>JAMPIV010007628.1:0-450000 GCA_024509875.1 Oreohelix idahoensis | reverse complement strand
GATGGAGTGAGTGGAAGTAAGGGTCACTGAGGTTGTCAATATTTAAGTTTCACTCAGCGATTGAGTTTAGGTCTGACTTCATGTCAGTATGTTGTGACTTGGGCGTGCGCATGGAGAAAGCGTGTTTGGTGAACTAGTCTGGGTGGCTGAGAGAGTATCCGAAGGTGACTAGTGAGAGTCTGTGCTTGATAGCCGAGCTGTGTGCTTGAGGCTGTGATTTGTGGTCGAGCTGGGTGCTCGTATTATGTGACAGTGGAGATAATGATATAGTGATTATGAATATAGTGATTATATCTGACATATTGTTGTATAGCTATATTGGAGTAGAATTTATATGGAAACGTGTTGTGTGTAATGATTCATTGCCTTCCACCTCTCTGTGGAGCACAGTCCTTCAACAAAAATACACCAACATTTCCTGTCCCGTGAAATCGCTTAAGGTCTGCCCGTGACTTCTTTATTCCTTTCATGTATTTATCCAGCCCTCTTCTCCGTGTGTTTTCTTTATCCCTCTATTTTTCTTACACTGGGGTTTCCATATAAGAGACTACTTTGTAGTGCTATCAATTGTTTTTTTTCTTCAAAATATAGATTGAGCATGGTTTTCACAACCCATTTAAGGGAGAAAGTGTATGACGACAAGAGAAACCTGAGACATAACTTCATGAGAGAAATCGTTGTGGTTATATGAGAGTGAACGAAAAAGTACCTAGGGCATAATAGGGCAAGTTATTTGTTTAAATATTCGCAAAGCTTGTTTGGCGATTTTCGAGCCATATACAGAGGCTAGGCACACACCAGTGATCTCTCTCTCTCTCTCTCTCTCTCTCTCTCTCTGTAAAGATTTTCTTAAATTGGTCATTAATAGCCCTACTCAACTCTCATCTTAGCAGGTTTTCTCATATTCCGGCGGTAGCTATTTTGGCAACAGGCTGCAAATCCATGGAATGCAAAGGAAATCACGTTGCTCTCGCATGAATTTCAGTGTTAAACAACTAACGACAACCCTGGAGCCTCTCCACGTGATGCATCCTGAATACAGGCAACCTTTAAATTGCCTGACCAACGCTGATTGTTCGGGTAGCCACGTCAGAGTGGAACAAACATTACGATCCCCCATACAGTGAAATATGTTGAGAACCTAGCACTACACATTAAGCTTGGGTTTGGGGCAGTTCACGTGAACCACAAACGTGACATCCGCTTTTATCTAATTGGTTACTTACAAGTGGACCTCACAACGGATAGATGACAGGCTCTGGAAGTTGTGAAGTGACTCTGTGCATGCAGCGACGATTCCTTCGGAGAGTCGACTATTTTAGCTCTGCATACTTAGAAATCCAAATGACATATGAGTGCGAGTCATGGGCAATGACTACAACCCACAAAAGCCAGCTCTAAACCTCAGAAATTAGGTATCTAAGGAAAGTGATTGAAGTAACAAGAAGAGATATGATCCACAACCAGACGATACGTCATGTCCTCAAAACCCAGCCACTGTAGACTCAAGTAGAACAGTCCCAACTACGATGGTTTGGCCATGTCTGCAGAATGGAAGAAGATCGGCTACCACAACAAGTACGGGGAAATAAGAGCCTGGGATCCAGACCTCCAAGACGACCGAGAGTCCGCCGAGAGGACAACA
Organism: Oreohelix idahoensis; assembly: GCA_024509875.1. NCBI lineage: Eukaryota > Metazoa > Mollusca > Gastropoda > Stylommatophora > Oreohelicidae > Oreohelix > Oreohelix idahoensis. The sequence continues at coordinate 448,355 of JAMPIV010007628.1, read as the reverse complement.
TTAGACAATCTCTGAAGAATCGCGGACTAGATTGGAAAAATACCAGAAGAAAGACAGCCGATAGGATAGTATGGCGCTCCCTCGTCAAAACTTCTACACCTCACGGTAGAAGAGGGATGACTAAGTAAGTATATTTGGTAACCCCCATGGGCAGCTAGAAATGCACAGTATTCCACTTCTCTTCCTCCTCAACCTTGAAATCAGATTTAAGGATCCTTCAAATGCTTGCCAAGCCAGGGTAGGATATCTGGGAACGAAACTGATGCTCATGACTCCTACTCAATAAGTTTCGAAATGGCAGAAAGACCTAAATCTATAATGTACGGTACTATTAGAATCCACAAGGTAAGAGAAAAGGAGGAAGACAAAAAACATAGAAGAAAACTGGATGATCCAACTCAACAAGCGTTGGAATGGCAGAAAAGCCACAGGAAAAGCCTAGATGTACAATGTAGATAGTGCTAAGAGTTCTTCAATTTGGCATTAGCTGCGAAAGACTGAGAAGCTCAGCAGTCCTAGTTAAACACCAACAACAACAACATACCATGTTTGTCATATTTTATTTAGATCCGTCAGTGTAAACTGTCAAGTGATCCTTAATTATCTGTTCTATTTATTTCTTGGTCATGTTTTTTTTTAAAGAAATTGTTCTGCCGTTTTATTAATTTTCTCTGCACGATGAAAGTCGACTTTTGGTCTCTACCCCTTTTGACAACTAATATTTTTAAAAAGCCCAACACCCCTTGCTCTTTATCGTGTATACACAAACACACACACACACATATATTTCACCATACATTTTCAACATCGCTTGCCATCTCATCTATTATTCTTGAAACAGTATCATTGCTCTATGGAATAGAAGAAATGATGTCACTTGGATTTCTTTCCATCATTATGCTAATTACCTCCCGTGCAGCTGGTAAAATTAAGTTTTCTCCAATGTTGTGAGGTTTACCACATTTCGCAATCATGTGTGCAATTTTGTAAGATACAATGAGATCTTTATCATTGTGATTACACATTTTCTTAAACATACGTGATAGTTTTGCGGCTTTCAAACTTTTGTTTTAAATTCTGGAAGTAAGAAATATCTTTGCCAACTTTATCTGAGGGTTTCTTGGTAAAATGATCGTTAAGAAGTGACGGTTTCATTGATTCGTTAGAAAACACTTGCTGGCAAAGCAAACACATTGGTAATTGTTCATTTAAGACCGAAGGTACTAAACCGAATTTCAAATATGCAACTGAATATTGTCGACACTTTCTCTTTTCTGCTGATATATTGAAAATTTTAGTATAATATCACTGCACATACATCTACACCTCGTCAAGACTCAAAACTGAGTTTAGTTCTCTACACTCGAAATATCCAAAGATGCATTAAAACTAAGCCACAACTGCCCACAACGTCCCTGTTGCGAGAAGGTATTTACTGTGCACTCGCATCAAAGAGAGTTGAACACAAAGGTCACACACAGTTCTGTGTAGTGCTGTGACTGTAACGTCAACCTCGCTAAACAAAGAGGGGTTTTTTGGCAGGGACACGTGATTGTGCGGGGAATGCTTTGGGAGGGAGTCGTGCTGTGGAAGTGGACAGAGTAGGGAAGGGGCTGTGATGTGTTTACGGGCTAATCACTGTTTTACTGTGTTGTAACTTTTACAAGATAGGTCTGAGATATTTATGGTCCCGTCTGAGCGGAGGTGATAGTGGTAACTATGTGAGAGTAAGGTGTAAGAAATAGTTTTTTTTTCTCACGAGGGTGATAGTGTAAGGAAGAACAGTCTCTGGAGTGAGTAGTTTCTCTAATCCAGCCTATCTTTACGACTATATTTTAATCAGACGCACTATCTCTACTTATATAAAATACAAGTTACACTGCGCCCACATACACACAATTCTGTGACAAAACGCACAGACGTGAAAAGAAACTATGGATAACAGATATGGGTAGGGGTTGACCAACACCGTAACTTAAGGTTTATTAAGTTTATTATCACTAGAAATTCACAACATCAAGCATATACATCAATAAAGCATGGTTTACAGACAAATGAAATTAATCCAATAGGTCCTCCACTCTGGTAAAGGAAAAGAAAAGAAAATCCCAACAGAGGTTAATTAACCCAAAAGATCAAAAGTTAACATTAGGGGTATGGAATAGTCAGTAAGGGAACAGAACAAGTTCCTAATTAAGCTATCCCGTAAATAATCAGGTTAGTGAGAAAAAAAAAAAAAAAGATGTGAATGATAGTGTTTTAACAAAAGAAAAAAATGTTTCTCTCTTTCGGTTCATTCACTCATTCATACTGTGACCACACGCATACTCGCTTACCCAATAGTTGTCTCAGGTATCCCTTGGAAATAAACACTAACGAGTACTATGACCCTACAGCGTCAGATTATTTGCCAACTCCATCCCCAGACTATCCTTAGTGCTGACTGCTAGTTTCAAAGGGAGTCGCCGAAGTTGGTGCGTTAATTGGTTTCCTGGATAATTCCTGTATCACTGCATTTAGTTGGTTGGGATAAGTTGTATTCGTGGTGGTCACTGTCATAGAAAGAAAAAAAGTATATATGGTTCCGGTGTTGTCTAGCATCTGGTTGCTGAGACACTCTGTTACGTTATGTAATGTTAATGATAATAATTATCGGCTGTTCTCTGAGTTGATGGCCGAGTCTGAACAGTGAGTTCTCTTTAGTATAATCCCAGTGGAACTACTGTCATAGGTCAGGTAAATTGATATATCTATATATTTTGCCACAGCGGGCTGATAAGATTGATATAAAAAAATCTGGTAATGTTCAGGTCCAGTTAATATTATGTTTATTGTTTTTCTGGTTGGGTCTCCCTCACGAGTGAAGAAAGTGGACCGCACAGATCACAAATCACAGATTCAATAGTACAACAATATATCTGGATAGTTTATAAGACCGCTAGTACGTTGGTTTTTGACCGAGCCTAGATTTAGGAAGAAATACAAACATTTTTACCACAATATAAATATCCTAACCTAACACGCGTAAAGGTAAGATCTCTTATCCATTCCGTTATTAAATTAGAATAAAAACCACAAGTGTTTAGCTTATCTTATTGTTTTTAACACGTGATATAAACCCTAGTTATTTATAAAATTACGCGTAATGAATTAGAAATATATATATATTCCGTCATTTATCGATCACCTAACGTGTTATTAGTTAATTAAAGCATCTCTTTCTGGGGAATAGCGAGTAATTAAATTTACGTTAAAGCTGGAAAAATTAGCTATATGTTATTTAATGCGCTATTCAATTAACACAGAAAATCCCAGTGAAGTATAATGAAGAACTTTAACACGTTAAATCACTTAAATGCTAGTATATATATTTACCGCAAAACAGAAAAATGAAAATATCTCCACGAATCTAAGTAATCCACTTTGTACGAAGGCTCTATGATGTCGAGCTAGATTTCTCTTCCAAGATAAAGGATTTCTCCATTCGCTCTGTTAACTGGTGTTAATCAACAACAAAGGTTTTCTGATCTCGGCGATCGACGAGCTGACAGGGAACTTCAAAGTAGTTCTACCCCTTCCACGTGTTTTAGGCGTGTACTGACAGCTCTGGTCGCATGTGAGCTACAGGCAACGCCCTTGGTTCGTCCCCTTTTCAAGGAATGACAGCCTCGCATCAAGGTAGAGCCTCATCAGTGCGAGAAACAAGAAAAATAGGCGTGGCTACAATATGAGTTTAGACAGATAGCGAAAAGGCATGGATTTTTGCGTAACAAACCGTGCATGCCAATGAGGGGCAAAGGTGGGAAACAAGGTTGAGGGGCAACGGTGGGAAGCAAGCAGACGGATTACTGTAGTCTATTCTCATAACCTGTCACAGACTGGAATGTGTTTCCAGAAGAAAATATGTGTCGAGAGTGGAAAGAGAAGGTTAGCTTGGGTGTGTCGAGAGGCTAACGAATGTTTCGAGTGTTGAAGGGACATAAATCTCTGCCTACTGCCTCCTGACAATGGTAACATCCCAGGTACTAAAATGTTGCATTTGGAATCCTTGAAACACTCCATGGGACGCTGGACAAATGAAAACTATCGTGTTACAAGCTATGTGAAGGGGAATATCTTTTGTAATTGTTTCATATTGATTCTTGAAAGAATGTACACAACGCCCCCCTGAATGGAAGTAGCGACCCCCAATCATTGCGAGCCATCAGAACGCCCCCAGACATTTTGAAAATGCCCCCGAGGCAGAAACACTGCTATAGAGCTCTCAAGCCAGTATCACTGGTGTGAATTTACAACTAAACTTCAGCCTATTATGTTTTTTAAATTTCCCCAAAGTGGTGAATCAAAAAATCAGCAAAAATGTACACTGTTTGAGAAAAGCAGTTAAAATTGTTTGTAACACCCCACTAGGTTTCCAGTAAAACTAAACTATATTGGGGATTAGAAAAATAAACATCAGAATATAATAATAGCCCCTTCAGTCATAAATGACTATGGAAATGCGCCCCTGAGGCGACAGCCCTCAGCTGCTTATTTTCCTGATGTTCCGTTCGATGTTTTATCCTTTCATCTGCTTGCTGTGAGTGCTTCTTTTCGTTCAGTCTGAAGTGGCGCTGTAGATAGCATCGCAACTTATTGCGATCGGCAGCTTCATCCTTCCAGGTTGCTGGATTTATGTCTCTCTTGCACACGTCTTTGGATCTCAGCTGCGGTCGCCCAACTGTTCTTTTGCTATCTGCAAAGCAATAGAAGATATCTTTCGGGATGCGACCATCTTCCATGCGGCGGACATGGCCAAGCCAGCGTAGTCTGCGCTGTCTAAGTACTGCAATAAACTGTAGTTGTGAATACACATCAGATGTATTACCATACACACCAATTGTATCACCATGGGAACTCAAGTGACTAAACGCCGACAATCATCTAACAGAAACAATTAATACAAAAAGGCAGACAAAATCTCCATCATCATCCTTTGTCATCTCCATAACGAAGATCTGCTGCAATGGACCTCCATCATCTTCTTTGTACACTCTAATATACTCTTTCCTGTACATCTCTCGATGTTATCTTCCAACTTATAGCGCTCTCTTCCTCTTGCATGTTTGCCTTCAACCCTCCTCCCATTATAAAATCTTCCATGAGATGCGCTCCATTCTAACAAAAAATCATTACAGAATAAAATCATCCGGCTTTAATTTGCTGCGTTTATTATCGTAATATTTGTTCTTTTTTAAAAGGATTTCCAGAACATATTGCTGTGACCCCTCGTCAGGTATTCAAATTTAGCTTTGTGTTTAGTTTTAAGATTTTGGTAGTGGGATAGAAGAGCAAGGTCATCGGCTAAATCTAAATTATTGAACTATTTTGTCAATTTGAATTCCATTTATAGTGGTTGATGTTGTTACTGTAATAATATAATCTATGGCAAATATAAAGAAAGGTGACAACAAAGGCATCCATGTCTCACTCCAATTCTTATCTCAAATGACCCTGTTGTTGTTTAACTAGGGTTGCTGAGCTTCTCGCTATTTTGCAGTCAATACCAAGTTGAACTCGTTGGTATTATCTATATTGTAGATCTAGGCTGTTCTGCTATTCCGACTGCTGAGTTGAAATCATGAGCTCCAGTTTCTTCAGATTGGCTCACATCTGGTCCCAAGCTAGGAGTAAGAAGCGCGTGGCATACTGTGCATTCCTCGCCATCCAAGGAGGCTTTGCAACTATGCAGAGCTAAAATACTGTACTCTGGTTCTGGGCTCTCCCAAAAAAATTGTCACGTCCTGCACAGAGCCACTTCTTAGCTCCCCCTGGGTCCATAGTGAGATCCTCCTGCATGCAGTCAACCAGGTCAAAGCCCAAGAATTACGTCTCGGGGCTCAAGTGACTTCTCCAAGCTTAGTGTGCAAAGCTGGGTTCTCAACAAGTTTCACCACAGGTGGAATCCCTGGAAGTGTGTTGATGATTTCAAAGTCAATGAGGGTGTAATTACCCTCACAGACAGAGTTTCACTTCCACATATGTTTATTGTAGCATTGTGCATAGCTGCTGGTCATACAAGGATGACTCCAGATATGCCCCCATGCATAAATGACCCTGTAATGTGTCCTTCATGAAGAACTCTGAATTTCATATCTTCCAGTTTTGTTTATTAGGTTAATGAATTTATGGGAGGCTGCATAGTTTCCAGAGCGACTCTCCGTTTAAATCACCAAACACCTTTATCATAGTTTACAAATCCAATGCAAAGCATTCACTGAAAGCTATGTTCTACTATTATGTGCAGGATTGTTATCAGGTCAATCAATACCTTTTATCTCCCCGTTGTGTCTGTTTATGGTCCTTTTTTTTAATCTCTCTGGTATAATCCTGTTTCATATTTTACCAGCAGGCACTGATACTGTAGTAACATATTATTCCTCTGTAATTTGTGCACTCTTGCAAACCTCCCTTCTAAGGCAACTTGACCATCCTTCCTTCCACTCTACTGGTATATCTTCTCTTCTCCGACCACGTAGTTTGTACAGTACCTCTGCAGAAGTGTCTGTGTCTGCTTAGATGGTCCCTGCTAGAATGCTAGCTGGACCGGCAGGTTTCCCATCTCACAGAAGCTTTATCACCATCATCACCCACAACTCTCCAAGGAGCATAAGCCTTCAACAAAACTGGTAAGTATTACTGCCCCTTGCCATCTGTCTCCAGTTCTCTTCTCTGTGTGTTCTTGGGTCTTCCTTTATCTCTCTTACCCTGGGGATTCCAGAACAAGGACTGCCTTGTAATGCTATCAACAGGTTTCCTCAATGTGTGTCCGATCCATCTCCAACGTCATCTTCTCATCTCTTCTTCCACTGGCGCTTGTCTGGTTCTTGTCATCAGTTCCACATTAGTCTGTTACCGGGGAGAAAAGAATAGTAACACTGTAACCCACCATGCATCTCGTGAAATAACTAAGGAGGGGTGGGCATGGGACCCCATATTGTCGAAATTATTAAACCATTAAAATTTCAACAAATGACAGTAACATTATTCTTCTGTAAATTGTACAAAGTTGGAGGGACAGACAGCGATATCAAAATAAGAATACAAAAAGCAAGAGGAGCTTTCATTGCATTGGGAAATATATGAAGATCAAGAGAAATCGGATCCAACACGAAAATAAGAACCTTCAACTCAAATGTGAAGTCAGTCCTATTGTATGGCTCTGAGAAAAACAAATACAACAACCAAAAAGTTAACAGACTTTCATAAATGGGTGCTTGCATAGAATAAAATGGTATGACAAGGTTACCAACGTGGAACTGATGACAAGAACTAGACAAGTGCCAGTGGAACAAGAGATGAGAAGAAGACGATGGCGATGGATAGGACACACACTGAGGAAACCTGTTATAGCAATACAAGGCAGTCCTTGTTCTGGAACCCCCAGGGCAAGAGAGGCAGAGGTAGACCAAGAAGTACATGGAGAAGAGAGCTGGAAACAGAGATGAAAATGATGAGGAGAACGTGGAAAGAACTTGAGATGATGGCACGTGACAGGAGGACTTGGCATGTGTTTGTTGAAGGCCTATGCTCCTTTGGGAGTGGAGGGTTATGAATGAATGAATGAAATTGTACAATCTTGCTATCCTCCTTTCAATGACCATACTTCCTTCCTCCCAGTTTTTTGTATTTCTTCTCTTCTCAGACATTAGCACATAGTTTGTATAATACCTCTGTAGAGGTGTCTGTGTCTGCTGTGATGGTCAATACTAGAATACCATCTGGACCGCAGCTTTTCCATCTCCTACACGTCTGTAACCTTTTATTCTAAATCCCTGGGGACAGCTTTGTTTCGGTACCAGATTTTGTGTCATTTTTCAGATGTCACACAAATCGCCTTAGAAATGTAGCCAAATTTTCGTACAAGTCGCCCAAACTGCGTTCTTAGTCTTCTTTTTCTTCATACACTCTCAGACGTCTGCTTGAATGTTTTCAAAGAAAGCAGTAGTCAGTTTGAGGCTATTTGAATCTCCGTAGAGCTTTTCCACGAATGGTACTGGTGTCGGCCATATGAGCTTTCTCTGTTCCACAAATGTTGGGCATCTTTGAAGCAAATGTTCAGCAGCCATTTTATCAGTGCCTAAAATAGCCCAAAGTCACCCTAAATGCCAGATCAACAAAATGTGATTGAAAAGTGCCACAAAAAAACTTTTGATTTTCAGAATATTTCAGTTTTCGAGTGTTCGAATAGAAGGTCATAGACCTGTAGAAGCTTTATCATCATCGTCTTCCTTTGCGTTCCCTATGGAGCATGTAGCCACCACTGTAGTTGGCTCCCCTTGCAGGAAGCCTGCACAAAACATTCATATGCTCTTGCAGCACAGAGTTTTGTAGCGCCTTGTTTCACATGATGAGGTAGGCAGCACCAAGCACAACCTCTATTAGCTGCCTTGTATGAATGCCTGAGATAGCAGTAGTTATATTCCTTATGTCTCATAAGAGACCTTCATAGGGCAGTAGCTTTATCAATCCCTCAATCAATACCCTTTAGCTCCCCAAGGAGCATAGGCCTTCAACAAACACATGCCACCAAGTCCTCCTGTCACGTGCCATCAGCTCACGTTCTTTCCATGTTTTTCTCATCATTTTAACTCCTGTCTCCAGTTCTCTTCTCCAGGTGTTTCGTGGTCTACCCCTGCCTCTCTTAACCAGAGAGTTCCAAAACAAGGCTTGCTATGCAGTAGCTTTATGGCTTTTTGTATTTCCTTCTTATTCAGTTTTTTTTTAATGACGGGCAGCAAAAATTGACATCGAGGGCCATATACAACCCACAGGCCAACCATTTTGCCACCACTGACCTACAGTATAACACACAATGGAAAAACGCACAACATGTCGGACAAAAGTTATAAATTTTATTCTCCTAAAAATTCAAAAATTGACATGGTGAAAACATAATTAGTTCATTATTATGTTATTATTGTGCAAACAAAGATGAACAAAACCCCTATATGTGAAATACATCATAAAAACATGGCTGATGTGAGTGAGAAAATATCCATATGGGAGTTGCATGAAGCAAAATCTCCACAGCAAAGCCAGTAACATTCAAACATTATCAATTACAGGCATCTCATGTTCAGTTTCTGCAGCTGGCATTACTTCTTCAAGGTGATGTCCTTAAATTTTTAAACTGTTCTTTCCAGCCTCCAGCTCAACAATGCTAAATTCAATTACAGTAACTTGAATTAAGACTGAACGTCAAACTATCTTTGTATGTCAGTGCATATTTGCTCTTGCGAACTGATGATGTTTATACAGCATTTTGAAAAAAAAAAAAAAACAACAACAAAAATACCCACAGCAGTCAAGTCTTGCTATTTTGAAACTGTGCAACCACAGCAATCTAAGTTCAACGGTGTAACTTCAGAAACCACACGGTTTAAAAAAAAAATTGCATATACCTGAAACTTTATTAAAATAAATGATGGGCACATGTGTGTAAATTTACGCTTAATTCACAAGAAGAACAAAAAAGGACAACTGGACACTGATGTGTATGTGAAGTATGACCATCTATGATACAAAACAAATAAATAGTGGAAACATAACATGCTGCCAGGAATATCTCAACTTTCTACACATTTCTCACAGGTAACCCAGGTCACCAATTTTGCTTCCCCATCATCAGGGGCAACAACAATGGCTATCAGCAAATGCTGAGTTACCAAATTTTCGTCAATGCCACGAATAAGTGTTTTAGAATCCATGCGTGCTTGTCAAAACAATGTTCGATATTAACTCTTTCACTACCAGTCAATATTATTACAGGTGCCTATGATTGTTCTGTCAGGAGGACAAACTGATACTCCGGCTGTTTTACTTGGTACTAAAAGAGTTAATCACAAGCAACCGCAAAATTGCATCATATTTTGGGGATATTTTTTCACGCGTCTGTGTTTTCTGTATTTGAAAAAAAAAAAAAAAAAGTCCCTTATCAGTGCCTGACAAGCTCCAGAGTTGATCTTTTAGAAAATGTGTTTAATGGCACCACAACACGATGGCGTTTTGCCCACATTTCCTTAAGAAAATCACTGATCTGTCATACTTGCAGAGGCTTACAAAATTTGCATACTCTGCTTCAAATATTCATATTTATAAACACTTACTGACCCATTTTCAAGTGGGCCAATGAAGTCTGAGCTTGGTAGTATATATTAAAAATCATACTCTGATATAGTCAGAAACAAATAAAAGTGTATGTACAAGAGAGGTTATATAATATACTGGAAAATAACAATATGAACTCCAGTTTGCAAGGCAGAGTAATTTACTCTGTGCCAAACAAATAAAACTACAAAATATTCACACAAAACAAAGGAATCACATACAGGACTGTCAGAATTAGAACAAAAAATTATGTCAAATGTCCATTCAATTATTGCTTAAAGACCACCCTTTTTTAAAATTAAATCACATAATATTTTGCAAGTTTAACAGTCCTGGGAAAAAATATTGTCACAGTGCAAACCAAAAACGTCACAAGTTTTGCTACTCACTTTCATTGGTATGCAAATTCACATAAAAATGTATGCAAATGTATAGTAATTTGCATCAAATACAATTCATTCTATATGCAAAGACATCATAGTCTAAAACAAGCAGCAAAACTCACTGTGAACATAAAAAGAAGTGTATTAATCTGACAACTATTTACATATGACTAAATTTGTCTTCTTCATGTAGCATACTAACTGGCATGGGCAATCATGCCTCTTCACATCTTCCTGACTATGGTGGTATTTACTAACTCTGTTGTTGACTTCTTTCCATGCATTGATGCGAAATGTCCAGTATTTTCTTCATTTATCATCCTGTAATCTTTTTTCCTTCAATCGTTCTTGTTGCCACAATCAGTGGCGTATTCTCTATGTGTGCTGTGCGTGCTGCGCACACCTATGCCCGAAGGAAAATAAAAATTTAATTTATTATTCTATAAAATATTTCTCTTCTAATGTTCTGCTTTCGGACCGCACGCATCAGGATAACGGATTTTCCTGCATAGAATCTACGAGTATATCTAGTTTCAGTTTCCCAGACGCGTTTTATTGTGCAGTTTTTTTGGTTGGTAGCAATCGCCCGAAGTTTCTCGGGTAATTCCGTCACAATGCGTGCTGTGCCTTTCGGTTTCACGTTTGAAGACTAGTTTGTGTGGATCGGGGTCATGGCCAGATACGTCAATACAACACGAACATGCGTGCAGTCGTCTTGCAGCTCTCGAGTTGTAAAAATCGGCTGTGTCCAAGTCCAGTGTTTTCTGTGATTAATTTTTGTTAGTTGCCGGGAGTGCAGATTATTACAGTGACAGTGAGTTTCAAGTTGTAAGTTAATTAGTATTTCAGAGATAATTGACATATACCCAAAATGCAAGTGTTGGACGACATCGCTAAAAAGAAGTTTTGTTCACTAAGTTTTAGTGAAAAACTATCAATTGTGAGTAACGGTAAACGATGCAGTAACAGAGAAATGTCTGCAAAAGGAACGAAAAATAGATCTGATCTTCAAGTGAAACCTGTAAGTGAAAATATGTATTATTTAGTTAATGTTTTTCTTCCAGCCGAATAACTATCGTTGCGTAATTGAATATAGTTGGTTTTTAAATTAAGAGGGGAAGGGGTTAAATAGTAGGCGTACATATTCATTTTAAGTAGCAGCACGCCTAGCTCACATTACCAGGATATGCCACTGGCCACAATATATTCCAACATTCCTCTTCTCATAACAAGCCTACAGAAACTTGACTTCTTCCTTCTAATGAGAGTAATAAACTTCCTTTATGCACTGGCCTCTTTCAGAACATCCTCAATACTTTTTTTTTTTGCTGTCCATTCTTAACATTTTTTCTGTTTAAATCACATCTCTGTGGCTTCTTCATCTTGTTCACCAACTGTCCATGACTCACCTCCATATGACAGGATTGGCTCTTCACAACACTAAAGAGGTTCAGTGTTATGACTGAATAATTATTTGCAATACACTTTACCATGAATGGAATCAGTGACACAAAAAACTTCAAGCCCAGTTTACCAGAAATAACGAAACAAAATTTAACTGAAATAGGAATTTTGAAGAAATCATTCATTCAATTTGTTTCAATCAATACCCTTTAGCTCTCCAAGGAGCATAGGCCTTCAACAAACACATGCCACGTCTTCCTATCCTGTGCCATTCACTCAAGTTCTTTCCATGTTTTCCCCACCATTTTCACCTCTGTATCCAGTTCTCTTCTCCATGTGTTTTTTGGTCCAACTCTGACTCTCTTTATATCGTTTCAGAAAAATGTTTATATTTCCAAGATAATGTCCTAGGCAACAATTTGTATGCACTTCTTTTACACTTATTAGTGTGCTTAAAAACTAATTACCATAAAACAAAACTTATTTTTCAAATAATTTTATTTACACAAACAGAAAAATCCCAGTCGCATTAGCACCTGCACACAGAGACATAAAAAAAAAAAAAATAACGGTATAAAAATATATTAAATTCATATGGATAAACAAAATATATGGACATCGTAAACCAACACACACATTTTTGTGTGACGTGACGGAAAACAGATGAGAATAATTCAACTGACAATTAAACAGTTGGTTTCATAATTACAATAAGTTGTTAAACAACACAGGCGTTCAACTCTGACAGTTATGATGAGTCATGTAAAACAATGTCGAGTATGACTGATGACAACAAAAGTAACATAATTATATGCCTGTACATGGTAAATACACCAACATAGGTATAGAACGAAGTAAATGGTCAAATCTGCGATACTTTACATGAAAGATACCCTCCCCAATGTACGTAACTTCCGAGAAAGCAATGCTGTAACAGAAAGAAAGCATTATCTGATGTTCACCACGAGCTCAATAAGAGTCACTGTACAGCGAGATCACCTCAAACAATCATCTAGATACATGCAACACCACAAAATCAAATAATCCAGGACTGTGTTTCAAAGTACAAGTTTGTATTAATAATACACAACTTAGAACGAAACCTAAACCATTTAGGGCTATATTCAATACTACAAATTTGTATTAATACATAAATTAGCCCAAAACCTACTAGGGCTATATTTCAGACTACAAATTTGTATTAATACACAAATTAGCCTAAAACCTAATTGGGCTATATTTCAGACTACAAATTTGTATTAATAATAAACACATTAGCACAAACCCTACGTCATTCAGGGCTGTGTTTAAAACTACAACTTTGTATTAATAATACACACAATCTAATTAATTAGGGCTATGTTTAAGACTATGTTCAAATAGTATTACTATTAGCATTCATAGTTTAAAAAAACACAACAAAAACAACAAACTCAGTGTTTGCACATTGTTGTTATTAATAGCTGAAATAAAAATATGGGCAAACATTTCAGGTCTCTTGATGCAGCTCGAGTATCATCATCATCATTACTTAGCAAGGGGCCACCACTACCGCTGATCCTCTTCAAGGAAGCCTGCACCAAGCAGTCACATGTTCCTGCAGAAGTGGTTTCTATGGCAATTTATTTTACATGATGAAATTGCCAGCCCCATGCAGAACCTCAAATTAGTCGCCATGTACGAACCACTTGAAGAAGTAGTATAAACTATTCTTTTTTTGTCTCTTCAAAGACACCCAGGGAACTATACAGGAAGAGCCCAATTATATCTGTACAAATAGTTGACCTCAGTTTATCATTATATAAATGAAGGTCATCTTACCAAGGTCCAAACTTTTATCCATGATGCAGTAAAATACACGGGAGATGTTACAAAGCATAGTCAATGTCCTCGACTCCCTTGATACGTAGGACACCAATTATCTCATCCTTGACAGTCTCACAATCTCTCTTCTAATGAATTATCTCATCCTTGACACTCTCACAATCCCTCTTCTATTTACAATAAAACAGTTGCTTGTTTTTTATTTCCACCTCCTGAGGTTTGTCAGTCTACAAGATTTAATTCTGTACAAAGCCAGCATCAGAGTATCCATTTAGTTCTTCACTTGACAATGGCTGTATTTTTCCACACATAAACTGTTTTTTTAAAAGGACAAAAGTTATTGACTTGTTACAAACATAACACATGAACAACTATGGCTATAGGAAACAGAGATAATCTATCATACTTTATCTTCACAAAAATTGTTGGAATCTAGAATCTATTATACTTTACATTCATTACAACTGTTTCAATCTAGAATCTATTATATTTTACATTCACAAAAATTGTTGGAATCTAGAATCTATTACACATTACATTCACAAAAATTGTTTGAATCTAGAATCTATTATACTTTACATTCACAAAAATTGTTTGAATCACAACTGTATTATACAACAGGTCTACTGCCACAGGTTCCATACCCCCATTTCCTTTTTAAAAAAATGCTTGGTATAAAACCCATTCCCATTCAAGGCTTGCCTCAAATGCGTAAAGCTCAGATTACTAGTGACAATTTATGCAGTTATAGAGAGATATACAAAAATATGTATGAGATACAAGTGTATAAATTTTATACGCTTTCAGATGTAAACAACGCGAAACAAAAACTATTCAAAACATAAATGGTGTAAATGCTATTAACACAACAACATTGCAATTACTCAACACATTTCTTAATGTAGTGTTCAGAATTTACAGTGCTTCTTCTCTCATACACATTTACTCCATTTTGTTGTTGTTGTTGTTTTTTTTTCCTATTTCAAAGATAATCTCCTAGGCAACATTACTTTATTTCAATGGTTCTCAGCATGTTTTACAACCACGACCCAAATTTCACAGTTGATGAAGCTGGTAACCTATGCAATGAATAAGGAATTTAACCACAGGCATGCCACTTAAAACGTCAAGTAAGGGAAACAACTTCTCATTTTTCTTTCATATATCATAACCCTCCACTCCCAAAGGAGCATAGGCCTTCAACAAACACATGCAAAAAAAACAAACCATTCTTTGCTCATTAAAAAAGCACGGAGCAAGCACTGCAGTTGCCCCCCTTCCAGGAAGCCTATGCTAATGCACTTCATTCAGTGGTGGTTTTTGAAGCAATTAGGTATTTCAAACTGCCAACTTAAAATATTTCAGGATTCTGTATCCAAGACTGTTGTACCTACTTGTTACATGCTCCTGTTACAGATTAGCGTGATGCAACTGCAGTGACACACAGCAATCAGTGCAGTTTTAATGAAATCTACCATTATTTTATGGTCCATCAGGTAGGAAACTATATACACAGACTGCCAGCAGTGTCAATGTTTATTTAGCGACAAACTTAACTGTGCTACATGTTTCAGTGTTTGTCTTGTTCATTAGCAGCAAACTTTGTATCAAGAGTTTACTTTCCATTTCAAATAAGCAAGTTGTGCCCAACCATGTGGGTTACATATTTGCTTTTGTCTACTGGCCAGGTTTTAACATTATAAATATAAACTGACAAACAGAGGGAAAACAAAATACATGAACTATCAACAAATTATTATACAACTACAGGTCCATAACTTTTTATTGGATCACTCGAAAACAGAAATGTTTCTTAGGGTTACTTTTCCATCACAATTTGGGCAATTTCTGATAGGAAACTCTATACAGAGTGATACAACAGGAAGCAATCTGATCATCAGAAGTAGTCTCTGAGCGTTGTTCTGGAGTCAAAGAGTTAAGTCACTCTGCACTTATTATACCTTTACATCCCTCCCTGTTTATTTTTTGCCCTTTTTTTTTTGTTTGGTTTTCTCTTTTATGTTTTT
The DNA here is from genome assembly GCA_024509875.1 of Oreohelix idahoensis. NCBI lineage: Eukaryota > Metazoa > Mollusca > Gastropoda > Stylommatophora > Oreohelicidae > Oreohelix > Oreohelix idahoensis. Next base: position 432,568 of record JAMPIV010007628.1, on the reverse strand, counting down.
GTTTAATTTATTTTTTCTACATGAACGCTAAATTGGTAATTTTGATTTGACCTATTTACAGTGACTGGACAGGAGATGTGATGCCACTTTAATGTGGGTAAAAATATGTATAAAAAATGTTATTAAATGAAACTAAATGCATGCCAGATGGCACTGATTTCCTGGGTGGTAGTTCACAGCTTTGGCCAGATTATTTATTACCTTGTCTACCAGGCAATTCCCAGCTGAACATTTTTAGCTTCATGGGACGTTTATTTTTCTGAAGCAATGACCATTTGTTGGTGTATCACTCTTAGTGGTATACACATATTTTCTTATAAACATTTGATTTACAAGTGGTCACCTACTACAGGTTGGGAACTTCTTAACATTTATGTAAACATCTGGCACTTCAAACCAACATCCGAATGCTCAATAGTGTATCACTTAAGTGGTATTAATGTGTGCATTATCAATAAAGCATGTTGTTAAAACTGCTGAAAACAAAATTCACAATATACAGGTCCGTATTCTTTTATCCGAACACCTGAAAACCAAAATATTCTGAAAATTGAAAGTTTCTTTGGGCGACTGTGGGCTACTTTTTGGCCACACCTGATAAATGTTGGGCAATTTCGAACACATTTTGGGCGACTTTGGGCTACTTTTCAAATGCGATTTGGGCGACATATGAAAATCAACAAAATCCAGTTCCCAAAACACAGCTGTCCTGAGGATTTCAGATAAAATGACACTGACCTGTATTTATATTTGTTCATGAGAGTCTTATTGGTATGTTTACTGATTTGGTTTTCTTTGAACACTATCAACAAAACATGACCAACACTATTAGACATGTTTTTATTTTTTTTAAAGAGGTCATGTTGATAAAATTGCCTGGTGTATAACAGTAAGTCCCTTGCCAGCCATGTAATATTTAAAAAACTGGGCTGGATGATCTGATCGGTTTCTGAATTGCAAGGCTGTATATCTTGTCCATGACAGCCATCTTTTAACACAGTCACTTGATTATGGATTACCTTTGCAGTAACTATCCAGTAAGTAGGTTGCTAATATTTGCTGGATAACTAAACAAACACACAGTCCGGTAACTGGTAATTGTCTGTTTTGAGTAACTGCTTTCCATCTAGTATTTGGTAGAATAAGTAAGTAGTATTCACAGAGCACTTTATGGCATTCTTATAACCCATTCCTCATGAGCAAATAAGCTACCAGTTGATATATCAGCGGCTAGCCCTGTATTAAGGAAAGGCTCCATGTAACAGAAATCAGACTGGGTGTGGAACAAGGGCTCCTCAGTTCATCCACTTGCGACAGTTTGCAGCTCCACACATGCAAGGGATCTTATGCTGGTCATCCTCAAAATCAAACTTGTAGTCATAGGTGAGCTGAAATTTAAAAAAAAAACAGCCAACATAAGATCATTATATTCAAATTATTATTTATATATGAATAAGCATAAAATTGTAATAAACTAATAGAAACGCTTCAGCAGGTTAAAAAAGGGTGTTATACAGAAATGTGTCCTGTGTCACCTGATGTATTCAATCTGTGCAGTAAAAATATAACAAAATCTAAAGAGGACATGTCAGGAATATCAGTTGGTGGACAATTTGAGGATACACTGATGTGTCACAAAGTGGTTTTAATTTTTATAGAGTGTGCCTGAATGAAAGCAAGACCCTAGTATGAGAAAGTCTGAGAACATAGAATTTAGATGGAAAATGACATGCCTGTGGACAGGTGAGACTATTGGCTCAAGAGATAGACCCAGGATTTGAATCTCCCCCTGCCGCTTCGTGACTAAGAAAAATGGCTATAGTCTCCCCACCTCTGACTGCCTTGAAACACAAGGAGATAAGGTGTATAATTACGACCACAAACACCACTATACAGACAACACAGAGTAAGTATAGTAAAGAATAGAAGCTGATCCAGTAAATAATATATGCATATATTTATTTACATACAAGGAAAACATAAAATGGCATATTACGTCATCAAGTCAGTCGATAGCGTGCACTGTTGCACGGCCTGGAAAAACCAAAGTAACAATTAAATTGAGAGACACTCAACAAAAAAAACCTCAATCACATTCACTCTTCCTGTCACCCTGCTGAGGAACAATAAAAATGGTTAGTGCTTTAAACCAAATCTAATTTGGTGGGGCTGTCAACTTTTAGCCTCCACTCTCTAACACTAATAAATTTCTACTGTCTTAGTCCTGGTGACTCTTCCTCAACGAACGCTACACAGCTTTCTACTTGTTAGGCGATATGCGCGGATAACTACACCACAAGAATTGCTAAAATAATAGACTTGGTTTTTCGAACGCAGACTCAGTGTCTATCCGTCCAATGGATACTGAACAGACCCTACTGGTCCTGTCTATTTTCTCCCTCCTTCTCTATCTTTCTCTCTTGATCTCAGTGTCTCTCTAACACTCGAGGGCTGATGATGCGGCGTCTCCGTTACGCTCTTCTCTTGATTTCTATCAGGACCTAGGTATGGTAACCCTGTCACCTGTTCCTGATTTTGGTGATGACGATGTTCGGATATCAAGCATGAGGGACTTGATTAACTGTAGACAAAACTTCTCTGCTGCTGAATAGCTTCCCTCTTTTAACCCGCTCCGGAGTTAGAGGAAAAAAACGCAGCCTTGATTTCAGGCTGTACAAAAATGAAACTAGTCTCCCGGCCACCTGCCGTTGCTAGAGACTATAATAGCGATGCTCTCGGCTGTATGATAAATAAACCTCGGTCCAGCTGAAGCATAGGGGCTTCACTGCCAGAGACCATAGGGTAATTTTCTTTTGCTCCTGACGATACTCGAGTACTCTGACCCTGAGATGTCTTTTGCCGTGGATAATTTTATTTGACAAAATTATGCTCCCCACTGTTTCGCCGAGACTCGCGATTATCGTTTGTTTTTCCCACGGTGGAGAACGATAATTACGACGTCCTACGGCCAGGCAATAATTTTTCATAGAGACCGAATCCCCGTTTTCTGTCTCAATATATACAAGAGAAACCGCCCACGCGGATTTCCCTTCCTACGCAAATCGCGGACCAATGGCAGCGCTAGGAAAATCAAAATACCGCGTGTCCGCAAAATTGCGTCACATTACGTGATAACCTCGTGCTACTGACGCGTCATACAGGAGTGCCTGAAAATATCGATTTTCGTAAACAATGGAATCTACGGGAATCGCGAAAAATTCAGAAGAGGGTAAAGCTGATGCTAGAATAAAATAAACCTACCATCATAAAACGAACCCGTTTAATTTTCCTACTCAAAATTACTAAACACGATATATATTCACATGAGAAGAACCAAGGCAAACCCCATATAATTAGAAAAGAGAAGAGAAATGGTGAAAACTCAAACTAGAACCACAGAATCGGGCCTGTTAAAAGCCAGAATTACAGTGTAGCGTCACATGATGATACAGTCTTAATAGCAAAATGTGGAAAGGAGTTGCTGGAAATAAATGATGCAGTAGTGACAGAAAGTGAACATAAAGGGCTTAGCCTTAATAGCAAATAAAGACAGAAGTAATGATAATTTATAAATAAATAAATCCAGCAACATGGGAGGATGAAGCTGCCGATCGCACAGAATGGCGTTGCTCCCTACGGCACCACGTCAGATTGGGCGAAAAGAATTTTTAAATAAAGTTGACGGGTTATAATTATGACATATGGTGTACTAATTCAAGAAAATAAAGTCAGATTTCCAATACCCAAACGTAGTACCTTCTTTCCCCCTCCACTCAGTCCAAATAGAGTAAATCAAAACTAAATTTGTGTGAATGTTTTTGTGTGACCTCCCCTTTCCAAGAAACAAACAAACAATAAAAATACAAAAATTAACTAAAATGGAGTCTGTCATAACTGCCTTGTTGTTAACAAGGTGATAAGGGGTGAGAAAGCCCGAGGGTGTCCGAGATAATATCAAATCCACCAATTATCTGCCATCAGCTATACAAGCACCCCATCAGACTACCCCTTTTCCTCACACCATCATTGATCCTTATATATTAATTTTAGTTCTTGTTATATACTGTTTAACCCTTTACAGTCCACAACCCTGCTAATATTTCAACCCCCCCCAAACGACCAAGCGAAGGGACATAACTCTTTTTCTTAAATATTTCTTATATTTAAAAAAATTATTTATACACTAATATTAGTTCAAATAACACAAAAACACATTTATTTGTACAGTAAAATTGATATACTTTAATACCTGTATATTTTAATGTCACATTTAAATGTTTTTCACATTTTAAAAAAATTTCAAAACCCAAAAATTACTTTATGTTTATGATAGTCTTGCGCTGGAAAGCTTTTATATAAATTAAGTTTTTCTTGAAAATTTGAATATCAAACATATTACACTAACGATGAGAACACAATTTACAACCACAAACTGTCTCTAGAACTCTAAAAGTGTCCGTTTGTCCTTAATTCTTACAGCATTGAACACAAATTTTTTTTTTTCTGCTCACGAGTTTGACGGTTCATGCTTGTTAGATGTTGGTTTTAATTATGCTCACACTGAAACAATGTAACCAATACTTTTCAGCTCTATTGGTTTATTCACAAGTCCATCGTCTGGTATAAATAAGAAGAAACAAATAATACGCCGCTGCTTATCAGAAAAATGTTTAGGCCCTGGGAGCTCATAAATCTGGAATAATTCCATACAAGTAAATGTGCCTCTATATGTCCATTGTCTATAATTTTACTAGTTTCTACATCAATTTTCCTACTTTCACTATCGTCGATAACTGGGTCATAGTCCATATCGAAGTAGGATTAATCACTTTCACTATCAGAATAACACAGAAATGTAGATCTAATCCTTTAAAGTTCATTGAAAATCTCCTCCATGGCTTGAAAAACCATTTTTACACAGTGTAATTTTTTTAAAATCACAAAAAATCAACCACTCGACTTAGAAAAATGAGATCAATATCGAAATAAACTTTGAAACAGCCTCTATCTGACGGAAACACACAAAATCTTGTGCGCGTGGGACTTCCGATGTCGCTTAGCAATGAAATAAGCAACCTGTTGCCGGGCGCTTTTGGGCAAATCGGACTGTATGATAAAAGATAAAATACGGGCACTTTTGGGCGAATTGGACTGTAAAGGGTTAACTATACTGTGCAATTCTCTAGGTCTATCTTTTCTCAACACCTGTTCCACAGTTATGGATGAATTGCATGCCTGTAAATAATCTAAAATTGGTTTTTTGTTGTTGTTCATACTTCCTACGTTTTAAGCTCTCACAACAAGAAGAGAAAAGAAAATGTCGAAAGGGACACCAGGTAAAAAAAAAAATAGCTCAGGGTTATCACCTCAAGGTAAAGATAACAAGGTTGAACTTGAAGAAACACCACAAGATGTAGAATCGTACACATATCTTGGCAGCAATATAGACAAAGTTGGAGGGACAGACAGTGATATCAAAATAAGAATATAAAAAGCAAGAGGACTTTCATTGCATTGTGAAATATATGGAGATCAAGAGAAATCGGATCCAACACGAAAATAAGAATCTTCAACTCAAATGTGAAGTCAGTCCTATTGCATGGCTCTGAAACATGGAGAACAACAAAGACAACAACCAAAAAGCTACAGACTTTCATAAATGGGTGCTTGCGTAGAATAGAGGGATTAAAATGGTATGACTAGGTTACCAACGTGGAACTGATGACAAGAACTAGACAAGTGCCAGTGGAACAAGAGATGAGAAGAAGACAATGGCGATGGATAGGACACACACTGAGGAAACCTGTTGATAGCATTACAAGGCAGTCCTTGTTCTGGAACCCCCAGGGCAAGAGAGGCAGAGGTAGACCAAGAAGCACATGGAGAAGAGAGCTGGAAACAGAGGTGAAAATGATAAGGAGAACGTGGAAAGAACTTGAGATGATGGCACGTGACAGGAAAACTTGGCATGTGTTTGTTGAAGGCCTATGCTCCTTTGGGAGTGGAGGGTTATGAATGAATAAATCACCTCAAGGATGCAGTCACATTGTCAGTTATGACTGAAGAGGGCTACTATTTAGTAGAAGAAAATGACTTCTCTAAAATGCACTTTATATATAAATATATACGTTGCTAGAATAGATAAAACAGTATTATTGACTAGACTAGATAAAACAGTATTATTGACTAGAATAGATAAAACAGTATTATTGACTAGAATAGATAAAACAGTATTATTGACTAGAATAGATAAAACAGTATTATTGAAACTACCACATATATGCATTGCTAGAATAGATAAAACAGTATTATTGAAACTACCACATATATGAATTGCTAGAAAAAGATAAAACAGTATTATTGAAACTACCACATATATGCGTTGCTAGAATAGATAAAACAGTTTTACTGAAACCACCACATATATGCATTGCTAGAATAGATAAAACAGTTTTATTGAAACCACCACATATATGCGTTGCTAGAATAGATAAAACAGTATTATTGAACTACCCACAAATTATCTTTGTCCAAGAGGAGAATGCTGGTCAGACTAAACTCTCATAAGGGGTAAGCAACTACTTTAAGTTTGGGAAGCACTGATTTAGACATCTGACATATTCTTGCTGAAGCTGTGAACAGCGTTATGCATGTCTTCCTTTTAGAAGGTTATTTTTCCCTTAAAGTAATGCAAATAATTATTTAATTTACAACCAGTTAGCAGCTCAAACAATGGCTGTAAGTGACCACTACTGCCATTTTCTTTTTTTTTTTCTAATGAGTTAAAAAAGATAACAGCTAAACATACACACCTCCTCTCCCTTGACAATCTTGCGGCTGGTGATAATGATAATCTTACTCTCCTTCTCAATGTCGACAACCTCAGCCACGCAGTTGGGGTTGCAGGAATGGTTGATGTAGCGGGCTGGCCCACCTGCCTTGGTGGCATCAATGACCACTTCATTGTCAATACGGAACATGTAAACACCTCGGTTCTGTAGGTTAGACAGCCAAAGCTAAATATTATTTCAATACTCTCAGGCATTCTTTTTCTTCTTCACCCTTTAACTCCCCATGGAGTATAGGCCTTCAACAAACTTATGCCAAGTCTTCCTGTCCTGTGCCATCAGTTCAAGGTCTTGCCATGTATTCTTCATGTCTGTCTCCAGTTCTCTTTTCTATGTGTTCTTTGGTCTTCCTCAAACTCTCTGAGGCATTATCCGATTGATAATGTAAAAGTGCTTTTTTTTTTGGTGCATGCAATGTCTGATGTACACATATAAGATTCTTAGTGTTTTCTTTTGTGCATGCTATGTCTGATGTACACAGATAAGATTCTTAGTGTTTTCTTTTGTGCATGCTATGTCTGATGTACACAGATAAGATTCTTAGTGTTTTCTTTTGTGTATGCAATGTCTGATGTACACAGATAAGATTCTTAGTGTTTTCTTTTGTGCTTGCAATGTCTGATGTACACAGATAAGATTCTTAGTGGACAGAAGTCTCTGTACCTATTTATTTAATAAAATATAAACATTAACACATTTTATTATATACATAATTATCATTGCCTTTTGGTTTCAAAGGAGCACATGCTTTCACCAAACTGTTACTACTCAAAGACACCCATCTGCTTTCACTCAATAAACCACCTGTCCATCACTACTCAAATAATAGAGACACCTTCACCTTCCACTACTCAGTAACTCATACAATTTACAACTCAAATAAGACACCCATCTGTCTTTACTCAATAAGATACCTGTCCACCACCACTCAAATAACAAGAGACACCTTTCACTACTCAGTAAGACACACACTTGTTACTACTCAAAGTCACCCACCTGTATTTACTCAATAAGACACACACTTATCACCACTCAATTAAGTCACCCACCTGTCTTTATTCAATAAGATACACACCTATCACCACTCAAATAAGACACCCATCAGTCTTTACTCAATAAGATACCTGTCCACCACCACTCAAATAACCTTTCACTACTCAGTAAGACATACACTTGTTACTACTCAAAGTCACCCACCTGTCTTTATTCAATAAGACACACACCCATCACCTCTCAAATAAGACAGACACAAACCTGTCTTTACTCAATAAGACACCCACCTGTCTTTACTCAATAAGACACCCACCTGTCTTTACTCAATAAGACACCCACCTATCTTTACTCAATAAGACACCCACCTAATTTTACTCAATAAGACACCCATATGTCTTTACTCAGTCAAACACACACCTATCACCACTCAAATAAGACAGACACCCCTCACAATTCAAGTAAGACAGACACCTGTCTATACTCAATAAGACAGATACCTTTCACTACTCAGTAAAACACACACTTCTTTACTCAAGACACCCACCCCTCACCACTCAAGTCAGACACTTTCATTATTCAGTAACACACACACCTGTTAGCACTCAAAGACACTCACCTGTGATTCATAGTCCTTCTCCCTTCTATTTGCCACTTCGTTACGGATCAGATCACCAATGTATTCAATCACCATTGTGTGTTTCTCCAGGTCACGAGCTGCATACAGTCCAAGACCCTACACGTAGAAACCAATCAGCTCATTATTTTTGTTTCATGATTACCAGGTGACATTTTGGGGTTGGAGTGGCTAAGAGGTATGGCGTCCGCCTCTTGTTCTAAAGGTACTGGGTTCACTCCCAGCACAGGAAATATAACTGATGGGCATTTTTTTCAGAACAAGTGGTTCCTAATGATGTCATACTCCCCCCCTGATCTGCTGTGTAGTGATATTGGATGCCTAGCCTTCTTGGATAAGGGAAAGAAAAAAGGTCCCATGTGCAAGTTGCGCAAGTTAAAAATCCAAACGCAGTTGGAAATCATAAAGAGTAGGCCATACAGCCACTGCCCTGGCACAATAACAAAAATTATGAAACCTACCCACCACAAAAAATATTTAAAGAATGTGTGATTCCTGTATACACACATTGGGACCAACCTTAGACAGGGACCAACCTTAGATGGGGACCAACCCTAGATAGGGACCAACCTTAGACAGGGACCAACCTTAGATGGGGACCAACCTTAGACAGGGACCAACCCTAGATAGGGACCAACCCTAGACAGGGACCAACCTTAGACAGGGACCAACCTTAGACAGGGACCAACCTTAGACGGGGACCAACCTTAGACAGGGACCAACCTTAGACAGGGACCAACCTTAGACAGGGACCAACCTTAGACAGGGACCAACCTTAGACAGGGACCAACCTTAGACTCAGTAAGAAAAACATAAGTAAAACACAATAACATCAAAAGCTGCAACTTAGTCTGTCTTGGAATATAAAAAGCAACAATGGATTGCATATCTGGATATCTAGAAGCCAGGAAGAAAACTGACCAACCACCATTTTACAAGAATTTTACATCATCATCATCCCCAAAGTAATTACAGTTTTACTCCCTAAGGAGCATATCATGAACATCATCATCACGCCAACTTCCCAAGTTGTGAAGGAGCAAACACCTTCAACAAACTAATGCCAAATCTTCCTGTCTCGTGCCATCATCATGCCAACTTCCCAAGGGTGAAGGAGCAAACACCTTCAACAAACTAATGCCAAATCTTCCTGTCCCATGCCATCATCACGCCAACTCCCCAAGGGTGAAGGAGCAAACACCTTCAACAAACTAATGCCAAATCTTCCTGTCCCATGCCATCATCACGCCAACTTCCCAAGGGTGAAGGAGCAAACACCTTCAACAAACTAATGCCAAATCTTCCTGTCCCGTGCCATCATCAACGCCAACTCCCCAAGGGTGAAGGAGCAAACACCTTCAACAAACTAATGCCAAATCTTCCTGTCCCGTGCCATCATCAACGCCAACTCCCCAAGGGTGAAGGAGCAAACACCTTCAACAAACTAATGCCAAATCTTCCTGTCCCGTGCCATCATCATGCCAACTTCCCAAGGGTGAAGGAGCAAACACCTTCAACAAACTAATGCCAAATCTTCCTGTCCCGTGCCATCATCAACGCCAACTCCCCAAGGGTGAAGGAGCAAACACCTTCAACAAACTAATGCCAAATCTTCCTGTCCCGTGCCATCATCAACGCCAACTCCCCAAGGGTGAAGGAGCAAACACCTTCAATGAACTAATGCCAAATCTTCCTGTCTCGTGCCATCATCAACGCCAACTTCCCAAGGGTGAAGGAGCAAACACCTTCAACAAACTAATGCCAAATCTTCGTGTCCCATGTCATCATCATGCCAACTTCCCAATGGTGAAGGAGCAAACATCTTCAACAAACTAATGCCAAATCTTCCTGTCCCATGTCATCATCAACGCCAACTTCCCAAGGGTGAAGGAGCAAACACCTTCAACAAACTAATGCCAAATCTTCCTGTTCCATGTCATCATCATGCCAACTTCCCAAGGGTGAAGGAGCAAACACCTTCAACAAACTAATGCCAAATCTTCCTGTCCCGTGTCATCATCACGCCAACTTCCCAAGGGTGAAGGAGCAAACACCTTCAACAAACTAATGCCAAATCTTCCTGTCCTGTGCCATCATCAACGCCAACTCCCCAAGGGTGAAGGAGCAAACACCTTCAACAAACTAATGCCAAATCTTCCTGTCCCGTGCCATCATCAACGCCAACTCCCCAAGGGTGAAGGAGCAAACACCTTCAACAAACTAATGCCAAATCTTCCTGTCCCGTGCCATCATCAACGCCAACTTCCCAAGGGTGAAGGAGCAAACACCTTCAACAAACTAATGCCAAATCTTCCTGTCCCATGTCATCATCATGCCAACTTCCCAAGGGTGAAGGAGCAAACACCTTCAACAAACTAATGCCAAATCTTCCTGTCCCATGTCATCATCATGCCAACTTCCCAATGGTGAAGGAGCAAACATCTTCAACAAACTAATGCCAAATCTTCCTGTCCCATGTCATCATCAACGCCAACTTCCCAAGGGTGAAGGAGCAAACACCTTCAACAAACTAATGCCAAATCTTCCTGTTCCATGTCATCATCATGCCAACTTCCCAAGGGTGAAGGAGCAAACACCTTCAACAAACTAATGCCAAATCTTCCTGTCCCGTGTCATCATCACGCCAACTTTCCAAGGGTCAAGGAGCAAACACCTTCAACAAACTAATGCCAAATCTTCCTGTCCCATGTCATCATCACGCCAACTTCCCAAGGGTGAAGGAGCAAACACCTTCAACAAACTAATGCCAAATCTTTCTGTCCCGTGTCATCATCAACGCCAACTTCCCAAGGGTGAAGGAGCAAACACCTTCAACAAACTAATGCCAAATCTTCCTGTCCCGTGTCATCATCTCAAACTCTTTTCATGTCTTCCTCATCCCATTCATGCCTGTCTCCAGTTCTCTTTTCCGTGTGTTCTCTGGTTTCTCTCTTCCTCTCATAACCTGGGGATACCAGAACAAGCACTGCCTTGTAATGTTATCAACAGGTTTCCTTATCCATTGCCAGTGCCTCATTCTGATCTCTTGTTCCACTGGCACTTCTCTGGTTCTTGTGATCAGTTAGTTCCACATTAGTGATCTTGTCATTCCAGTTCAATCCTTCTTGTTATGCTTACTTTGTTTGTTTGTTTCTGTTGTCGTTTGTAATTGTTTATTTTTACTGTTTGTTTGTTTTTAGGAAAGGGGAGGTCACACACACATACATTCACACAATTATTCAGTTTTGATTTACTCTATTTAGACTGAGTAGAGGGCAGAAGAAGATCTATATTTAGATATCAGAAATCTGATTTTATTATCTTGAATTTACTACACTATTTACTACTTTCCTCAGAAGAGACCCTGATGCCATCACAAGAACAGCTATGCTATGGACCCCTGAAGGAAAACGAAAGTGAGGCCGACCAAAAACAACTTGGCAGAGGACTGTGGAGGCTGAGATGCAAAGAATGCACCAGAGTTGGGGCACTGTACGAAGGATGGCCGCCGACCAAGCAAAGTGGAATCAATTTGTTGTTGCCCTACAAGACGCCACTAGGCGTAATGGCCACTGACTGCTTTGACGGTCGGCGGCTAAGGATCAAAGAAAGAAAGAAATATATCCTAATTATAACCCATCAAGGGTTGAACAGGATACTTTGTCTTTAAAAAAAAAAATAATATGAATGAAGGACATTAAAAAAAAACAAATATTCTACTTGCCTGGATGCGAGATCTCCCAAGGTAGACAAGGGTTTTCCAATCAGTCTTCAGTCTCCGGTACTGCTGAGACTTGGAGTGGACAAATTGTTTCAGGTAGGGAGAGTTCATATCCCCAGTCACACCCGTCACAGTGGATGGCAGGGAACGGGAATTAGTGGACTGCAGCGTGTGAGGCCTATATGAAGCAAGACAAGACAAAGGTTCAAAATCTCAAGAACGTTGCAAAAAAAAAAAAAAATGTGATGCTAATGCAATAAAATAATCAGCTGTCAACTGCATTCATCATCATCATCACCTTTCAGCTCCCCAAGGAACATGGGCCTTCAACAACTTATGCCATATCTTCCTGTACCATGCCATCAGCTCAAAGTCTTTCATGTCTCCAGTTCTCTTCTCTACATGTCGGTTTGGTTTCCCTCTTCCTTTCTTACCCTTGGGATTCCAGAAAGAAGACTGCCTGGTAAAGCTATCAACATATTTCCTCAATGTGTGTCCTCTCTCATCACCAACAACTTCTCATCTTTTGTTCTCAGCTGAAACATTGATCACCTGTTTTCTCCTTCCTCAATGTTAAATTATCAACGATGTCAGTTTCTTTCTGTTGACAACTGTTTATTTGGCCCCAACAGATGAAGCAATAAATGCTGAAGTAAAAAGGTAAAGGATCCCATTACACGCCCATTGAGGCATACTGGGAATATGGTGTTAGGCTCATATTTTCTTGACTAGGGGTGATGTGGTCAGCATCATGCCGGCCGCCTTAACCACCCCAGAGTTTCCCTGGTACACAATTCATGAGGCTGGGTCGACCCCAGAGCTGTTTGCGGTCTAAAAAATCCCACCTCAACTGGGGATCGAACCATGGACCACCGAGCTAGGAAGCTGTTGAGGATTGTTGCACGGTTTGCAAGCATCTGGGTTTTACCTCGATTGGATGGTTGCACCATGAAACACCTCGGCTGAATAAATAAATGAAATATACCGCGTATATCGATGCATGACGCGTTAAACATAGTAACGAGAGTCGTTGTGTGGCCTTCAAGGCAAATGGCAGTGTTTAAAAATATGTGGCATGGCCACTTAGCCAAAGTGTTTTAAAGATGTGGTATAACCACTCAAATGTGATAGTGCATAACTAGAAAGTTATATTTAAAGCAGAAATAAAGAATGTATAAGGACCCTTGAGTCTTAAAATATAAGACGGCAATATTAGCCGCAATAATTTATGATTAACGTAAGTCGTAAAATATGAAACGCAGTTAGAATATGTAGAGCTGATTAAGCCTGGCTTTGAATGCCAAAGTAAATTTATATATTAGACAGTGTATCTAACAGAACTAGCAGAATGTTTAATTCTGTATAAATACAAGAATTATGCCAAACAGTTTTGGTGGAAATATAATAGAACGTTAATTATAACAATAATGTATCGGACATGCAATGTCTGTGAAAATATAGACTCTATGCTATAATGTATCCAGTGCTCTTGATGTGAACTATATTAAGTATTGTCCGTGGTTCATGATGGAAGAATGAATCCTTATTAAATTATGTCATCAAAAACTGGTCTTATTCAGTAACGTATTCAAGGTTCCAGTTATGACTGTTTTTATGAAGAATGACCATTGACCTTCAAATGAATGCACACGCTGTCACACTGGTAATATGAAATGAAACGATATAACACGGTCATTCAAATATATATGAACTTTTATTGAAAGCACGTTTAAAATGCAATTACTTCAAAGAAGTATCAAAAGAATCCATGGCTGTAATCAATATCGATACCGGGTGAAACACAGAACAGACGATCAAATAATTGTACGAAACATAATACTAGACTAACCCATTTAAATCAGTGAAAAGCCCGTAACAGAAGCCAGTGCCCTAACCACTGCGCTAAATGCTAAAGTACTTCTTGGTATTTATTAAAGAACTAATATTCTCAACTTTTCGGGTTTTCATTTTTGTTTTCTTTATATTCTGATTCTTAATGATTCTGTAATTGACCTAATTTCTTTTGTTAATAAACCAAGTGTCACTAGGGGTGTCAATGCATAACGTTTTTTCTGATAATCTTTGAATGTCAATAAGGTCAAATGTTTTTCAACAACTTTGAAACATCTATGTAACGTAATTCAAGTAATCCACGTAATTTTAATGAATCCACCACAACTCCAGCGAAGACGACTGATTATAATTTATTATATACACAGTTTTGACAATAGTCAACACGAACTTCATTCTGTTACACAATTATAACGACTCAAGTCAATCTTGATTTGATTCAACAACACGCATAATTATTGTGCCCTAATTACATTATTCTGTTCATGGCCATTAGCGTTAATTCTCATGCTAACATTCACATATATTGATAATTGATACAGTTTGTATCTTACACAACATTAAATTTCATAGTCAAGTGCAATCCTGCACACTTTCCTCTGTCTGCATGAATTTAATCATAGCTTCGCCAGCATATTATATTTAAATCTATTCTTTATTCCATTTTGGCTTGTCATGCCATTTAATTCTTAAAATGTTAATTATTGGCCAACTCTGCCAATACACAAACTGACTACTATTGAATACATTATCTCTCTCTTTAAAGAACGCATTTAAATCTCTAGACACACAGGTGCGGATGTATACTTACCCATAAATATAAGTGGCAATGGCCACACCCTGGAAGACACATGTAAGTGGTAAATACCATGCTTATAAGGAACACATCCTCCTAGCCCGAAGGCACGGCGCAGACTGTTTTTTAGTTACTTAATTTTTTTTTTAATTACACAAAACAACTTTAGAAATACTAGTGACATTTAAAAATACATAACATAAACAGCATGGAAAAGTTTGATGATACCAAAGTAAACCTTGAGAAGTGTAAGGATGACAAAGTAAACCTTGAGAAGTGTAAAGATGACAAAGTAAACATTGAGAAGTGTGATGACACCAAAGGTAAACCTTAAGAAGTGTGATGACACCAAAGGTAAACCTTGAGAAAAGTGATGACACCAAAGGTAAACCTTGAGAAGTGTGATGACACCAAAGGTAAACCTTGAGAAGTGTGATGACACCAAAGATAAACCTTGAGAAGTGTGATGACACCAAAGTAAACCTTGAGAAGTGTGATGACACCAAAGTAAACCTTGAGAAGTGTGATGACACCAAAGTAGACCTTGAGAAGTGTGATGATACCAAAGTAAACCTTGAGAAGTGTGATGACACCAAAGTAAACCTTGAGAAGTGTGATGACACCAAAGTAAACCTTGAGAAGTGTGATTACACCAAAGTAGACCTTGAGAAGTGTGATGACACCAAAGTAAACCTTGAGAAGTGTGATGACATCAAAGTAAACCTTGAGAAGAGTGATGACACCAAAGTAAACCTTGAGAAGTGTGATGACACCAAAGTAGACCTTGAGAAGTGTGATGACACTAAAGTAAACATTGAGAAGTGTGATGACACCAAAGTAAACATTGAGAAGTGTGATGACACCAAAGTAAACCTTGAGAAGTGTGAGGATGCCAAAGTAAACCTTGAGAAGTGTGAGGATGCCAAAGTAAACCTTGAGAAGTGTGAGGATGCCAATGTAAACATTGAGAAGTTTAAGGACGCCAAAGTAAACCTTGAGAAGTGTGAGGATGACAAAATAAACTTTGAGAAGTGTAAAGATGACAAAGTAAACCTTGAGAAGTGTGAGGACACCAAAGTAAACCTTGAGAAATGTGATGACACCAAAGCAAACCTTGAGAAGTGTAAGGATGCCAAAGTAAACCTTGGGAAGTGTGAGGGTGACAAAGTAAACATTGAGAAGTGTGAGGGTGACAAAGTAAACATTGAGAAGTGTGATGACACCAAAGGTAAACCTTGAGAAGTGTGATGACACCAAAGTAAACCATGAGAAGTGTGATGACACTAAAGTAAACATTGAGAAGTGTGATGACACCAAAGTAAACCTTGAGAAGTGTGATGACACCAAAGGTAAACCTTGAGAAGTGTGATGACACCAAGGTAAACCTTGAGAAGTGTGATGACACCAAAGTAAACCCTGAGAAGTGTGATGACACCAAAGTAAACCTTGAGAAGTGTGATGATACCAAAGTAAACCTTGAGAAGTGTGATGACACCAAACGTAAACCTTGAGAAGTGTGATGACACCAAGGTAAACCTTGAGAAGTGTGATGACACCAAAGTAGACCTTGAGAAGTGTGATGACACCAAAGTAGACCTTGAGAAGTGTGATGACACTAAAGTAAACCTTGAGAAGTGTGAGGATGCCAAAGTAAACCTTGAGAAGTGTGAGGATGCCAAAGTAAACCTTGAGAAGTGTGAGGATGACAAAGTAAACCTTGAGAAGTGTGATGACACCAAAGTAAACCTTGAGAAATGTGATGACATTAACCTTTAGCACGCTGCATTCTCTTCCTGAGAACTTGCCCTGCAGCTGCATTCTTTTTCACAATGCCCCGTTTTTATAGTGGGTGACTTGTAATGTCTATAGTTTTTGTGTTTCTTGGTCAATTGCTATAATTTTTGGAATTTATATAAATAAATGAATGGTGAATCTGATGATATAAAATTTGTTTGTGTACATGTTAGATGTGATAGGAAGAGAGGAAAGGAAAGATGAAAAAAAAAACGATAAAAAAAATTTAAAAAAAAAAAAAAATTTTAAAATAAAAAAATAAAATAACCAACAAACGAAGTGTCCATATCTCAATTATCTCTTGCATCTCAATGAAAGTCATTTGACAAATACAAATCAAATGACGATCTTTTCATTACACCCATCATCAGTAGCAAAGCAACAAACGCCCATGTCAGCAGTGACATTCGGCCGTAACTCTAAATCTTTCCGATAAATCTAATCCTAACCCCTAAACTTTTACATACTAGCAATGACATTCTACTTTCGTTTCCATCTCTGTCATCAACCATATTCTGAGAACCGATATTAGTGCTTATAATGACAAAAATCTCATCCCCACCGCATGGCGTCAGAATACAATAAAATTAGAGCGAAAATGGCCGCGTGTTCGATGCCGATTCATTTCGATTAAAAAAATTCACAGAAAATAAACGCTAATGCACCCATTACTAAAAAAGATCGGAAACGGAAGCTAACTCTCTCTCAGATAAGTTTAAAACTTAACATCCGGGGGTGAGATCACGTGTACACACATTCTAATGCTAAAATACGTAGCACGCTGGGGTCGACAACAGCGTGCTATACCTCGGTCGACATATGTCGACTGCAGCGTGCTAAAGGTTAAAGTAAACCTTGAGAAGTGTGAGGACACCAAAGTAAACCTTGAGAAGTGTAAGGATGCCAAAGTAAACATTGAAAAGTGTAAAGATGATGTTGCGGACTTCCTTTGTTTGAGCAGGCTGATATTGTAGTTTGTTTCAGGCCATGTTTATTTATCACATCTGTCTTACATGAGTATCAATTTCTGCTACCACACTGGATTCATTTTATAAATTTCTTTGGGTGTTTGAATATCAATGTTCATGCAATAAACTTTGCATGTATTTTATCTGATAGTGTTATATTATTTCATTTCATTTCTTATTAGCTTGACAGAGTTTGTGTTTTCTGAACTGTACCTTGAAGGTCAACGGTCATTATTCATAAAACAGAACTGGAACTTTTCAAACGATTTCAGTGAAGAAGTCTTGCTTAGACGACTACAATACTTTAATACTCATTCATAGTTTCATCATGATTTATCAACAATAAAATATAGTTCACGTTAAAGAACACCTAATATCGCATAGTACTAGAGTTCAGTTTTCTCAGACATTACACGTCTGTTATTTACCGTATTAAATATCATTCATGTCTTTCACCAACTGTTTGGTATACTTATTATATTGATACAGAATTAATCATTCTGCTAATAGGTCTATTAGTTACACCGCCTAATATATTAATTTACTTTGGCATTCATAGCCTGGCTCTATCAGCCTTATATATCCTAACTGCCATATCTTCGGACTCAATGGTCCTTATACCTTATTTATTTATGCTTTACCAGCTCTACAATACCGCAATATAATCTATAGTTATACACTATCACACTATCATACTTTAGTGGCCATGCCACACATTTTAAACTGCCATAAGGCTCGAAGGCCACACATAAGACTGGCGTAACTAAGTCTAACGCATCATGCATAGCCACACGCGAACGATTTCATTTTGGTCTAGTGAGGTGTTGCATGGTGCGACCATATGAATCAAGTTCAAACCAAAATGCTCGCTGACCATGTAACAATCCTCAACAGATGCCAAAGTAAACCTTGAGAAATGTAAGGATGACAAAGTAAACCTTGAGAAGTGTGATGACACCTAAGTAAAGCTTGAGAAGTGTGAGGGTGACAAAGTAAACCTAGAGAAGTGTGATGACACCAAAGTAAACCTTGAGAAATGCGAGGACACCAAATTGAGAAGTGTAAGGATGACAAAGTAAACCTTGAGAAGTGCGAGGACACCAAAGTAAACCTGGAGGAGTGTAAGAATCACAAAGTAAACCTTGAGAAGTGTAAGGATGACAAAGTAAACCTTGAGAAGTGTGAGGACACCAAAGTAAACCTGGAGGCGTGTAAGAATCACAAAGTAAACATTGAGAAGTGTAAGGATGACAAAGTAAACCTTGAGAAGTGTCAGGATGACAAAGTAACTATAGAGTAGTGTCAGGATGACAAAGTAACCCTTGAGCAGTGTCAGGATGACAAATAACCTTTGATAAGTGTAAAGGTTGACAAAGTAAACCTGGAGAAAAACAATGGAGGATAAAATCTGAGCAACCACAGCTTCACAAAAACCATGAGGAATACAAGGAAAGAACTTAAGCTGATGGCATGCTACAGGAGAGCTCGGCATGCATTTGCTGAGAGCCTATGCTCATTAAGGAGTTAAAGACTAATTGAACCACAGCTTCAAGCCCACAGCCAGCATAAGGCAGCCAAAAACATAAATCAGCAGTGTGTATCATGTGCAGATCTATGTGTCACAAGGAATGGAAAAGATGAACGATGACAGCTATGGTTAAGACAGTATCCACCTCACTGGCCACCAACAACAACAACAGTGACTAAATCAAGTATAGCCTTGTGTAGTGTTAAGAGTCAATCTTATAGTTCTTGGTTGATATCTAGGGTTGTCTTCTATTTTGTTCTGATAAGGTTTTTTACTCAATGAATAAATGTTCTCTCTGAATTGCCAATTGTGTTGGAGTGTTTTTTTGTTCAACTTGTTTTATAAAACTGGCTTAACTACTTCTACCGAATCATTCATGTTTAAATATATATAATGGTGTCCTTCAACTGGAAAACTCTCAACTGTCATAATGAACAAAACACGATTCCGAAACTGTATATACATTCTTCAAAGACCTCAGGCTTAAAAAGACTTTCATTTATTCCATACAGAGAACTTTCATGAATCACATAGTACTCCAACAAAATTTATAATAGTTAGTCATTGTCAATATCGATTTCTTCAATTATATCATATCTGCACAATTGCCTGCTTTGATAATTTTGTTCTGATACTCATACTAATATAGTCCCGTGCTTCTTGCACACTTATTTCTGTGTCCGTTAACTTTATCCTTTTGTTTATGGTCATTTTCTACCCATTAAACAGTTCCATCAAATTCGTAATATTATACATATGTATCTATATAGGTTATACTAACCTTGAAAACATCGTGTATGTTTTGAGGTACTATCTCAAATTATATTCCTGGCCATCTTGGCTAAATCAACACCGTGAATTTCATATATCCTGACGAAGTGGTCTCACCACATTGAATTATAATTACACACTTGATTTTAAGTCAAATCTAGACTCATGGAACACTATGAAAAGTAGACTATGCTACACATTTTAATAAGTGGACCCAGCCACATATTCGGACACATCTGTACGCTATAAAGTGTGGACACAATCTCCTTTCTACGTCAACCCTGGATACGTTACTATGTCATAGCTAACGACTCTAGTTTATGCGTTTTGGTGAGGCTCAGCATGGTGCGTAGCAATCCTTCTAAATATAACTTTATCAAGATTTGCTTTGTCCTTTGCTGTGCTCTCAACATGTAGTTACCGGGAATCTCTAATGAGACAAAGAAATAACATGACTACTGCTTGGTATGTTGTACAAGGCATATGAGGTTGTGGATGGGGCTTGCAACATCATGATGTAAAACACACTGCTACACAAACTACTGCTACAAGAGCATGTGAAGGCTTTGTGCTAGCTTCCTGCAAGGGGACCAGCGGCTATAGTAGATACATGCTCCCTATGAAGCAAAATGGAAAATGATGATGATAAAATTAAGTATCAACAACACACTGTGAGTTCACTGACCTTCTGAAATGAGTCCTAAGCTTAGGTTCCGTGCGGGCACAGCCTGTTGGATTGATGGCTGGAGGCATCTCAATTAGCGGGGAGCGACCGAATTTGAAGTTGTAGTTTGTGAGAAGATCTGTGCCAGGTAACTGTAAAGAGACCATTAATTCGAAGTTAAAAGCCAGCTCCAAACCTCAGAAATGAGGTATCTGAGAAAGGTAGTTAAAGTAACAAGAAGAGATATGGTCAATCAAGTAGAACAGTTCCAACTATGATGGTTTGGCCATGTCTGCAGAATGAAAGAAGATCTGCTACCACGACAAGTATGGGAAACTAAGAGCCAGGGATCCAGACCTCCAGGACGATCCAGAGTCCGCTGGGAGGACAACATTAGGTAATGTCTGAAGGGCCGAGGACTAGATTGGAACCAGGCCAAACCATCGTAATTGGGATTTCTTCTTTGTACACTCTCAGACATCTACTTGAATGTTTTCAAATAAAGCAGTGGTGAGCTATTTCTATCTTCACAGAGCTTTTCCAGGAATGGTACTGAAGATGGCCACAAATGCTTTCCCTGTTCCTCACATGTTGGGCATCTTTGAAGCAGATCTTCAGCAGTCATTTTATCAGTGTCACAGTCACACTTGTCGGTAGTTCCTATCTTTAGCTTGTTGAATGTATCTCAATCTGTTGTGGCCCATGCGGAGTCTGAAGATTATCACTTGTTCTCTTCTGTTGAGCTGGTAATATGCATCATTTCTGTGTGTGGCCTGGATGTTCTGCTTCCCATCTGTTCCTGTATCTGCTTCTGATAAAACTCTTGGCCTCTTCAAAAGTTATGCTTGCCATATGAGGCAACTAATATGAGACAGTTCATGGGACTAGTAACCTCATCATGTAAAACAAACTGCTACAAAAAACAACCACTAAAAGAGCACAGTGGCTTTGATACAGGCTTTCTGCCAAGGTATCAGTTATAGTTGAGACTCCATGCTCCATAAGGAGCCAAAAAAAAAAAAAAAAAAAAAAAAAAAGAAAATACCCCTTAATATGTATATCATTTTAAAAACTCAAAATCAGGATGCAATCATAAATGATGTATCGTGGAAGAAAACAATGCAACTTTGATCCTAGATATAAAAAGCTGGTGCTGCAGAGTTTATGCACTGTGCTGAGCTCCTCCTTGTGTGATCTAAGGGAGGAGATCGCAGCACTGATGGAGCTGTCCACGTGCAATGAAAACAGTCCTTAAAATCAAACCAAACAAACAGCAAGGACAAAACAGAAATGGGAAGGACAGATGTTTTAATTGAAAAACACAATGAGAACTTGACTCAGGAGGACATGGGATGAAACCTGAGTAGACACAAAGAAAACAAAGTTCAAGAAAACACTGGATTCAGATCATTATGGGGAGGAAAAAAAAAAGTGAACCAATATTAGAAGGTTCGCTAATCAAGAAGACATGTTCACCATCGTAACATGTAGATGTTGGAATTGAGTTGGTCATGGCCGTAGAAGAGATCTAGACACCATAACCAGAACTGCCATGCTATGGACCCCGAAGGAGGTTGAAAGAGAGGCCAACTAAAAACAACTTGGCGGAGAACTGCGGAGGCTGAGATTAAAAGCATGAACCAGAGTTGGGGCACCACACGAAAGATGGCCACTGCCCGAGCAGAGCGGAGAGTTTGTTGCTGCCCTACAAAACGTCACTAGGCGTAAAAGTCACTGACTGCTTGATCAGTTCACTATGGCTAAAAGAAGAGTCTTAGAAGGGAGTTGCACTCTTAAAAGGATTAATTAAGTCAGCTAGATGGAGATGATTCATTTGACAACAAACAAATAAGAATGGATAATCAAAAGATTAATATTAACTGAAGTTAAAGTACTGAGCTGAACAAAGTATTGAGTAGTAATAAACAATAATATCACTTACAGATTCCAAAACTTTCACCACGTTAGGCTCTGTCAGGCCAAACAGCTCTTCTGCAGCCATGAAAGTAGGGAACATTTTAACAAGATCAGCCTCTCTGCGCATCCGCTCCAGAGGTTGCAGTATGTGCATCCATACAGCTGAAAATGTTACAGATATTGATGAATGTCACATTCATAGAAATGTTAGGGATATTAATGAATTTCACATTAACAAGAATGTTTCAAAATAAAAATGTTATTAGGAATACTAATGAACTTCATATTAACAGAAATGTTTTTCACTAAAAATGCTATTAGGGATACTAATGAATTTCATATTAACAGAAATGTTTTTAATTTAAAATGTTACAGGGATGTTAATGAATGTTACATTAAAAGAAATGTTTTTAACTAAAAATGTTATGAGAGAGATTAATAAATGTCACATTAACAAAAATGTTCTTAAAATAAATTAGTTACAAAGACTTCTTTAAAAAAACATTCAGGACAAATATGTATTTAAAAAAAAAAAAAACAGGATTTAGGGAGGATTAGTTAATCATAGGAATTCTCCCACAAGTGTGCCTACGGAAACAAGCAAAAGATTCATAACACGGTATTATCAGTAATTAACATATTATTATCCACAATTATTTTAAAAATACATTAAAAAGATTATATTTCACATTCTGGCCCAATCCTAATCATAAAACAAATAATAATAATAATTAGCAGAACTTTGAGCAAAATGTTCAAGTAATTAAAAAAAATATGTTTAAGCAATGAAGTTTAAATACAAAATGTCTCCTGCTGAACTATGACTTAAGTTAACTATCTCCCCCTGACCTGCCGGACTGCTATCTTTGAAGGAGAGCTCATCGTGGTCCGAGTCCACTATCTGTATCTTGAACTCAGGTTCTCCATCGTTGTCATGAATACTGCACATGTAGCGGCAACGTTTATACAAAGAGTAATAGCTCCAGTAAAATCGGCTTGTGCGGAATCCAACCTGAAAAAGTGTTAGCAATTTTACATGTGAAAATCTAACCTGAAAAAAACATGTGGAATTTTAAACAAGGGAATTCAACTCAAAGGAAAAAAAAATCAGGAATTTCGGACACAGGAATCAAGCCTGAAAAAAAAAAAAATGTCAGGAATTTTAAATATGGAAATCTAACCTGGAAAAAAAAGT
This sequence comes from Oreohelix idahoensis, assembly GCA_024509875.1. Taxonomy (NCBI): domain Eukaryota; kingdom Metazoa; phylum Mollusca; class Gastropoda; order Stylommatophora; family Oreohelicidae; genus Oreohelix; species Oreohelix idahoensis. Next base: position 408,888 of record JAMPIV010007628.1, on the reverse strand, counting down.
CTGGAATTTTTAACATGGAATTCATCTAAAACAAAGTAAGGAATTTTGAATACAGGAATCCAACCTGAAAAATATCAGGAAATTTAAATGCAGAAATTTAATCTGACTAATTTCATGGATCAGCTTCCCTAGTGATTCTCAAAGTAGGCCATATGGCCCCCCAATAAGTCCATGCTATATTTCAAGGGAGGCCACAGTAAGTTGGTAAAGTATCCACTTTCCAGGTAACGGTGACCATTAGGGGTGATCACAGAGGTAAATGAGACTCTGAAGGAGGCCATGAGAAAAAAAAAAGGTTGAGAATCCCTGAGTTACCCCATCCTATAGAAACTATTGATCACAAAATCTTAAATAACAATAAGTGCAACCAAAGATTTGATTTTATGAAGAAAAGATATCCCGTTCAACCTCTGATGAGTTATAATAACATTATATAGTGTCGCTAATTGAAGATAATAATTTTGATTTTTGGTTTCTGAATATGGCATCATTTTCTCCCTCCAGTCAGTCCAAATAGAGTAAATCAAAGTGTCAAATTGTGTGATTGTGCGACTGTCCTCCCCTGTCCCAAAAAGGCAGTCTATCACACCTGTCATGCTGTTAACAGGGAAGAGGGGGGGGGGAAGAGAAAGCCTTGGGTTTCTGGGATGACACTCAATTCATTATCTGTCATCATCAATATGCATTACTAGAACTTCACCAGACCCTCACTAATACTTAAATATTAACTCTGGTTTTATAGAAGAATGTTAAAAATACCACGGACAGCTAAACAGAATAATTAGGATGTCCTGAAAGAGGCCAATGCGCAAATGAAACTTATTTCACAAGTTAGAAAGAAGCAATCCACTTTTTTGGGCATGTTATGAGAAGAGGAAAGCTGATAGGAAACTCTATGCAGAGCGATACAACAGGAGGCAATCTGATCATCAGAAATGGTCCCCCCCCCCCCCCCCGATCAAGTGTTTCGGCCCCTTAATCTACTTTACACTCTAAGGGGGGGGGGTCCACTTAGGTCATGACTCCCAAGTGTCAGCCTCCTGTTGTCTAGTGCAGAAAATTGAACCCACTCCACCTTGGCTGCAGCTTTCAAATTCACTCCTATTTTCTACCAGCTGGAGGCAATTGTGAAAGTAACCCCTATGTTGAAAACAAATTACTGTCTCGAGTTCCAAAGCCCGTTGCGGTTGTTCCACAGCTAGCAGAAATATATTGTAACAACAGGAAAAATTGAAGGAAAAATAGATAGGGGAAGACAAAGAGAGCAGACACTGGACAGTTTGACATTGGCAAGAAAAGTAGTCAACAACAGAATTGATAAACAGTACTCAACAGAACTGATAAACAGTACTCAACAGAACTGATAAACAGTATAATTGATACAGGAAGTTGTGGAGAGACATAATCACAGACGCCACCATCCATGGTACTTGCAGAAGAATTTTTGTTCTTGTTGTATACGGCTTTACTATATTGTGCAGTTCTCTAGGTCTGTCGATTCTCAACACCCTATAAATAATCTAATATTAATCAACTAAAGAAAATAATTCTATCTCACATGAGAAGAAGATGCTGGCTATGGATTGGACACACACTGAGGAAACTTGTTGATAGCATTACAAGACAGTCCTTGTTCTAGGATCCCCCAGAGTAAGAGAGGTAGAGGGAGACTACATGGAGAAGAGAACTGGAGACAGAAATGAAAGGTATGAGTTTTGGTGGTCAGGACCATCTTCACTGCACATAAGTGCAAACAATTAAGTTTACTAACAAGAGAAATTAAGGTGACGAAAACGAAAAATTAAGTCTACTAACATGAAAAATTAAGTCTACTAACATGAAAAAATAAGTCTACTAACATGAAAAATATAGTCTACTAACATTAAAAATTAAGTCTACTAACATGAAAAATTAAGTCTACTAACATGAAAAATTAAGTCTACTAACCGGATAGATGTGGTCCTTGGTGTTAAACTTCCCACAGAGCACCTGGTGAGGCAACAATTGGCCAATGCTGTGAAGAATCAACGAGCCAATGCGCAGGCTGCAGTGTCCTTCTTCTTGATGGATCATGCTGCATACAAAAAAACAGTTGATGCTGGTTATAAAGACAACAACTTCTGTCCACATAACCAGGTAAGCAATGCTAACAAACTAACATACCAGTCTAATAATAATACTAGTATATACCATCACCATGCTAAGAATAGGGTTTGAAAAAAATATACTTAAGTTATTGCCTTTTGGGTGAAATGGGGCCCACACACACCAAAAAGCCTAGGGGACCTTCTTGGCTTAATCCGGCCCTGCATATAACCAGACAAATTCTGTCTATAAAGATGACATCTGTCCATAAAGATGATATTTCTCCATACAAAGTAAACAACGTTCAGGCAGTACCATAAAGGCAGAAAGCTATTAGTCAAAAGTAACAAGCATAATGTATATTGGTGGATAGGGTATCATCCCGGACACCCCCACACTTTCTCACCCCTTTTCACCTTGTTAACAACAGGGCAGTTATGAGACTTTACTTTTTTTTTTCTTATTTATTTTTTTATTTTAATTTTTTGTTTTGTGGAAAGGGGAGGGCACACACACATACATTCACACAATTTTACAGATTTGATTTACTCTATTTGGACTGAGTGGAGGAGGGAGAAGATACTATATTTAGATATCGGAAATAAGATTTTATTATCTTGAATTTACTACACTATACAAGTATATCCTAATTATAACCCACCATATGGGGGTCGAAGTGGCTAAGATGTATAATAATAAAAATTAGAAGCCTACCCACCACAGAGCACTGATGGAGTTGTCCGTGTGCAATGAAGATATTCCTTAAAACCAAACCAAACCAAACCCATCAAGGGTTGAACAGGATACTTTGTCATTTAAAAAAAAACCCCACTGCAGTCCCAAGGGGGTCTCTAAGAAGAAAAAAGAAAGAACAGAACTATTACTCCCTTTCGATCATTACCCCATTGCTTTCCACCAAACATATGCCTTCAACAAATATCTTCCAAACACTCATGTCCAGTGCCGTCTGCTCAATGTTGTTCCATGTCTTCTTCATCCCTTCCACTTCTATCTCAAGTTCTCTTCTCTGCATGTTTTTCAGTCTCCCTCTAATATCTCTCATCCAGGGGATTCCAGTACAAGGACTGTCTTGTTATGCTATCAACGTATGTCCTAATTGTCACCAGCGTACAGCTCTCTTTTGGCAGCTAATCTGAGGTTATGAATGGGGTGGCCCCTATACAGTATAAAAACATGACAGCATATGTCCACAGAAATAAGACACATTCAGTAAATAACTACACTGCGAACGCAATTTACAATAAGTTACATTCCGGAGACGCACACGTAATTTGAGATTCGCGTAAATGGAGATTATTTTCTTAACAGAAATTCAGTACACTATAATTAGAGGGATCTTTTTGCAAAGCAGATTAAATTAAAAATTACTAAACGTTTTCATAAAAAAGCATAGGAAAACGAATATAACACACAACCAATAAAAAATAAAAAACATGAAATTATGAATGATAAAAGTAGTAATGATATCAGTCAAACTTTTGTCTCTGCTTGCGTTATTTCAAATTCATGTAAATTAAGATCACATAAATTGTGATTGCATTGTAAAATGAATAACATGTGTTCATAATGAAATAAAATTTATTCCAGAGCTAAAAATATCATGTCTGATCTACTGCATGGTCCAACCTAATGCATGGCCCAACCTACTGCAGGGTCCAACCTACTGCATGGTCCAACCTACTGCATGGTCCAACCTACTGCAGGGTCCAACCTACTGCAGGGTCCAGCCTACTGCATGGTCCAACCTACTGCAGGGTCCAACCTACTGCAGGGTCCAACCTACTGCATGGTCCAACCTACTGCAGGGTCCAACCTACTGCAAGGTCCAACCTACTGCATGGTCCAACCTACTGCAGGGTCCAACCTACTGCATGGTCCAACCTACTGCAGGGTCCAACCTACTGCAGGGTCCAACCTACTGCAGGACACTCATTTACATTTTACTCCTTCATAAACAGCTTTTATAATATAAGATATAATATAAGCATTTTTAGTTTCTCAGGTGCTCCAGAGTGTTCTAGGAGCCTCAATAAATGCCAATTTGTCTATATCAACAATAACTTTCTTGTAATTATAATGTTTACTTGTGTTTATATGGGCTCACCTTGCCACTTGCCGATCCTCATCTCTGTTGATGTACACCCTTCGGAGAACCACCAAACTTGTCAGCTCTGTACCCAGAGGCACTTTGGGATAGTGGGTTGGACACAGGATGGTCTGGAAATAAAATGAGATTTTAGATTATATTAGAACAACATTTTTTTTAACCAAATACTTTCACACCAGTGGCTATCATCATTAGGTGCCATCTTCACACTTAAGATGGCTGCAATAGATCTCCAACATCTTCTGTCTCTTGTCTTGATGGTGCACTCTGATAGACTCTTTCCTGTCCATCTCTTGATGTTATCTTCCCACTTATAGCACTGTCTTCCTCTTGTACGTTTGCCTTCAACTCTACCTTCTATTATGGTCTTCAGTGTCCGGTGTTATGTCTTTTTATATGGCCAAAATATTTTAGCTGTTTAATTTTGATCTTCTTCATTAATTCTCTTTTCATTCCAAGGTTTTCTAGGACCTCTTTGTTTGTTTTCTTCTCTTTCCATGAGACGTGTCCCATTCTTCTATATATCCATATCTAAAGGGCCTCCATTCTTTCTTCTAATTGCTTGTTCATTGTCCATGTTTCTACACCGTACAATAATGAATATATATATATATATATATATATATATATATATATATATATATATATATATATATATATATATATATATATATATATATATATATATATATATATATATATATATATATATATATATATATAAAAGATAATAAAATCTGATTTGTGTGTACAAAGAAGGATAATATTCATCCTTTAAGAAACTATTTTAGTATATTACACTATATATCCTAATTATAACCCATCAAAGGTTGAACGGAATTCTTTGTCTTAAAAAAAATTATGTGTACACTTTCAGACAATCAACTTAATGTTTAAAAATATTACTGTCTCTATAGCGTCGCTATGGGTACTAAGATGGGCCCTAGTTATGCTTGCCTATTTATGGGCCATTTTGAATATTTGGTCTTTCAAAGTTATGATGGACCGATACCTGAATTTTACCGCCGCTATATTGATGATGGTATTGGCATTACAGACATGTCTGAGGTAGACCTCCGTCGATTTATTGACTATGTTGGTAATTTCAATCCTGCCATCAAATTCACTTCTGAAATTTCTACGACTTCAGTGAACTTCCTTGACATCACTGTGACTATTAGCCATACTGGTCTTATAACGTCTGTCTATTATAAGGCTACTGACGCTCATGGTTTCCTTCTTTATACTTCATCGCATCCTCTTAGTTGTAAAAATTCCATTCCCTTTTCTCAACTTCTTCGCTTGCGTCGGTTATGTCACAATGACGATGATTTCCATCAGCGAGCTCAAGAGATGCTCGAGTTCTTTCGCCGATGTCTTTATCCAGAACATGTTTTATCTGATGCTCTTAATCGTATCACACGCGTCACTCGTCAGATGGCACTCACTACTAAACCTTCTGTCCAATCTGACAGACTCAAACTGGTTCTAACTTTCCATCCTCACTGTCTGGCGGTGAAGAGAATTCTGTTTCGACATCTGCCTATTCTCCACTCTGATCCTGACACAAGAGAGTTGTTTTGTGATACACCTTTGGTGGCATATCGTAGGGATAGGAATTTTAGGGATATTCTTGTACACAGTCGCTTGAGACATACTGGCCCTTCATACTTTGGTACTAAACCGTGCCAACGCCGTATATGTAAGAGCTGTCCGTTTGTACTCCAAACTCAGACAGTCACTTTTCCGAAAGGAAAATTTGTCATTAGAGAGTCGTTCACGTGCGAATCTAGAAACCTGATTTATGCTATCACCTGCATGAGATGTGGCATTACCTATATTGGTGAAACTGGCAGACGTTTAGCAGACAGGTTTCGAGAGCACTTACTGTAAATGACATCTATCATTACAAACATTTACCGGTGGCCCTTCATTTCAATAGGCCTGACCATTCAGGTAATTCCGATATTCATGTTACTGCCCTCCTTTCATGTGTCGGTGATGACCGGACTCGCTTTTCGTTGGAGAATCGTCTTCTTCACCTCAAAGGTTAGGTTGTTCTGCCCTACGCTACAAGTAAAGTTGGCATAGAGGCTTTTTATGATTGACACTATGCAGCTTGGAATTCCATAAGCATTCAGTATTTTCCATAAACTGTCCCTATGTATACTGTCAAAAGCCTTTTCAAAATCAACGAAATTAATGTACAGCTGTCTTTGCCATTCTGAGCACTGCTCTATAATGTTCCTGAGAGTAAATATATGATCTGCACATCTTCTGTTCTTTCTAAATCCTGCTTGTTCTTTCCTCAGTTTGTGGTCTACTGCTTTTGAAATTCTCTGTATAATTATCCAGCCTAATATTTTGCTGGGAACTGAGAGAAGAGTGATTCCTCTTCAATATACATCATTCTGCATAAATTCTGGTGGTTTTTCTCTCTTTTTCATTCTTTGTTGTTTTTTCCGATCTGTCTTCTTATGTTTTTGTTTTTGGTTCGTTTCGTATCTTATTGTCGCGATCTTATACGTCATTTCCTTTGATACGGGATTTCTTTGATAAAGTGCCTCAGTGTTTTATTCCAAGCATTTTCCGATTTAGCTAAGTGACCTTTTACGTGTTCGATAGTTTTGTTCATTCGTTTTTTCGTTTCGTTGATTATTTACTTTCTTGTTTTGGTATTTCTTTCAGGTATTACAATTTTCTTGTATTATTATTGTTCATTTTTCGCTCATCACGTCACACCGATTACGGAAACAACGGCAGATGGATCTATTTGTTGTTGCCCTAAAGACGCCGCTAGGCGTGATGGGAAACTGCAACAGAGAAAATCAATCTGCTGTTGCCCTTAAGACGCCACTAGGCGTGATGGCCTCTGACTGCTTGGTCGGTCTTTGGCTAAGGACGGAAGAAGAAGAAGAACTGTGGTTGTTTATTTATTTTTTCCATCTGCTTGTATCGCTCATTTTCTGCATGTTTCTCATCATCATATGTTTTTGTAGTATCTATATGTAATTCTTGTCCTTGTCACCTGTTTGTAACTGTGGCTGATGAAGGGTAAAACCCGAAACATCCCTTGTTTCACGTGAACCGTTAATTTGTAGAACTGATTCAATACTGTTTTATTGGTTTATATACTTATAATGTTTAAAGAGAGCAGCGGTCAGCCTGAGGTTGTTGGTATCTCCACAGAGTTAGTCCAGGTGTGGTACTGGTGACAATAGGTACTTTCTCTGTTCTTCATATATTTGGCACTTTTGTAGCAGATCTTGCTGTCATTTTATTTGTGCCACAGCCACACTCATCAGTAACAAAAAGAGGACATTTTCTGACGTAAAAAAGAGAACAGTGCGAGCCAAAAATTAGGACAAAAAAGGGGACTTATTAATTTAAATCTATTAATGCATGACTGTGATGACTAGAACTAGTTTTATAAAGGTTATAAAAAAATAAAAATAAAATGTCCTTTAAAATGTATGTTTTTAAATCATTTTACCTCAGAAATGAACTGTCCACATGTTAATCAGTACTGATTAAATTAATATTATTGTTATATTACATGGTCCGCAACCAGACGATCCGTCAAGGCCTAAAATCCCATCCGCTGCAGACCCAAATAGAACAGTCCCAACTAAGATGGTTTGGCCATGTCTGCAGAATGGGAGAAGATCGGCTACCACGACAAGCATGGGAAACAATGAACCAGGGATCCAGACCTCCAGGACGACCCAGAGTCCGCTGGGAGGACAACATTAGACAATCTTTGAAGGACCGAGGACTAGAATGGAACCAGGCCAGGAAGAAGACAGCTGATAGAATGGTCTGGCGCTCTCTCTTCCAAACCTCTACACCTCACGGTAGAAGGGGAACGACTAAGTAAGTAAGTAAGTTATTATTATTTATTGTGGACTTTGTCGTCTTCAACAACTCAGTATCTCCGTTTAAACAATTATGAAATTGACAGCATAATACTTTTTAAAATTATAATGCGGAAGCACAATTCTGTTGATGGAATCCACATAGAAACTGTTTCTGTATTCTGTCCAGTGACTTTCCATCAATGAAATAAGGCTGTCCACACATTTACTGTGATCAGATGCCACAAAGAAATATTGTGGGATCTTTAGAAGTTCAGAGTGAAATTCAATTTTTACTATTGTTTTAAAAATTTGTTTCATTTCTCATGTGCCAGAAACTGCATAAATCCTTCATCATATATCTCTAAGTCTTCTAAACAACTGACGTACAGGCATTTGTTATCATCACGAAATGTATAACACAAACTATCAAGTCCGTCTCTTTGTTTTCAACAAGCGTCCTCGGAATCTTCAAGGGCAAATACTGACACAAGAATGTCTATCACAGATTTAGCAGTTTTCAACAAGTGAACAACATTTCTTTCAATTCATTAAATATTTACTTGTAAAAATACTCCTTAACGAATTTACTTGCATAAGATGGACCTAATCTAAGTCATGTTCAATCTCCGAAAAAAAGCCGGACAAAATTCACTTTTGAAAAAAAGCTACCCGGACGCTCAATCTTAAGATGAAAAAGAGGGCAATTCCAGGGAAAAGAGGACAGATGGTCATCCTCGTGGAATGGATGGTTTCTCAAGTCTTTTTTACGTACTCTAATACATTATTTCTTCACTTTAACTCAGATCATTATTTCTTCAGTGTTAAACTCTAACCAGCATTTTTAAATACCGCAGACTCTAAGTCATTATTTTTATAGCCTGAAAGCCCAAGCTCATCATGTTTTCATAAAACTTATTATATTACTTCTTTCAGACTACCAGCTCCAACCTATAACTTATTAATGCTATAAATAAAACACATTACCTTAATATTAAGACTAAAATTTGCAAACTGGAATAACAAATAAACAAATATAGCTTTTAAAGTCTGCTCAGATGCTAATCAAATTTCAATAGAACAAACTGTCCTTGACTTATGATGGTGTTCCGTTCCAACACTCTTGTCATAGGTCGATGTGGTTGTAAGTCAGAAATCACTACATACTAGATGAATCATAAGGATATGTTACATTTTAATTATTTTATTTTTTCACTGTTTGTTTGTTTCTTGGAAACGGGAGGTCACACACACAAACATTCACACAATTTTGGTTTTGATTCACTCTATTTGGACTGAGTGGAGGGGAACAAGATACTGTATTTAGATATCAGAAATCAGATTTTACTGTCTTGAATTTATTACACTATATATCCTAATAATAACCCATCAAGGGTTGAACGGGATGTTACGAGCTTTATTTTCTTATGTGTTACTTTAGCACATTAACTCTTCAGAGTCTCTGCACTGTTAGCTTCTTTAGTTTTACTCATAACGTATTTAATTAGGCTGCTCACGCCATCATAATCTGCAATAATTGAACCTGTTAACCTTAATCTACACACACCGTATTATATTAATTTAGTCTATGCGTTATCCACCGATAAAACGCATACCATATATTCGGGACTTGAACGTCCTTATACCTTACATTTGCCATTGGCTATTCAAAGCCTACACTTATATCTTTTAGTGGGCTAACCACACATAATCTAAAAACACTGCTTTATGCCCTAAGGCCACATGTCGACTCCGCGTAACCAAGTCTAACATGTCAGCAAGTAACGTACGCATAGCGTTAGGAGTCTGACTAGAGGCAATGCTGCATAGTGCGACCATCTCAAATAAAACCAAACGGAGATGCTGGCAAAACCATGCAGCAGTCCTCAACACGGGATACTTTGTTTAAATAAAAAGGAAAAATAACAGTTAACATGTCTGAATGATAAAATGTGTTGGTCTATTTTGTTATATTTTAAAATTAATTTTACTCTTTCTTTCTAGTGAAATAATACAATGTACAAATTATAGTATAAAATTACTATCTTTTACTGTAACAAATAATGAAACAGAAGTGTACAGTACTTCTGAGATGACTGTCATAAGTACGAGTGGTCATAAGTTGCATACATCATACATCAAGAACAGTCTGTATATATTACCTTGTCTTGGTAAAACATGCAGCCCTTCAACCTGGCACACGGCAGGTGGTATGCATTGATGCAGCGTGGTTTAAAACACGCCATTGTGGCTCCCATCTTGCGACAAGCCGCGCATTCACTGGACAAGCTACGCTGGAAGGCCAACTCCACGTTCATTAGGGCACCATTGAGGGTCTCATATACATCATACGACCACAGAGCACAGTTAAGATGTACCCACTTGTTCACATCCATGTTCAGAAGCCTGAAAGAATCAGATAAATGTAACAGTGATAATGAAGCAAATAAAATATATGAGTAACTAAAATGTGGTCCTGTTATGTGTAGCTAACTTCTGCAGTCTCTGATCAGACAAAGAAAGAATTGGTCTACTATTGCTTCAGGTATGTCATAAGAGGCGACTAATATCATTATCTTTTTCATCTTCTTCTTCTTCGATCACTTTCACAGACGTCAACCTGAATATGTTCACAGAAAGCAGTGGCCAGCTTGAGGTTGTTGGTATCTCCACAGAGTTTTTCCAGGAACAGTACTGTTAACGGCCATGTGCGCTTTTTTCTGTTCCTCATTTGTTGGACACCTTTCAAGCAGATGTTCTGCCACAGTTACACTCATCAGTAATTCCTATCTTTAACTTATTGAATAAACCATGCTCTAATAAGTTGAAACATTATGAACAATAATTAAGACCATTTAAAAACATTTAAAACACTGATTAACAGCATTTCAAAACATTCAGACCAATATAAACATCATAAACAACAATTAAGATTATTAAAAAATACAAACAAACATAATTTCTGGGGCACAACTTACAATGTATTATCCAGCAATCAACCAAAAAAATAAAGGATGCAATATAAGCCCAACATTGCAGAGTACAGAACTGGTTTATAAACAAAAACAGTAAAGAAATATCTAAACCTCACATTACTAAAGTCAAGTTTATTCACATTTTGAAAGTACACAACACCCACCGACTACAAAAGAGAATGCCCAGAGGACAAAAGAGAACAAAGAAATAACAAAAGCAACTCCAAGAAAACACTACTATATCAGGAAAAATAACAAAATCACTACAGTAACTATGACTCTCCGTTGCCAACCTATGGCCCTTGGGCCAGATTGCGGCCCACCAAGGGGCTCAAATCTGGCCCATCAATTACTTAAAATGATTCTAATTCAAGCAGAAAAATACTAGCACTCCAACCAATTTATAAATACGAGGGGCGTTCAGAAAGTAATGCACCACATCGTTTTTCTCAGCTAATAATGAAGATAGAAGCATGAAATTTTGCACACTTCAAATATGGCATGTGCTAATTGTGTGCACCGAATTGCACCGCAACCGGCCAAATAATACGGTTGCTCTAAACCGTTGAAATGGAGCGTGTTAGCATCTTGCGTTATAAACAGCGAATTGTGATAGAATTTCTCGTTGCAGAGAAGGAAACTGTTGTGAATATTAACAAGCGTCTATGTGATGTGTATGGAAGTTTTGCGGTCGATAGGAGTACAGTCAGTCGCTGGGTTCAGAGAATCAAAGAATCAGGAAGTGGAGATACGGAGCTGCTTGATCGACTGCGCTGTGGACGTCCTGCCACAGCCACCAACGCAGAAATGTTGAAATGCGCTGAGGGCATTATTCTCACTGATAGGCGAATCACTACTCAACAATTGGCCTTACAGCTGTCAGTCACCATTGGTAGTGCAAATGCAGTTATAAAAACGTTCGGATTTTCTAAGGTTTGCGCAAGATGGGTTCCTCAAAGTCTCACAAATGACCACCGATTGCAAAGGAAAGCAATTTCTTCTGAATTGTTGGAGCGTTTCAATGCTGATGGAGAGAACTTTTTGGCTAAGATCGTTACAGGTGACAAAACCTGGGCACATCATTTTTAATCTGAGACAAAAAGATAGTCAATAGAGTGGCGTCATCCGCAATTGCCAAGAAGAAAGAAATTCAAGACAATTCCTTCAGCTGGAAAGGTCATGATCACTGTCTTTTGGGACATTAAAGGTGTGATTCTTGTGGACGTTATGCCAAGAGGAGAGACAATCAATTCGCAAGCTTACATTAAGACATTGAAAAAAACTCAATCAACGTTTTTGCAGAGTTCGGCCGCACAAGAATCCAGCAGACCTGCTTCTCCTTCACGACAATGCGCGCCCTCTCACAAGTCTGGCAACACGAGAAGCAATCACCAAATTGGGTTGGACTGTACTACCCCATCCAACCTATAGTCCCGATTTGGCACCCTCTGATTTTCATCTATTTGGTCCACTTAAAAATGCACTCCGTGGGACAAGGTTTGAAGATGATGAAGGAGTGATTCATGCAGCGAAAAAATGGCTACATGATCAAGACAAAATCTGGTACGGGCTAGGAATACTTGCACTTGTTTCGCGCTGGCATAAAGCCGGACAAGTTGATGGGGATTATGTTGAAAATACCGATGTTTACATGATATATCCATGTGTATTGTGTATAAATTTCATGCTTTTTGAATAAACAGCTCCTGAGAAAAACGATGTGGTGCATTACTTTCTGAACGCCCATCGTACTTTCTAGAAATCAGGTAGCGAAATTAAAATAATTGGTATATTTTAATTTAATCCTGCGTTAATGTATCTTCTTCTTCCTCGTTCGTCCTTCAGACTTCCACAATAATGACTCTAATAAAGGCAGTAGTCAGCTCAAGGTTCCTGACATCTCCAAAGAGTTTTTCGTGGAGAGAAGTGGGTTGTTGCTGTTAAAGTATAACAACAGATACTCCTTTATTTCAGTGTTTAAATTTGTACAAAGCATATCTTAGTCTTACATGGTACAAATGTGTATCAACAATCTAATTTAAAGTCTGGCCCACTGAGCCTGCCAAACCTGGCTAAAATGGCCTATGACTTTAAAAGATTAGACAACCCTGATCTAATGATCAAACACGCATACATCCTAATGTACAAGTTAACACACCTGCTTGGTCCGTCACAATCTCCATCTCCAACATTCTGACAGAAAACACATTTTCGCTTGTCTTCCACGTCTGGCTTTGGACGATGAATGATCCCCAGAGACTTCCAGAGATTGTCTAATTCATAAGTTGGTGTGGGTGGGATTTTTGTCAGCTCATCAAGCAGTTCTTGATTCCCTCTCCGCCATCGCAGGCCTCTCCATTTTTTCACCAGTGGCTGCCAGAAGAAATTGACAAATTTTATAAGAATGATTCTGACAATACTTATAGACAACTTTTAATAGAATGATTCTGACCAATTTATAGACAAATTTTATAAGAATGATTCTAATCATATTTATAGACAAGTTTTATAAGAATGATTCTGACCTTATATATAGACAAGTTTTGTAAGAATGATTCTCATCGTATTTATAGACAAATTTTATAAGAATAATTCAGATCATTTTTATTTACAAATTTTATAAGGATGATTCTGACCTTATTCACCAAAAAACGTCACAAAACATTTTTGGCAATTTATTTAGAGAAAAAAAAAGAAAAAGTGTAACTACAGTATTTAATGAAACTGTAAAACTGAATAATGTTCTGACCTCTCTTTTAAATGTGCTAACAGCAACAGAAGAAAAATATGTCAAATGCATTAGTGCTTTAATCAGCATTATCATCACCATCCAGCCTCCAAAGGAGCAGAAGCCTTCAACAAGTACACCCCAAGCCTTCGTAATTAATACTTTAATACTAGCTGGCAAAATGACTGAGTGTCTTTCTAAAATCTTAAAGACAAGCACAAACAGTAAGGCATGTACTCCAAAACCTGTAGACTCTATGAGAGGAGCAGGGTGGCAGTGTGGTGTTCTCTAATCCAGTTGAGGGAGAAACTGTACGGTGATGAGAGAAGCCTGAGATGAACTGCCAGCTTTATAAGAGAGGTCATCATCAGTTGCATTCTCCACATCGAAGGTTGGCTGCAATAGATCTCCAACATCTTCTGTCTCTTGTCTTGACGGTACACACTCAGACTCTTTCCTGTTCATCTCTTGATCTTATCTTCCCACTTATAGCGCTGTCTTCCTCTTGCACATTTGCCTTCAACTCTGCCTTCTATTATGGTCTTCAGTAAGGTGCTGTGTCATTTTACATAGCCAAAATATCTTAGCTTTAAAGAATAAAGATTTTTTAAAATTTGTTTTTTCTTTTTTTAATTTATGAAAAAATATCTCATTCAACTTCTGCTTAGGTTATAATTAAGAGAGATAAGAGGGATATATGTTGTTACTTGAAAGTGAACAACAAAAACTAGTAGGAAAAAGGACATTTACCTTGACATAGGCAGAGTCCGACACCTGACTGCTTGATCTTCTGTTTCGCTTGCCAGCCTTCAGGGTAGAAGGAACCGTCGGCAGAGGTGATGTGGGAGTTGTTGAGGGAGTGCCTGGACTTGCAGATGTGTCCCCTGGTGTATCAGGTTCTGCAGGAGACAACGACATATCTGCAGCGACAGCAGCAATGACCTCATCCACATTTGCAGCAACTGTTGCGCTGCTTGGTGTCTGGGCAGCCAAGGATGTGGGTGTTTCCATTTTGATAGGCTGGCACGGGGGTGGGGTCTGAGAAGTCATATGGACGGAGTCAAACTCTCTGATGCGTAGCTGCGCTTGACGTTGGCGTGCCTCTAATGCAGCTGAAAACTGCATGGAGCAGTTCATGGAACAAAATATCATCTTTTCATCTCCACAGTCCTAGAGAATAAAATGATAACACTGTCAATGAAAATCTCAATGATTCATGAACTTCTAGAGTTTTGATCAATACGAAAAGATGGAACATAAGAGGATTATAGGATACCAGAACAGAACTGGACAACCTGGCGGAGAACAGTGGAGGCTGAGTTGCAAAGCATGAACCAGAGTTGGGGCATGTCAAGAAGGATGGCCACTGACTGAGCACAATGGGGACAGTTTGTTGCTGCCCTACAAGATGCCACCAGGCGTGATGGCCACTGACTGCTTCATCAGTCAGGGGCTAATGAGTCAAGAAGAAGAAGGAGTAGAATACAAAGGCTAACTGCAGTAACACAGTTTAACAATGGCAACACATAGCAAAATTAGAACAAGGTTTAATGAAGCACAAGGTGGTTATGTTGCAACTTGAAATCTGCCAGGGGTACAAGATGCACAGTAATGTGGACAACAAATAAATAAATATCATTATCAACATCACTATTCTTCAAAGTAATGCTGAACTGGATGACCTAAGAGTAACACTTCACAGACTATGTCAGCAATACAAAAGAGTTGTGATACAGTGGATCCCTTCTCACTGCAACCTTCCTGGAAATGAAGAGGCTGACAGACTGGCAAAGGAAGGGAGAAAGCTTCCTCTCAACTTGACACAAACATAACTTATGAGGAGGCCAAGAGTTTTATCAAGCGCAGGTACAGGCACAAGTGGGAAGAAGATCATCCAGGCCACACAAAACATGATCCGTATTACCAGCTCAGCAGAAGTGAACAAGTGGTAATCTTCAGACTTCGCACAGGTCATAACAGATTGAGACACCATCTACTCAACAAATTAAAGATAGGAACTACTGATGAGTGTGACTGTGGCACTGATAAAATGACTGCCGAACATCTGCTTCAAAGGTGCCCAACATATGAGGAATAGAGAAAACACATATGGCCATCACCAGTACCATTCCTGGAGAAAATCTACGGAGATATCAACAGCCTCACGCTGACCACTGCTTTCTTTGAACTTATTCAAGTTGACATCTGATGGTGAACGATGACGATGATGACGAAGAAGAAGAAGGAGGAGGAGGAGGAGAGAGAAGAAGAAGAAGGAGGAGAAGAAGGAGAAATAGAAGGAGGAGGAGGAGGAAGAAGAAGAAGAGGAAGAAGAAGGACTATTCTTCAGTTCCACAAGGAGCACTATCAAATCCATGGCAGGTCCCTATTTCCTGCGCCATATTTGAAAGCCATGATTGTCAAGACTTGCCTCGTGTAGTTCCCCGGGGGAGGGGGGGTCCTCATGAGATAAAGGAAAGAACAGGACTACTGCCCCCTCAGGCATGTTGCACTAGGTGACTAGTATAAGGTTATGCATGGGGCTGGCAAACTCATCGTGTAAAACAAGCTGTTTCAGAAATCATAGCTGTGACAGCTTTGTGAAGACTTCCTACAAGGAGGCCAGCTATAGTCATGGCTCCATGCTCCACATGGAGCAAAATGATTGGTTGCTCAGAGTAAGTAGTTCTTGGTTGGTGATGGTATTCTGCCAAAAGATTTGGAGAATTTTCCTCAGGAGATTTTGTGGAGAGAGGAACATTTCGACATTCCCTTCTCTGTTATTCTCCAGCGTTCTGCACCACAGAGAAGCACAGAAAGTATACAGTTCTCATATAATCTTAATTTGGTGTTTGTGCTGTACTGAAAGGACTTCCAGATGTTGTTTAGACTAACAAAGGCTGTTCTCGCTTTATTCATTCTGTTGTCGATGTCTTTGCTTGTTCCGCCGTCTGGTGTTACTATGCATCCTAGGTATGTAAATGTGTCTGTCTGTTTAAGCTTCTGGTTCCTTATTGTTATGAGCTCAGGATTGCCCACATTGAGTGTCATGATCTCTGTCTTCTTTAGACTGATGTTCAGACCCACCTGCTGGCTATACGTCGTACTTCTGTCTTCACGCCCAAATTCAGATAAAAAGATGGGTTTTTTATAATTAGAATGTATATATTGTTTTCAATTCCAAATAATATGAACAACTGCCGATATGGGAAAGTGGCATCACACCTTTCAAATCATTGTAAATATGGCAAATCACAATTACCAATTTTGTGTGAATGTTAAAAAAAAAAAAACACAAACAAAAATGAGATAAAACAAAACAAAACAAAAACACCAACCAAAAAAAAATATTCAGGGGGAGGGGTATAACGGCCTGGTGTTTCCATTAGATATTTAACTGACTTTCACAGTCATACGTATTGTAAGAACATCATCAGACCTTCACCTTTCCAATTACTATATATTAACTTTTGTTATTGTAAAATTTTCAGAATATTTCAGTTTTCAGATAAAAGGTAACAGGCCTGTAAACAAAAACTGATGTTGCTGCTCTGGTAAAACCCAGTGAGAAATGCAATAGGAACATGATGGGAAAACTAGAACACAAATAAAATAAAATATATCAAATGTATCAGTACTTAAAACTTACCGGGTCCTGTTCCAGCAATATAGGGAATTCCCTCTTGTACTTAGCAATGCCAGAGCACAACACAAAGACATCACAGTGCTGACAGAACCGTGGTCGTGTTGACATGAGAGTGTGAATGTTCACAGCTTCTTCTTTGTCTATGGGATAAAACAACATGTGATCTTTGAAATAAGAAAACAGCATGAACAACAACAAAAAACACATGTATCAACAAATAAAATGGCTGGATATAACAAGCAAGACAGACCAGTGGACAAAAACAAAATAACAATCAATTCAAGCAGATTCAAAGATGCTGAACCTGAGGGCCATACTCTCCATTAGAATCATTAAAACAGAGCCACTCAAGCCTTACAGAGGAACCTGCAAGACAGTGGGGAAATCAAGACCATATGAAAAAGCTAAAAGTGGCTGCCTTAAACTTCATTAGGTAAAGGAGGAAGGTAAGGGATCCCATTACACAACCACTGAAGGATATTGGGAATACGGTGTTAGGCCCATATTTTCTTGACCCTCAACACACTAGGAGTGATGTAGTCAGCATCACGCCGGCTGCCATAACCTTCCCAGAGTTGCTCTGGTACCCAATTCATGAGGCTGGGTCGACCCCGGAGCCATTTGCTGTCTAAAAAATACCACCTCAACTGGGGATCGAACCATGGACCACCGTGCTAGGAAGCCAGGGTAAAACTTAATTGGCCTGGGCATTCATTGTATTGGAATCTCAATTAATGCTTTGGAAGACAAATGGGTGGCTATGACATGAATGGAGAACATACATCGAGGCCTCAAACCTTCAGCAACGGGTGTGGACCTCCTGGTCATGCAGAGGTATGCGGCAATGACAAGATTAATCTTTAGAGCACCCATAGTGGGGACAATGGACATGGGTAAAGGAGAGGTATTAAAGACAACAAATGATAGCCAGTTAGAGATCAACACTGCAATTTATGAATCAACAAGGTCAAGACTGCTGGAGTTTGGCATCAAACATAAGACTAGCAAGGGATGGACGTATGAGAGGATGTATCAGGTGTGTATACAACCAGCATGCTAGAGAAACAATCAGTGTTCATACACTTCAACATTTGCTGCTGAGGGAGACTTAGCACCTATGGGTTTGCCTGCAGTGCAATGATGTCGATTTTGAACAACAATAACAATAGACTAAGGTATTTTATATCAATAACAAGCAAAGACATTGGCATTGAATAGGCCACAGTAAGAAAACCTAAAAATTGCAGCATTACAAGGCAGTTCTTGTCCTAGAATCCACAAGGTAAAAGAAACCACAAGGAGAAGGACCTGGAGCACAACACCTTCTATTCTTTGTCGTTCGCTCTCAAATAACCACAACTATTTCTCTTATAAAGCTGGTACACCATCTCAGGTCTCTAACCATCATATAGTTTCTCCCCTCTGCCTGGTGGGACTCCTCAGATGGAACACCACATCTATGATCAATATTTGCGATTTTGATTTGACCGGAAAATACATTGTGCCGTAGTTTACAGCTGTGCTGCGATATCTGCTCCTTTCGGCCTGGCACATCTGATTCCAGCAAGCAGTTTTTTCAGATTTGCTGTCCTTACCCCTTGACTGTCCCGCCTACCTGCAAGGCTAACATTTCAATGAAAGTAGAATCAATTTAAAGTAGAATTTATAAATGAATTATATAAAACATTATGAGGTGAATCCTGCAGGTAACAAAGCTGGTTGTCAGGAACTGTTCAGAATTTGTGAAAACAAAAACAAATATGGATAATCTCATTTCTATAAAACAACAAGAGAAAACTGGCAAACTTTTCCAACAAAACACTGTCCATTTTTTAAACAGCAGAACAGAAGGTTCTACATACTTTCTTCCAGCTCTGAGACATGAAATCTTTGTGGGTTCGTGTGAATGCCCCAGGGTGACATGCATGAAGCATGTGTCTTCGATCAACCAATCAGAACCCAAAGATGCAGCAACAGAGAATGCAGTCAGCGACCCATAGCTTGACTGCTTGCGTCAGGGTCAGCGAACCAGAGCTGACCAAGACCCTACTCCACCTCCACGTGGTGGTCTTGGAAACAGGCTGCATCACTGCAGTCTGGCTGAGAGAGTAGGGATCAAAGAGGGAAGGCAAACCCAGTCCCAAAAAAAAAAAAAATGCCGTGCTGAAGTCGGATGTGTCAGCTGAAAGGCGCAGATATCGCAGCTCCGGTGTAAACAGACACAACACAACCAACGTCCATTTCAGGATGAACGAGGAAGAAGAAGAAGATCAACCAATCAATCAATACCTTTTAGCTCCCATACAGCACAGGTCCTCAATAAGAGAATGCCAAGACCTCCTGTTGTGTGCCATCCATTCAAGATCTTTCCATGTCATCTTTACCCATTTATCTGTCACCAATTCCCTTCTCCACATGTTTTTTAGTCTCCATCTATTTTTCTTACTCTGAGGATTCCATCAAATGGACTGCCCTGTAATGCTATAACTTTTTTTTGGGGGGGGGAATGTGTGTCTTATCCAATCTTAGTGCTTTTCCTTCACATCTTGTTCCACCGACTAAATGTCATCTACTGTTCCCTGGTTGGCTGCAAACCATCTCATGAGCAGCATTCAAAAAAAAAAAAAAAAAAAAAAACAGAAAGAAAAAAGAGGCAACTTCAGGAAGGGACAAATAAACATTATGTTTAGCAATCATACAATTCCTCAAGACAGTCACAAAACATGTATGTGATCCACTCTTGATGTGCTGAAATAATCACAACATATGTACGTGATCCTTTCTTGCTGCCTTGAAATAATTACAACCCAGGTGGAGATCACCTTCTGGGGCATCCAGATAAGGCCCCTGTTCCATTGCTCATAATAAGTCATAGCATAGCATTCTCTCTCAATGTCTCAAATGTATCATAGGATAGACAAGTATCCCCTCTTAGTATTTCAAAACAACCACAGCTAAGTCAGGGATCCTAGGCCTCAAGATAGCCACCAAAGGGAGAGAATCATCACTAGGCATCAAGGCAGCACTGAGATGTAATCATGACCATATAAATTCATGACGGATCTAAATTTTCATCCAAGACCCCATTTTGCATGACACTTACGTGTCTTTATTTTCAGCATCCAAAATGAAATATACATACGATTAATATAGACAGTCCTCAACTAACGATGTTGTGATGACTCGGACTTACGACGACGATGAAAAAAAAAAAATTAAATTAAAAAGGGGGGAAAATCTTCAAAATAATTTTCTATTCTAGATTTTCAACCCAAGCCCTTCTATTTTTCATGTTCTAAGGGGCATTTATGGCTTGAGATAATGTAAAATTGCTCATAGAAGAGTTCTATTGCACTGAACTTTAAAGAAAACATTGATTGGGTTTGAAAATAACCATTAATTTCCACTGGACATGATATTACTCCCACAGACTTCACGCATTAGTCTTCATTGTTCATTTGCGTTACAAATGTGTGTACTGATTCCCAATCATACCTAGTATCTTTTATTTCAACCCTTTTATTTATTGTACAGTGTATGATTGTAAAAAATGATATGATGGAATATAGGCCTTGGAAATACGTAATAAGTCAATACATTTAAGGGGTGATTAAACTTACGCCGAAGTCCTCGAAACGGAATCTCTTTGTAAATTGAGGACTACATATAACTTTTACTTATATTTACTAATTTTTTTGTGTTGATACTTATTTGCATTTATGCTGGTCATCCTTCAAGTTGCTGATTTTTGTCAAATGTCCTCGCCCTGGTTTGATCCTGGGTCACCCAGTCGCCAGCGCAGTGTGGTAACCACTACGCCAGCGCGGCTCCCTGTTGCAGCTTTAAAATCCACAATTCTGCCAGCCGGAGGCAATTATGAAAGTAACCCTTATGTTGAAAACAAATTATTGCGGTCGTTCCACAGCACACCACGACTACTAGGGACAGACACTGACCCACCTGCGCGAACCCGAGGCTTGAAGCCACTGCACGCTAGCTACTGAAATCTACTTGCGCCCGACACCTCATATAACACACCGCGTGTTGCCTGTAAGCCACTGTCCTTTCACCAATACAACGAAAAACTCAATGCATTGCGGACTTAGAAAAATTTTTCACTTTCCGGACGTAAATAAAGGAAATAAAAAAGAAGCCAAGTCCAACACAAAAATCTGAATCTTTAACTCAAATATCAAGTCACTAATTTGATATAACTCTGAAACATGGATAGCTACAAAAATAAAATCCAAGAAGCTACAGAGTTTCATAAATGGGTGCTTACATAGAACAGAAGGATTGAAATGGCATGACAAGATCACTAATCTGGAAGTGATGACAAAAATCAAGACAGGTACCAGTGGAACAGGAGATGAGAAGATAATACTGATGATGGATAGGACACACTTTAAGGACAAGTGTTGATAGCATTACCGAGAAGTCCCTTGTTCTGGAATCTCCAAGGTAACAGAGGCAGAAGGGGCCCTGAAAAACATATGGAGAAGAGAGCTGGAAACAGAAATGAAAAGAATGAAGAAGACACGATAACATCTTGAATATAGGATTTCATAATAAAAAAATGAAACTTTATTCTGAAGACACACAAATTCATGCTTATGACCAGAGCTGTGGAGTCGGAGTAATGGTGTCGGTCAGTTTTTAGTGGAGCCGGTAACAAATTTCCTGAATCCAACTTTTACGAGACTTAAGTCAAGGCAGATCCACGTTTGATCTATGCAATGGAGAGGGGCACTTACAAAATTTGAAATAACATTTTAAAGTAGTAGAACTCCTAAAACCACTTTAGTGTTAAAGTACGTCCATTTTTACATAATGTAGGAACATTGCAGTTGCTTCTGATCATTAATAAAGTTGTTATCACAACTGGAAATTTGTTGGCACATTTAGAAAAAGCACACAAGAAATGAAAATAAACTACACACACTGTCAATTTTCCCGTCATTGTTCAAATAAAACTATTTTGCCTCATGGTGTTTCCAAAGTAGTCATTTGTGTGTGGGTGTGGATGATTTGTTATTTTGTATTACTGTATGAATGAATGAATGGTTTAAAATGTAGTCTACGAAAGCCACTGAGGCGATTACAACTATTGAAGAGGCTTGCTGGCACTACATGGGGATCAGACAAGGAAACTCTGAGAGGCTTGTACCTTGGCTTTGTCCATTCTGTGATAGAATATGACAACTCACTGTTTACAACCTGCTCCAAAACAAACCTAGAGTCTCTTGACAGAGTGTAAAGCAATGCCGTTCGACTAATCAGTGGAGCTATGAGATCAATGCCAAATGCTGCATGTGAAATACACACAAATGTGGAACCCCCCAGTTTGCGGAGAGATAAAGCTGCTTTAGAAATTTATGAAAGATGTAAGAGAATGAACTGAAACCACCCTAACAGGTACCTTGTAGAAAACTGGGTACACAAGCAAAGAATAAAACACAAGTCAGTCTTACACCATGTCCATGAAATACAAGATATATACCATCTCCCAGAAAGAAGACAAGATATACAGAAAGTAGTAAGGAATTTACCACCACATAACCACTTAAAAACACCAGAAGTACAAATAAAATTAGTACATGGAACAACCAAACAGTCCGACCCAGTCAGTCTTATAAGTGCATCACAAAGAACCATTGATGCCTACCCTGAAGAATGGTTGCATGTCTATACTGACAGATCTGCATTTAAGGCCACCAGCAAAGCACGTTATGGAGTCTACACATGTTATCCAGATGGATCTTCTGACAAGCTGTTTGATACGAGTACATGCGGGGAGTTTTGCTCCAACTTTGAAGCTGAAATCATTGCACTGGAAACAGCTGTATACCATCTGAAGACTGTATTTGATGCCCTTCCCTCAAAGGCTCAAAACATTGTCATTTTTACTGACTCAATGTCTGCCCTTCAAGCTCTGGAAGGCAGTGGACATTGTAGAACTGAATTTGCCAAACTAATCCTGGATACTGATCAGCTTATCACTTCCTATGGCATCAGAATAGTTATGCAGTGGATCCCTGGTCACTCAAATACACCAGGTAATGACGGCACAGACAGATTAGCAAAGACGGGAACAAGACAAGAACAGCCACTCACAGCAACAACTCTTCTAACAGCTAAATCGCTCATACGAACAACAAACAAAGACACTTTGCTGAACAGATGGGCCATGGGAAACACCAGAAGAGAGGTTTACAGACATATGGCTGGTCCTGGTCCTAATGACAACATCAGCCATCTTTCAAGGAGGGATCAGAGCACCATTTTTTGGCTCAGATCAGAACATATACCACTCAACAGTCACTTGAACAGAATCCAACCACAACACTCTCTAGAGTGCCAGCTATGTAACTACCCCTACGAAACTGTTGACCACCACCTCTTTGAGTACCCAGCACTCGATGATGTTAGGAAAATGCTTCTTCCTCCGAGGCCAGATAAGTGGAACCACCTTGTACGGAGAAACAAAACAACTTGTGAAAACATGCAGATATCACTACATAGCATTGGGTCGAAGGGTGAGAGCCGTAGCGCCGCTGGATCAATAACAACAACGAAAGCCACATATTCATTTATTCACACACATACCATACTTATATATACAACTCCATATAAGTGCATAATTTTATGCCATATCACTAGTTAAAAAAACTGCAGTCGGAGTTGGAAAATTTGTTGTGGCTAACTCCCCAACCCTGCTTATGACACACATCATTATGCTAATTTAAACACTCGTTGTTCAGTTAAGATAATTAACTCTCCCTTACTTGTTGATCCAATGCGGGGTCAAGGAAAGGTTGAGCAAGACCAGATGTCAGGTTAGGCAGGTTAACTGTTAGATCGCGAGCAGGATGCTCAGCTGAACCAGATGACCCAAGCAGCCCAAGGTCATGGTCACAACTATCCTGCTTAATCAATCCCAGTTCTTGCTTCACATTCACATCTGCAACATGCTGATCCATCCCAGTAAATGCTGTCAAATTAAAAAAAAACAATAGGCATTATCCTAAGAGATCAATGTCAGGAATTAATTATGTTACGTTTGATAATTCAAGCAGCCATTTAACAATAAAAAATGACAAGAACTAGACATGCACCACTGCAACAAGAGATGAGAAGAAGTAGCTGGAGATGGACAGGACACGCAATGAAGAAACCCATTAATAGCATTACCAGGCAGTCCTAATTCTGGAATTCCCAGGGTAAGAGAGGCAGAGGGAGACCAAAAAACACGTGGAGAAGAGAACTGGATACAGACATGGAAAGACCTTGAACTGATGGTACAGGACAGGAAGACTTGGCATAAGTTCATTGAAGGCCTATGCTCCTTGGGGAGTTTTTTGTTTGTTTGTTTGTTGTTTAATGTACGCCCGCTATTATTCGAGGCAAAATCTCCGGTTAATATGTCTATTGTTTGTTTGTTTGTTGTTTAATGTACACCCGCTATTACTCGAGGCAAAATCTCCGGTTAATATGTCTAACCTCAGACTGATTTTACATGAGTATCCCTTTTTTTCCCTGTACAATGACAGGTGTCCTCTCGCCCTTCAGACAGATACTCGCCGATTTCGGAGGTACCCATTAGAGCTGGGTCGGCTCAGGAGCCGTTCAGGTTATTCCAGTCCCTGGTTGATGACACCTCTTCAAATATCCTCACCAGGGCTCGAATTATTCCAGTTCAAGTCCCGGTCGACAACACTTTTTCAAATGTGCTCGCACCTGGATCACCCGACTGCCAGTGCAGTGTGGTAACCATTACACCAGCGCGGCTCCCCTTGGGGGAGTTAAAAGGTGATGAATGAATGAATTAAAGAACGCAGGACAAATATCATCACTGTTTTCCTTCCTTACGGAGCATGTAGCCACCACAGTAGTTAGGATTCCCATACAGGAAGCCTGCATCAAAGCATTCATGTTCTCTTGTAGTGATGGTTTTTGTAGCTATTTGTTTAACCTTTAGCACGCTGCATAAAAATTCAGAAAACTTGCCCAACCACTGCATTCTTTTTCACAGCGTCCCGTTTTTATAGTGGGTGACTTGTAATGTCTATAGTTTTTGTGTTTCTTGGTCAACTGCTATCATTTTTGGAATTTATATAAATAAATGAATGGTGAATCTGATGATATAAAATTTGTTTGTGTACATGTTAGATGTGATAGGAAGAGAGGAAAGGAAAGATGAAAAAAACGAAAAAAAAAATTAAAATAATAAAAAAAAATTTTTTTTTAATTTTAAAATTTAAAAAAAATTTTAAAAAAATAACCAACACACGAAGAGTCCATATCCCTTGCATCTCAATGGAAGCCATTTGACCAACAGACCAATACAAATCAAATGACGATCTTTTCGTTACACCCATCATCAGTAGCAAAGCAACAAACACTCTCGTCAGCAGTGACATTCGGCCGAAATTCTAAACCTTTCCGATATTCCTAATCCTAATCCCTAAAATTATACATACTTGAAAGGCCATTTTACTTTCGTTTCCATCTCGGTCATCAAACATATTCTGAGAACCGATATCAGCGCTTATAAAGACAAAAATCTCATCCCCACCGCATGGCGTCATAATCCAATAAAATTAGAGCAAAAATGGCCGTGTGTTGATGCCGATTCATTTTGATTACAAAAATTTACAAAAAATAAATGCGGATACACCCATCGCTTTTTTAAGATCGGAAACGGAAGCTAACTCTCTTGCAAATAACATTAGAACTTAACATCCGGGGCTGAAATCATGTGTACACAAGTCCTCATGCTAGAAATGGTGATAGCCGCAAGGTGCCACATGGCGCCTCCA
Organism: Oreohelix idahoensis; assembly: GCA_024509875.1. Classification (NCBI taxonomy): domain Eukaryota; kingdom Metazoa; phylum Mollusca; class Gastropoda; order Stylommatophora; family Oreohelicidae; genus Oreohelix; species Oreohelix idahoensis. The sequence continues at coordinate 382,653 of JAMPIV010007628.1, read as the reverse complement.
GCATGGAGAACATAGGTTACATTCGGTGCCATGTGGCGCCCGCAGCATGCTAAAGGTTAACATCATGAGGTTGCTAGCCCTCGCTCCCCCATATAAGTAGCTTCATATAATATGCCCGCAGGACCAGTCGTACAATTCTTTGTTTCCGAGACCCCCTGGGATGTACATAAGACCAAATAAATATCATCATCACCATCTTTCCTTTTCCTCCCTACAGAGCAAGGAGCCACCACTGCAGGTCCCCCCCCCCCCCCCCCCCTCACAGGAAGGCCTGCACCAAACATTTACAAGCTCTTGCAGCAGTGGTTTCTGTAGCCACTGGTTTTACATGATGAGGTTGCCATCCTCCCCCCCATACACAACCTCTTATCAGTCACCTCATACGACATGCCTGGACTGAGTTGTTGTCCTATTCTTTTGTCCTCTTTACAGAGAGACTCCCTCTTTCTCCTTTCAACTGCCAAAAGGAGCATATGCCTTCTACTAACTTATGCCAAGTCTTCTTGTCCTGCGCCACCAGCTGAAGGACTTTCATTTTTTTTTTTTTTTTAACGTATGCCCGCTATTGCTCGAGGCGAAATCTCAGGTTAGTATGTCTAACCTGAGACTGATTTTTACGTGAGTATCCTATTTTCCATGTATGCTGACAAGTGTCCTCTCGCCATTCAGGCAGATTCGGAGAGTACCCATTAGAGCTGGGTTGGCTCAGAAGCCGTTCAGGTTATTCCAGTCCCTGGTCAACAACACTCCTTCAAATTATCTCACCGCTGCTCAAATTAATCCAGTCCAAATCCGGGTCGATGACACTCCTTCAAATGTACTCGCCCGGGCTTGAACCTGGATCACCCGATCGCCAGCGCAGTGTGGTCACCATTACACCAGCGCGGCTCCCAAAGGACTTTCAATGTCTTCTTCATCCCCCTTCATGTCTGTCTCCAGTTCTATTCTCCATGTGTTCATTGATCTTCCTCTACCTCTCTCACCCTGGGAATTCCAGAACAAGTTTCGTCTGGTCCTCTCTATGCCTTATAATTCCTCATTTCTGCTGCTACCTGTACAGTTTTCCCTTGTCCGTTCAACCTTATGATCAAATAAAACTAAAGACCAAAACGAAATATCCTCCACAGGGAGCTAGAAAGACAAAGAAACAAAAGTGGTACATCAAGACCACTCGACATCCCAATCTGTGACCACTATCCTTCCATTCCCTTACCTGGCTTGATAGGCAGAGGCTGTATCAAGGGCACAACAGGTGATATGCTCTCTTCTGGTGAGACAGCGTTGCTAGCCGCAGGATCAATTGGTCGCAGGCCCGGGTATTCTGGCTCTTGTTCATTAAATCCAAACTCGGGTGAAGAAGAGGAGACAACTGTGTCCGGTGTCTGCCTTTCATCTTTCCTGGCGAGGTAAATGAAAAAATGGTCATGCCTCTTACTAGGACAAAGAGAACTGCCTACATTAAGGCTTTGGGCTTTGTCAGGGACAAACAAGAAAAACAGAAAGGAAACAAGTACTAAATGGAATACATTAAAAATAAATGTTGTTTTAATGAAATAAATAAAAAATGACACAAGCTGTACCATTTCATCTTTCCTTTAACAAAACACAGCTGGTAAATATAATATCATCCTCAGGCAGTCATACAAGGTGACTAATATGAGGGTGTGCATGAGGCTGGCAAGCTCATCATGTTGTTGTTTAACTAGGCTGCTGAGCTTCTCGCTCTTTAGCAGCCAACACCAAGTTGAAGACTCCTTGGTATTATCTACACTGTAGATCTAGGTTTTTCCTGTGGATTTTCTGCCAATCCGAAACGTGTTGAGTTGAAGTCATGAGCCCCAGTTTTTCCAGCTTGGCTTGCGTTTAAAGGATCGTCACATCTGGTCACAAGCTAGGAATAAGAAGTGCGTAGCATACTGTGCATTCCCTGCCATCCAAGGGGGCTCTCCAACTATGCAGAGCTAAAATACTATGCTCTGGTTCTGGGCTCTCCCAAGGAATTGTCAAGTCCTGCACATAGCCACTTCTCAGCTCCCCCTGCCTATCACTGGGTCCATAGTGAGATCCTTCTGCATGCAGTCAACCAAGTAAAAGCCAAAGAATCATACCTGGGGCTCAAGTGACTTCTCCAAGCTTAGTGTGCAATGCTGGGTTTTCAACAAGTTTCACCATAGAGGGAATCCCTGGAAGTGTGTAGATGATTTCAAGAGTCAATGATGGTGTAATTAGCCTCACAGACATAGGTTCACTTCCACGTACATATATTGTAGCATTGTGCATAGCTGGTGGTCATGTAAGGATGACTCCAGATATGCCTCCATGCATAACCTCATCATGTAAAACATATTGCCAAAGAAACCATGGAAACAATTTTTTCACAATGAAGTAATTTTGATTTTATTTCTCAGATCAAGGCACAACAGGCCGATCACCTGTTTGTCTTACAAACCAGATTACGCGAAATGTTAGAGAGAAAACTGGACTGATTCTAAAGGCGACGAACTGGAACGGACTATGGACTATGACTTACGGAACATAAGAAGTATGAATGGGAAGGAAGAGGAGCTGGGGGAAGAGATGAGGAAAGCCAAATTAGAAATCCTGGCTTTAACAGAAACAAAGAAAAAAGGACAAGGAGTTATGGATCTCGATGGCGACACACTGCTCTACAGTGGTGTACCCATGTCTGAAAGAGCTAAAGGGGGCGTGGGTTGTATTGTGGCCAAAATTCAAAGGGATAGTATCAAGGGATGGAACTTTATCTCGGAATGTATTATGGTCCTAAAACTGAAAGAAGGAGAAACCATAGTCAACCTTGTCATTGTGTATGGGCCAAATGAAGATGAGCGAGCAGAGGTCAAGGAGGAATTCTTCGAGCTGCTTCAAAGGACAGTGGACGACTGCCTAGATGAAATTATCATGCTCGGAGATTTCAATGCTAGAGTTGGAAATGACCATGCTAGATGGGGTGGAGTTATCAGAAGATATGGAGAAGATACTCTTAATGACAATGGAAAGCGATTTTCTGCACTGAGCAGAATCTGATCATTACAAACACAAAGTTCCCCCATAAGCGCATACATGTATACACTAGGTGTGAACCAACAAAGAATGAGAAGTCAGTGATCAACTATTCCATAGTTAGGAAGAGCTCATTCAAGAATGTCCGGGATGCTAGAGTGTGGAGGGGGCCAGAGATTAGAAATGACCACTACTTGTTAACAATTAAAAGAACAACTGAAAGCGTTACTTGGCCTAGAAACTGCATAACAACAAGCACGAAGCTAAGTAAACGAACAGGAGAAACGAGCATTAAGACCTACAAGCTGAGAGAGCCAGAAGTGGGGATTGAACCATAGACCATGGGGGCTTATTGTTACAGCAGTGAGAAACACAGAACAACAACCTGATGACCTGGAAACACTCTGGCTGAAATTCAAGGACATCATAAAGACAGTCGGCGTCTGTGGCCTAATGGATATTAACGCGGTTTCATAATCCAGATATACCAGGTTCGAAACCTGCTGCAGGCGATTTGGTAGCAGATCGCTTTGTGTGGATTTTTAACAATGGTATAAGCGCCGTACCGTTCAGAAAGCAATGGCAAACTACTGAACGTAAAAATATTGCCTAGAAAAATCACAAAAACAGCCAATAAAAGCTGGGGTTGATTGCCACGTCCTGTAAAGGATAAGCAACTAACATAAAGACAGCTGTAGCAGAAGTTCGACTTGGGAACAAGAGAAAGAGGACACCTTGGTGGACAGATGAGGTTAAAGAGAAAATAAGAAAGAAGAAAATGGCATGGAAACAATACTTAGGAGCTAAAAACACAGAAAAGCTAGAAAAAGATGCTCAAGAAAACCAGAAATTGTTCTATAAGACCCTAAAGAACATGAGGAAGGAAAAACAGTGCCCTCTTAAATTTATAAAGGACAAGCAAGGCAAATTGCTTACTGTCCCAAAGGAAGTAATGGAAAGATGGAAAGAATATTTCTCAGAACTCCTTGATGGTGAGTAAGGTCAAGCATCAGAAATGATAACCACTAGCACAGAAGAGAAAACCAATGGTGGTGAAGATGACATAAAGATGGAAGAACTGAAGGCAGCATTGGAGAAAATCAAGATGGGCAAAGCAGCAGGGCATGATGGTATAACACATGGGAGCAGCAGGCGACATATTACTCTTAAGGGTCCTACATACAAGACCATACCAAAAGATTGGGAGATTGCCATAATAACACTGATTTTCAAAAAGGGTGACAACCGACAATGTGGAAACCATAGAGGCATATCCCTTCTCAGTATCCCTGGTAAAATCTACTCTAGAATCCTGGAGCAGAGACTCCTAGCTGAGCCACAAATGGATGAGGTCCAGTGTGGCTTCCGAGCAAATCGAAGTACTCAAGACCTAATCTTCACACTCAGACAAAAAAGGCACTTGAGTATAAGAGTGAGATCCATCTTTGCTTCTTAGATCTGGAAAAGGCAATTGACAAGGTCCCCTGGAACAAACTCTGGGACTGTTTGGCAAGGAAGAACATCCCCTATGATTCATGCTATACAGAGCTTCTACAAGTCTTCAGAAATTATGTGAGGACAGCAAACCATAAGTCAGAAGAATTCAGGACCACCACTGGTGTAAGACAAGGTGATATGCTGTCACCTTATCTTTTCATACTCCTCATGGACGATGTCATCAAGGCATGTAAGGAGAGGACAGGAAAGTATTCAGTGGGGTACTGGAAGATGAGACAGGTCTGTATTTCAGAGCTGGCATTTGCTGATGATGTTGCCCTGATTGCTAAATCAGAGGCACATCTTCAATCCAACCTGCAAGTCTGGAAGGAAGAGCTGGAGAAGAGAGGGATGATCATCAGCAGCTCGAAAACAAAAACCATGGTGATATCACAAGAAGAAGACATCAGATTAAGCTGGGAGAACAGGTCCTGGAGCAGGTCGACCACTTTAAATACCTTGGAGCTGTCATAGACTGGAAAGGAGGCATCAAAGAAGAGTTGGCTACCCGAAGAGCAGCAGCTGGGAGACTTTTTCAAGCCATAAATCGAGGATTCCTCCGCAAAAGAGAAGTTGGTAAGAAGACGAAGATGGCTGTATACTGCTCCACCTATGTCCCAGTCTTGACGTATGGATGGAGTCATGGGCAATGACTACAACCCACAAAAGCCAGATCCAAACCTCAGAAATGAGGTATCTGAGGAAGGTCGTTGAAGTAACAAGAAGAGACATGGTCCGCAACCAAACGATACGTCAAGGCCTAAAAACTCAACTCCAGCAGACCCAAGTAGAACAGTCCCAACTGAGATGGTTTCGCCATGTCTGCAGAATGGGAGATCGGCTACCATGGCAAGTATGGGAAACTAAGAGCCAGGGATCCAGACCTCCAGGACGACCCAAAGTCTGCTGGGAGAACAACATTAGACAATATTTGAAGGACAGAGGACTAGAATGGAACCAAGCCAGGAGGAAGACAGCCGATAGAATAGTATGGTGCTCTATCTTACAAACCTCTACACCTCACGGTAGAAGAGGAACAACTAAGTAAGTAAGTAATTTCTCAGATACATAAAAAATGATGGAGAACTACTCCATTAAGTTCTGAAGAAAGAAAGACAATTCTAAAAAAAATTGTAGATCAGTTGGTGAGAGATGTCGCTTATGTATTCATACTAATGGTGGGCATTTTGAACATTTAACCTTTTTTTTTTTAATTTAATGATGAAAAATAATCCGTTCAACCTCTGATGGGTTATGATTTATATTGTTTTCAATTCCAAATAAAATGGAAAAAATGCCGATATGGGAAAGTGGCATCACACTTGTCACATCATTGTAAATAGGTCAAATCACAATTACCAATTACACTGACGAACAAAAAAAAATTTTTTTTTCTTTCTCTAACATTTCTATGTTTTTCTGGTCAATTTTAATGCGCTGTTTTTAAATCTGCAAACCGTTTTTCTCTATCAGGTCGGGATCTCTAGAAATACGCAATTGAAGTTTTTTAACAACGCATACAGTATTACATCATTTGTACAAGAAGTATAACAGTTATGTAGGCTTGAATTTCTTTGAAGTCGACTTTCGTCGGTGAATGGCATGTGGTACATCGCGATGAAGCATCCAACAATAATCGGCAAGCATCGTCACACTCCACCGTCCTAGATAACGTGACTCCATTACGGCGATATCTTGATGGAATCGTTCTCCATGTTCATCGCTGACTTCGCCAAGGTTGTCAGGAAAAAAGTCAAGATGCGAATCGAGCAAATGGATTTTGAGGGACATGTTATAACCCATAATTCTGTATGCATATATGCACTGCTTAACAATATGCACATAGTCGACAGATTTGTGATTTCCCAGAAAGTTATCGACGATCTATTTGAATGCCATCCATGCGCGAAGTTCACTACCATGTAACAAGTTCTCGAATTGTTTGTCTGCAATAACTTTCCTAATCTGAGGTCCTACAAAGATACCTTCCTTTATCTTTGCATCGCTAATTTGCGGAAACTTTTCTCGAAGATAAGTGAAAGCTTTGCTCGTTTTATCTAACGCTTTTACGAAATTCTTCATGAGCCCCAACTTTATATGTAACGGTGGTTAAATGATGCTGTCTTTGTTAACTAATGGCTCGTGTATTACATTTTTATGCCCGAGCTGCATACGATCCCTGATAGGCCACACCTTTCTTGCATAATGTTCCTGTCTGTTGCGGCTGTCCCATTCACATAGGAAGCAACAAAATTTAGTATACCCAGTCTGCATGCCCGTGAGAATTGCAATGACCTTTAGGTCTCACCAAATCCGCCATTGGTAGTCATTGTACTTTATTTTTGCCAAAAGTATAGCCATATTGTCATAAGTTTGTTTCATATGAACAGAGTAGGCGACTGGAATTGATGAAAATAAATTTTCATTATGCAATAACACGGCTTTTAGACTAGTCTTGGAAGAGTCGATGAAAAGTCGCCATTCGTTGACTATGTGCTCATGACCGAGGTGCACCATTAGACCTTTTACATCTTTGCAATAGCAAATGTCATCATCCATCTCAAAGTATTGAACAATTTCTCTCTGTCTATGACGAAATTTAGATATCGGAGTATTGGGCGCTAAAAGATTCCATTCTTTGAGTCGCGAACCGAGTAATTCTGCTTGTCCTTTGGTGAGAGCGAGATCACGTATTAGATCTGAAAGTTCTGAATGGTTAAATAAGTGAACACCATCATTCACCGGTACATAATCCGAGTCAGAATTAGTTTCTAAAGCAGGTAAACTATCACTTTCTGATGGTTCATTCACGTCCAACGGATATTGTTCTGGTGGAACTGGGATCGGACACGTGATTGGATCATGAGGCACTGGTTTCGAAACCGATTCAATATTTGGATAAACCACAGACTTTCTAGTTTTAAAAGTGAAACCATAGATATTTGTCAAGCAGAAGTAACAATCAGTAGCGTGATTTGTCGGTTCACGCCATATTACTGGCACTCCAAAAGGCATCGACTTATGCTTCGACGATTTTCGTAACCAACCTGCCAATGTATTTGCACAAGTCGAACAAACTGCATTTGGCTTCCAAGATTTATTTGCATCATCAACTTTCGAATCGAAATAAAGTTCATATGCTTTCTTTAGCAATGGTGTAAAGTTTTTCTGGTGAACACGATCGGTAAAATATCCGCACACGTAACAGAACAGATGAGCCGAATTTCTACAACTTCTAGAAGCCATATTTCACTCAGAATTATTTCAAAATACAGTAACTATTTGAAATATAACGTAACATATGTCATGCATCTTTTAGCAGTATAAAAAGTAGAATTATTTTGCATTTTATTAATTTTTAAAAAGTTATATAGTAAAAATGAAACGGAGCAAATAACGGTTTCCCAAAAATATATTTATTCACAAATATCTTAAGAACCCGACGTGATAGAGATAAACGGATTTCAAATTTGAAATCAGCGCAAGAAACTGACCTAAGAACACTTATTCTTATATAAGAAAGAAAAATGTTGTTTGTCAGTGTTATGCTTGTACGTTAAAAAAAACAAAAAAAAAAAAAAAACAAATGAGATCAAACCTAACAAAACCAAACAAAAACACCAAACAAGAACAATGTTAAGGGTGTAAAGGCCTAGTGTTCCAGTAGTTATATAACTGACTTCAGTAGATATTTAATTGACTTTCACCTGTCAAAAGTCATATGTATTGTAAGAACATCATTTAACCTTAATGTATATGTTATTGTGACACAAATTGTCTATCTCTTAGCATTCAAATGTGATTAAAGAAATTAAAATTGTGTACGCTGCTCATGAAATATAAATTTTTAAAGTGTGTGTATATAACACTGAAACACCCTTTACTTCTGCACAATCACTTGTGTGATACCAGGACCTGAAACAGGAAGCAAAGAACAGTAATAATGTAACCTATCATGCATGTTGTAAGAGGTCCCTATGGAGGGTTGGGCATGTGTGATGGAGTTACTGTGATTTAGTCTTCAATAGGCCCCATTTCGTTTTCTCATCATAACTATTGAGTTTGCCATTTTTGTCTTCCCTCTATTTTAAAGATTGGGAAGGATTCTTTTTCTCTCTGAATAATAGGGGTGTTTAGATTTTTTCTGTAGGTAAAGTAATTGCGGGTTTTTTTCTATAGGGATTAACGTAAGTTAGTACTGAAGGGCACCAGTCTTCCCGTTTCTAATATCGCGATCTTGGAATTCCATTTTTTTTGCGTTGTTAAATTTATCGCGGTCATTTTTCGTGGGGAAGGGGAGACGACCCCTACCCAGGTAAATCCAACGTAAGTTGGAGCGAATCACATTCGGTTCTGCTCACACTAGCGGATGACGTTAGGTAACGTTACGCAGCCAGAAATACGCGCGCATTTAAAGGAAGCAAGAATACACTGGTTCTAAATTTAGAGATGAGCGCATGGAAAATTTTCGAGTATCTTTAATTCTATTGGTTGTAGTGAGACGCCTTGCCTCAAGTAGGTCGGGGGTCAGAGCGGGAAAATCTAAGATAAAGTAGCGCTTTTCGATTTAGCGGTCTCTTCCTGCAGAAATCCTGGGCCGTGTATCCAAGCATATTGTCGGCTTCTAACGCTGAACGCAGTATTGGTATGTCAGTAATTTAAAGTAGCGTGGTAATTAAATATAACTTTCTCTAATAGAGCCTTAGTCCGTTCTAATTTAATTTAATTTTGAACTTTATAACTTGTAACGCCATCATTTATTTCTACAGTGATAGCAGTGTCTATGAGTGATAAAGAGATATTACGTAGGTGTGCTCCATAGATTTAATAGAAAGTCTGTAGAAATACACGCATCCTAGATTTATATTAATTTACAGAATATTCTGAAGCGCGTGTATTTTTATTTCATTGAGAGATTAATTCTGATAAGTCTCCTAATAAAATACGGGAACGGATTTTTTCGGGAAAATTTAATCACGTGGTTACCGGAATTTATTTGGATAGAAATTCTAGATGGATAGAGAAGATAATTAAAATATTTTTCTATCTGTGAAAGTATAATAATTGCAGGGAAACCACGTGAGGTAGAGAGGGAAAGGAAATTTATGGTGCCTTAAGTGGTTGTGTAATTAAATATTATGCGGAGTAGTATTTGATTTTTGTGTTATGGAATTTAATGAGTTCTAGGAAATATAGTCTATAGAGATAGATATATTTCTGTGTATAGAGATGTAATATATAAATGTACTGAGGAATTTTAAACATTGATGTGCAGTTAATTGTTGTGCATTTTTATCATAAGGGGGAAACGATGATAAGGTCCTGAGACCGCTTACAGAGTTAAAGTAGGCCTAAGTACGGGAGGTTTCCCTACCTGTTTTTAATGTTTTAAGGCCTGAGCAAGCTGTGTATAATTAGTATTGATCAGTGAGTCGGGTTTACTAGACAAGCAGGGGGTTGTTGGGAATAGCTGACCCAGGGTCAGGAAATATTTATGTATCATCGTGCACAAGATGAAAGGGGGAGAGGGGAAATGGTGGAGCAGTCTGCGTTTCGGGTGTTTACCTGTTTGTGCTAAGATATGAGCGTGACTGAAGCAGCAACTGTATATGTTTTAATAGATAAGTTATTTTATGAGAGTATTTTAGTATTTCAGTACAGAGTGGCATTTCTTTTGTGTCCACAGCAGTGGTCACGGCCTGAAGAGCGGGGGTTGCCAATAAATCTTGTTCCTGACAGCTGGCAAAGGTAGCCAGTCTTCTCAAGAGAGAAAAGTCGAGGAAACGCCAGAGGCGTAAGAGCTTGTACCGTGGAGGGGTATCGGCTCTGAGTATTGTGGCCCCAGAGAGAGGGAGCGAGGAAGAGCAGGTCGAGACAGCGACGCAGTCTTCAGTGAACAGGGTTTTCTTAAGACCCGGAGCTCTAAGCTCATACACACCCATCGAACCCAAGCAAGCGGGTTGGTGTGTCTTTTTTTTTTAGCCTCGGTCACAATACCGAAGGGCCTAAACCCAAATGAGGGGTAACATAGCAAGGGAGAATCAGCTTTCTTTTCGCCAAATAGAGAAGCCTCTACAGTCTACGGCAAGTGCCTAGTCATCAGAAGTACGAGTCAGAACCAGGAAGAAAGGGATATCATTTCCCGGTTGCTGAAATGAAACGAGCAGCAAGGCAGGAGAAGTGGAGAGAGAGATGGTGAAAAATAGATCAGGGACCTGCAGAGTCTCATATTATTCTTAGAGGGTAGCCTCTGAGCCTTAGAGTTAGAAAAAGTCTATTAATTAGCAGTGCAGAGAGTGACTTAGTGGCGTATATCGCTGACAGAGGTAGCTACTGTGCAGGTAGTCTTCGGCAGTACCAGCAGAACCTTGACATTAGAAATAGTATGTTATAGAGCGTGGCTTTAGTTGACGCCCCACCAAATTAGACTGTAGTTAAGATCACTTATCATTTTTTAAATTTTGTCCCCAGCAGGGTGTATGAAGCAGTGAAAGTGGTTGGAGTTTTAATTTGGTGTGCTTATAATCAAATTGATTTTCTTTGTTTTCCAGGTCGGTGCAACCTTGCACGATATATGATTTTCTTTGTTTGTTACTATGTTATGAAAAATTCTGTTGATTTGTATAATAAACTTATTTAATGTTCACTGGATCAGCTTCTTCACTGTACAGTCCTTAACTGTTGTCTGTACAGTGGTGTCTGTAGTGTTAGTTTAACCTTATCTCCTTTCGTCTGTTAAAGGTAGCCAGAGGTGGTGAGTTTATAGCATTTCTTGACGTCACGATTTGGCGAGGAAGATTTAATTTCGGTTATCCTCCTCAGGCCAATAGACTCACCTTACTACATTCACTGTCATTTCTCATAATTAATCTATTATCTTAGTCTTTTCTCACACTAGGGTCTTGTCCTACACTTGGGCATAACTCTAACTTAAATCCAACTCGTGACAGCATGGGACTGGCTATTAGTCACCGTATATGACATGCCAGAGGGAACAGTAGTCCTATTCTTTGTCTACTCAGACACACTCAGGAACTACAAGAATAAACAGTGAGAGGCCATTAAGGAGGGTTGGGCATATACCGGTCATTAGTCACCCTTTATGACATGCCAGAGGGGAACAATAGTCCTATCTTTGTCTACTCAGACACATCCAAAAACTACATGAGGCTACCGTATGCACAATCATGATAACAATTTTTACAGAAATGACGAATACGTTTTCAAAAGGACACTTACTTGTCCCTCATCTGCTCTGACTTGATTTCTATGCGAGGCTGTGGTGGTAGGACAAGTCGAGGACTGGTTCGGAGTCCAGATCTTGCCCCCAGTGGACCTCCATCTTTGTTTTTAAGCATCAAAAGTGGGTCTGTCAATATAGATTGCACAATTTACAATTTTCTAAAACTCTAATATTGAAAATAAGATAATTTTTACTTCAACAAATAAGAGATTTTTGTAGAAAAAAATCCCAGTAAACTTCATTTAAACATAATTTTTTTTAAAAGACTACAAAGTTGTAAATTAAATATCTGGCTGGATCTTGGACCTGTAAAGAAGAGGGAAAATGGTACAGACAGCACGGCCATAATCAATACTACAAGCAAATTATTGGCAATTTTAATTAATACGTGTTTGCAAAGAATAGAAGGAATCTTCTTTGTTTGCTCCTAAATAACCACATCTATCTCTTATTAAAGCTGGCAGTTCGTCTCAGGCTTCTCTTGTCACTATACAGTTTATCCCTCAACTGGGTTGGGGAAAGCCATGGTGCTACCCTGCTCCTCTCATGGAGCCGACAGTTTTGCAGTACGTCGTTCTACTGTTTGTTTGTCCTCTCCACATGGACACATCTTTGTCCAATTTTCAGTTCGTTGAACAGATGATATCTGAGTTTGCAATGGCCGGTTCTTAGTCTGAATAGAAGGATTGAAATGGTGTGACACGGTCACCAATGTGGAACTGATAATAAGAATCAGTGGAACAGCAGATGAGATTTTTTTAAAAAAATTAATGAAGAAAAATATCCCGTTCAACCTCTGATGGGTTATAATTAGGATATATATTGTTTTCAATTCCAAATATTATGAACAACTGCCGATATGAGAAAGTGGCATCACATTTGTCAGATCATTGTAAATAGGGACAATCACAATTGTGCTTATACGTTAAATAAATAAAAAAATCAAGAAGAAATTCTGAACAAGAATAATATTAAAGAGGAGGGGTGTAAAGGCCTGGTGGTTCCAGTTATATAACTGACTTTAACAGATATTTAATTGACTTTCATCTGTTAAAAGTCATATGCATTGTAAGAACAGCATCAGACCTTCACATTCCCAGCCACTATATATTAACATTTGTTCGTGTTAAATATTGTTTGACTATATTATGCAGTTCCCTAGGTCTGTCTTTTCTTAACAACTTAGCAGATGAGATGACGACACTGTCGATGAGATGACGACACTGTCGATGAGATGACGACACTGTCGATGAGATGACGACACTGTCGATGAGATGACGACACTGTCGATGAGATGATGACACTGTCGATGAGATGACGACACTGTCGATGAGATGATGACACTGTCAATGAGATGACGACACTGTCGATGGATAGGACACACACTGAAGAAAAACCTGTTGACAGTATAACCAGGCAGCCCTTGCTTTAGAATCCCCTGGGTATGACAAGGAGAGGTAGGCCAAAAAACACTTGAGACAGAAATGAAAATGACGAGCAAGAATATGGAAAGATCTTGAGCTGATGGTAAGCTACAGGAGGTCTTAGCAATCATTTGTTGAAGGCCTATGCTCTGCAGGGAGCTGTAAGGTAATAATTGAACGAATGAAATTATGGGATGCAGTTTCTGTAGCTGAATTGTTTTGGAACCCGTAGAGCAGTATTTCCCAAACTTTTTTAGGTCAATGCGCCCTTGGTTCTCAGAGAACATTGCCAGTGCCCGTCCATTTTCTTTCAGATCTCGTCCAAGCCTAATGGATGTCTCTCATGTGCACACAGTTTTTTTTCTAACACTGCTACGCAATATTTGAACAGGATAATGTAGTTAATTGCCAAATATTACCAGTACCCCCTGACAAGCTTCTCGTACCCCACATTGGGGAAACTATTATAGGGTGCATGAGAAAATGGGATGAGAGAGACGTTAAGGAGTAGCTAAGGTTTAAGCTTTGTTCAGGCTACGTTCTCCTTTTAAGCATTGAAGTCAGTGCCCGGTGCAATCAAACCGCTTTTACATGTAAGCGTAATATTGTTGAATTTAGCTTGATAAATCCTCAACCACTCCCTTACTACTCTTCTTCTTCTTCTTCTTCTTTCGTCCTTAGCCAAAGACCGACCAAGCAGTCAGAGGCCATCACGCCTTGTGGCGTCTTAAGGGCAACAGCAGATTGATTTTCTCTGTTGTAGTTTCCCATCACGCCTAGCGGCGTCTTTAGGGCAACAACAAATAGATCCATCTGCCGTTGTTTCCGTAATCGGTGTGACAAGCCAACGGGTGATCAGCCCATTGGGCCCTTACTACTCAACGCCCCCTTAAGTCTGCCACCCCCGGGGGGGCCGTACCGCCCACTTTGGGAACTATTGCTGTAGAGTAAAAGAAACAGATGTTGATCCAAAAACACACTGTGAAAGAGAAACTGAGGCAGAAATAAGGATAAAGAAGAGAACTGGTGCAGACTGGCCAGAAAGGGACAGAGGCCTGGGGAGAGCTAACTGAAGGCTTAGCTCCAAAGGAAGTTTAAAAGTGAATAAGAAGTAGTTTTTTAAAGTTGCTTACCCATTCCCTGAACCAATCTGAGTTTGCTGTCAGTGGCAAGTTGTCTTTGTGCCAGCGTCTCTGCAGAAGGAACCGTAGGTCGCAACCCTGGTGGAGGCTGAGGGAATAACAAACTGCCATACATGTCTTCAATGCCATCTAAATAAGAACTACAGAATTTTCCTCGAAGTGCAGAAACCCCTGAAACAAACAAGTTTACAATTATGGACCAGGCTGCAAAAGAGCACTATTACTACAACAATATGGAAGCCTTTTCAACAAATGCCTTAGATTCACCATGACCATCAATGTATCAGAAATCAGGACCTGCCTATCACAATAAATTGTTAAAACCAAATAAGCCTGAATATGGCATACAACTTTTTCAGGAATACTTAAAAAAAATATAGCCAGATAGGGATGCAAAGTAATTCATGCTGCTCATGTGTGAATCCCTGCCAAGGTGTTGCGAACTTTTCTCTAATTGAGTGGGTTAATATAGTATTACGTTTCATGTAATGTTTATTCATCTGGTCTGCTTTACACCCAGTATCGTTTTAGTACTGCAACAATAAATTCATTTCGTGATTCTTGTTAGTTGTATCTGAACGTTCATTCAATAAATCGCCTTATATATTTCTCTGACAGTGTTGTCTTATTTCGTTCCATTTTTCTAGTTTGACATAGTATGTATTCTGTTGTAAATATATTCTTCTTAAGGAATACTTAAAAAAAAATATAGCCAGATAGGGATGCAAAGAAATTCATGCTGCTCGTGTGTGAATCCCTGCCAAGGTTTGGAAACTTCCCTCACAAGGTTAGGAAACTTCCCTCCTAGGGTTAGGAAACTAACATAGTGCTTCTAATTTATGCAAGCTCCCATTTATGACAATCTGTGTAACTTCTTGATTGTTTGTTTTTGGTTGTTCTAATCCATACTGATGTTGAATTACGTGTGTAAACACATACACCATTAGTATGCGTACATACACTAAATACATGCACGCACACACTATAAAATACTTTTTTGTTGTTGCTCCTTATGGAGCATGGGAGCCGCGGTAGCGCAGTGGTTAGTGCACTGGCTTCCTAGCTCGGTGGTCTATGGTTCAATCCCCAGTTGATGTGGGAATTTTTTAGACCGCAAACGACTCTGGGGTCGACTCAGCCTCATGAATTGGGTACCAGAGCAACTCTGGGAAGGTTAAGGCAGCTGGCTTGATGCTGACCACATCACCCCTAGTGTGCCGACGGTCAAGAAAATATGGGCCTAACACCATATTCTCAATATGCCTCAATGGGCGTGTAACAGGATCCTTTACCTTCATCTTATGGAGCATGCAGCCACTACTGCTGATAGCCCCCCGCCCCACCCCCCGTGGAAGCCTACCCAAAAGCACAAACTCTTACAGCGGTGGTTTCTGTAGCAATCTGTTGTACATGACGAGGCAAAGGTGCCGGGTTCAAATCACTGTACCGACACGCTCCAGTTTAACCAGCTGTAAATGGGTACCTGACTCTGCTCTTTGAGTTAAGGAAAGAAAAGGCAACAAAGAAGGGAACTGGTCGCCCCCATCTCTCAATGCTGGACCTAGTATAGTGAAGTCTCTAACACTTCACTTCCCTACAGCACAGCAGTATCTGCTATGGAACTGCCTTTACCTATTTTTTTTTAACGTCCAAACTACTGAAAGAGTTTATATGACTTACTTACTTAGTCGTTCCCCTTCTACCGTCAGGTGTAGAGGTGAGTTTATATGACAACTATCCAAATGTGACACATGAGAAAACATAAATGATGATGTGTACTGACAAGAAAATGGGAACATTGTTTTTCTGTAATCGTCAACATAAACATGACTGACCAGTTAAGCTCGATGCTCCCTTGATAGGCAGGATTGACAGCGACGTGGCAATGATTGGTTCCTGCAGGGGAATAGGTGGCATATTGTGAAGCTGTTGAAGAAAGGTCTCTGCCTGGGCCTCTAACTCTTTCAACTGGTTCTCCTTAAGCTGGAAACATAGACAATATATGAAATATTGTTAATATGGAATTTGGAAGACAAGACGGCTGCAGAAAACATGGAGAAGATGCAATATGATAAAAAAAATAAAGGACTGAGGATATGCATGGTGAGAAATAAATTTTTTTTTTTTTGGATAAAGTATTCCGTTCAACCCTAGATGGGTTATAATTAGGATATATAGTGTAATAAATTTAAGATAATAAAATCTGATTCCTAATATCTAAATATAGTATCTTCTTCCCCCCTCCCCCCTTCACTCAGGAGTAAATCAAAACCAAAATTGTGTGAATGTATGTGTGTGTGACCTCCCCTTTCCTAGAAACAAACAAACAATAAAAATAAAAAACTAAGCAAATACAAACAACAACAAAACAAAGTAAAGTCTCTCATCACTGCTCTTTTGTTTATTGAAATAAAGTAGTAAAGTAGTCGTGAGATCTGAAGAATGGAAATGTGGGGACTTCCTTATGTACTAAGAGTAGCCAGCACCTTTGACAGATGGATTGGGACCCCAAGATGCAGCAATAGTGAATGCAGTCAGCGACCCATAGCTGTACTGCTTGCATCAGGACCAACGAACCAGAGCTGGTCAAGACCGCACTCCACCTCCACGTGGTGGTCCTGGAAACAGTCTGCAGCAGTGCAGTCTGGCTGAGCGAGTGCGGATCGCAATGGGAGGCAAACCCGGTGCCTAAAAATGCCGTGCTGAAGTCGGATGTGTCGAGCGAAAGGTGCAGATATCACAGCTTAGGCGTAAACAGACACAACGCAACCACCGTCCTTTTCAGGGCGAACGAGGAAGAAGAAGAAGAAGACGGATTTATCATAACATTATAGGCTATAAAAAAAGACATTCAATCAATGATTAGTCTTAAGGAAGAATTATAGATATGAAAAATTTAAAAGTATGAAGTGCCACTGTGTAGAAAGATATGTAATTTACTGAAGCTTTTAAATATTACGTAAAATATTTAAAAGTGCGTTATAGCAAAATGTAGACACTGCCCAAACCTGTTGGAGACAGTAGAACATCATCTACTACTGTGCCCTGCACTCCGGAGAATGAGACAACTCCTCCTACCACACAATCCATCCATAGACAATACACTTTATGGCAGCCCAAAACAGCTTATACCAACTGCGCAGTACCACATAACGACATCAAGGTCACCAAGAGCAGACGCTCAGTGACAGTGGATCAAAGTCGTCAGTTAATTAAAAGTGGGTAAAACAAATAATCTTGACATATAGAAGTGAATCATGGAGAATCAGTAAACAAGCAGGACAAGAACAGGAGTGGTTTCAAAGAAAAATGTTAAGAATACAATGGACAGCCAAAAACACTAATGATCCTGAAGGAAGCCAATGCTCAAAGGAAGCTTTTTCCTCATATTAGAAAGAAGTAATCCACTTTCTTTGAACATGTTATGTGAAGAAGATGGCTGGAATACATCGAGACAACAGGAAAGATTGAAGCGAAAAAAAAAAAGAGGATGACAAAAAGAGAAAATACTGGACAGGTTGACATCATGGCGTGAAAAGAAGTTAACACCAGAAGTCATAAACAGTATTTGGGACAGGATGTTGGGGAGATACATGATCATCTAGGCCAAAACTTGAAGAAAGGAAAAAAACAATTTCCAGTGGTTTTACAAATACATGTAAAAATTTCACAAATACATGTAAAAATTTCACAAATACATGTAAACATTTTAAACAAACACATGTAAACATTTCACAAATACATGTAAACTTTTACAAATACAGGTAAACATTTCACAAATACATGTAAACATTTCACAAATACATGTAAACATTTTAACAAAAACATGGAAACATTTCACAAATACGTGTAAATATTTAACAAATACATGTAAACATTCCACAAATACATGTAAAACATTTCTTCTTCTTCCTCCTCGTTCGTCCTGAAAAGGATGTTGGTTGCGTTGTGTCTGTTTACACCGGAGCTGCGATATCTGCGCCTTTTGGCCGACACATCCGACTTCAGCAAGGCATTTTTTGGGGCCGGGTTTGCCTTCCCTCTTCGATCCCTACTCTCTCAGCCAGACTGCAGTGATGCAGCCTGTTTCCAGGACCACCACATGGAGGTGGAGTAGGGTCTTGGTCAGCTCTGGTTCGCTGACCCTGACACAAGCAGTCAAGCTATGGGTCGCTGACAGCATTCTCTATTGCTGCATCTTTGGGTCCCATGTAAACATTTAACAAATACATGTAAACATTTTCACAAATACGTGTAAACATTTTCACAAATACATGTAACCATTTCACAAATACATGTAACCATTTAACAAATACATGTAAACATTTTACAAATAAATGTAAAAATTTTCTCAAATACATGTAAACATTTTACAAATACAAGAAACACATAAAGATTGTTTTTACATGTAAAATGTCACATCTGTATCACCTTCGATTTCTTGCTTCTCTTTCTGGGAACATCAGCACTAACTTCTGCAGCTCCCTTTGTCTTTCGCTTCTTCTTCTCCAGTGGAACGGTTGAGCCCCCGACAGACTTCCGTTTGTTTTTCCGAGATACTTCATACTCCTGGCGTTTCTGCTCGTATTCCTGCCTTCTCATCTCTGCATCAAAAACATGTTTTGAAGAAATAAATATGTGAACAGTTATATTTAAGACCAGTCATCAGATCTGAAGGTCATTTATACTTTGACATGCGGCCTAATATAACCAACTAGGTTGATCGGGATGCGACTTGCCAAAACTCTTTCCAGCTGTAAATATTGACAATCTTTGGACAGACTGCCATGTGTAGTTCCCAGGGGTGAGACAAAGAAAGAACAGGACTACCGATCCCTCAGGTGACTAATATAAGGGTTGTGCATGAGGCTGGCAACCTCATCATGAACAACACGTTGCTACAGCAACCACCACTGTGAATATGCTGTTGTGCAGGTTTCCTGCAAGGGCACCAACGGCAGTGGTGGTTCTTTGCTCCATAAGAAACAAAATGGAAAATTATGATGATAGAATAGAGAGAGCTTCTTTTCAATAAATGCAATGATTGACCTTGTTGTGTTGTAAGTAGTGCCAATACACAATGATTAGGAATGCAGTTTTTGAAAAATGTAATAATATTAATGTTTTTTTTTTTTCATTCACGCATCACCCTTCAGGTGATATCCAGGTAACAGGTATTCGTTCCTGCTTTGGCAATGACCGTACTCGTTTCTCTATAGAGAATCATCTCATTTTCGAAATGGGTTGCCTTTCCTATGGTCTAAATGTCCAACATCATTTTGCTTCACTCCGTTATTCACTGGCCTTCCTCTATTTCAGACTTCTTTATTTCAACCGTCACTTTTTCTTTTTAACTCTTTAAGTCCCAATCGACTTTATAAAGGCTCAGGGGTTAGACGCGCTTGGCCCAATCGACTTTAAAAAGCCTTTAGTATATGTGCCTCTGTTTGAGACTATTTCTAATTATAACTACCCACAAACCACCCAAAACGTCATTTCCGACTGCCAATACATTCTTTTAAATACCGCACGTGTTTAAGAGTGAACGTGTTTCTGTTTTGAGATATTTATTTTAGATTTTTAAAGCGATTTTTTTAAGCGCATATCCTCCATTTTACTTTGAATAACTAATCATTTTTTTAAGCGCATATCCTCCATTTTACCTTGAATAACTAATCATTTTTCAATGAAAGCTTTTATACTTGTAGCACAAGAGTAAAGTACATCCAATTACCTTCAGTTTCATATACAACAAAGTTATTTATGCATATGAACATTTAAAAAAATTATTTCCAAACAACAACAATAAAAACGCACTGGGGGCCATTTTTGCTTGGGCCAAACCCACTTTTTTGCTTGGGACTGAAAGAGTTAAGAAGTTTGTGTTTCGTTTTGTGTTCTATTTGTGTATTTTTATGACCTCACTTTCATTCTTGTTCAATGACGCCATCGTGACAGCATTAATAGCTTCTCTAGATCTTGTAGCACGGAATATCATAGATCCTTTTACAAGTTTGCAGTGTCTATTGTATTTTTCTTTAACCTGTCTACATTTCTTGTGCTTGTTGCCTGTTCGTAAGTGTGGCTCATGAAGGGTGATACCGAAACATCCTGTGTTTCTTGTGTACTGTTAATTTGTAAAACTGATTCAATACCATTTTTTTTTTTGGTAATATACATGCATTCATGACCCTTCAGGACCCTGAGGAAGACCTTCAGCACCCCGAGGAAGACCTTCAGCACCCCGAGGAAGACCTCCGTCAGAACCCCGAGGAAGACCTTCAGCACCCTGAGGAAGACCTTCAGCACCCCGAGGAAGACCTTCAGCCCCTTGAGGAAGACCTTCAGCCCCCTGAGAAAGACCTTCAGCACCCAGAGGAAGACCTTCAGCCCCCTGAGGAAGACCTTCAGCCCCCTGAGAAAGACCTTCAGCACCCAGAGGAAGACCTTCAGCCCCCTGAGAAAGACCTTCAGCACCCTGAGGAAGACCTTCAGCACCCTGAGGAAGATAGGCCTTCGCAAAACTCTCAGCAAGTTCTCCTGTCCTGTGCCATCTGCTCAAAGTCTTTCCATGTCTTCTTCATCACTTTCATTTCTGTCTCCAGTTCTCTATTCCCATGTGTTTTTCAGTCTCTCCCCCTAACTTATGCCAAATCTTCCTGTCTCATGCTATGTGGAACAAGAGATAAGAAAAAGAAGCTGAAGATGGACTGGGACACAGATTCAGAAAACCTGCTGATACCACTACCAGGTAGACCTGGTTCTGGAATCCCGATGGTAAGAGAGGTACAATCCCAATGTTTGTGTGTGTGTAGATATACCTTTCTTTATCCGCTTCCTCCATTTACCTTCTATGCCAACAGGCGAAGGTAACCAAACTATTAAACTGGTATATAAGTAAGTATAAAAAAAGATAAAGGTAGTCCCATAGCAGATACTGCTGGAGGGGAGTGTAGTGTTAGAGACTTCACTATACTAGATCCAGCATCGAGAGGTGGAGGTGACCAGTTCCCTTCCTCGCTGCATTTTCCTTCCCTAACTCAAGTGCAAAGTACAATACTCATTTACAGCTGGGTAGACTGAAGTGTGTTGATACCGTGAATTGAACCTGGCACCTTTGCCGAGAGAAACCAGCGCTCTAACCCCTTTGTCAACTGGATGCTCAAGTATGTATTAGGATTGTAAAACAGTAAAACTGGAGAAGGCGTGGTAAGACTTTGAGCTGATAACTTGGCATGCATTTGTTTAAGGCCTATGCTCCTTGGGGAGTTGAAGGGTAATAAGTCAGATATCATCACCACCATTTTCCTTTTTGCTCCTGCTGGAGCATGGAACCGTCACTGTAGCTGGTCCCTTTGAAGCCGGGTTTCTTAACCTTGTTTTGTGCTATGGACTCCCCCTTTGACTGTTTGAAGAAGGCTATGAACCCCTTTGAAAGTTTGACGAAGGCTAATGGCCCCTTTGTTTGACGAAGGCTATGAACCCCTTTGAAAGTTTGACGAAGGCTAAGGACCTCTCTGACTGTTTGATAAAGGCTAAGGACCCCTTTGACTGTTTGACAAAGGCTAAGGACTCCTTTGACTGTTTGATGAAGACTATGAACCCCTTTGACTGTTTGACGAAGGCTATGAACCCCTTTGACAGTGTGATGAAGGCTATGGACCCCTTTGACGAAGGCTAAGGACCCCTTTGACTGTTTGACGAAGGCTATGAACCCCTTTGACTGTTTGACGAAGGCTATGAACCACTTCTTGTTTTAAAAAAAGTGTACTGAAAGCATAATTAAAAATGATACATTTTAAATTTAAGATTAGGTACACAGATCCCCTAGAATCCATTCACGAATCCCCAATCCATAGACCACAGGATAAGAAGCTGTGCTTTGAAGGAAGCCTGCACTAAACAATCAAATGCTCTAGCAGCACTGTTATTTGCAGCCATTTGTTTTACACAATTAGGTTGCCAGCCTCATAGAAAACCTCATATAAGCCGCCTCGTACGACACGCCTGAAGGAGTCATATTCTTTCTTTGTCTCTTCAGAGACCTCCAGGAACTACATGGTAATGAGGGGGTTAGAGTGGCTAAGACGTATGGCATCCACCTCGAACTCTAAAGGTTTGATTCCCAGTAGAGGGAATATAATTTATGGAAATTGTTTTTCAGAACCAGTGGTCCTAATGTCATACTCCTCCCTGGTCTCCTGGGTAGTAAGATCATATGCCTAGCCTTCTCGGATAAGGGTGAAAAAAAAATAGGAGGTCCTTGTGTGCAAGTTGCGCATGGCAGTTGGAAATCGTAAAGAGTAGGGCATAAGGCCGCTGCCCTGGCAAAATTTATAAATTAGAAACCTACCCACCATAAAAATATTTATAGAATGTGTGATTTCTATATACACACATTGAGATTCTTGTGTGCTAAGGAGTTTGTGCACTGTGCTGAGATCCTTCTTGTGTGATCTAATTTTAGGAGATCGGAGTACTGATGGAGTTGTCTGTGTGCAATGAAGATAGTCCTTAAAACCAAAACAAACCAAGGGTAATGAACGAAAGGTAATGAATGAAGTGTAATGAATGACGAGTAATGAATGAAAGGTAACGAATGAGAACAGTAAAACACATACCCAAAATTTTCTCCTTTTCCTCTGGCGTTTTACTTTCCCATTCTGGAGTGGAGATTTCTGTCTCCTTACACAATGGCATCGAGTCGATCAACTCTAGTTGTCTCTGCTGCTCTGGTGTCAGTGATGGCAGGCTGTCCTCACTCTGGAATTGAACACACGACTTTTAAAATATCTATGGTATGCTAGACATTAAGAAATAAAAATATAAATAAAAGTAACTCCATATCAGATACTGCCATAGGGAAATGATGTGTTAGAGACTTCACCTATACTAGGTCTCAGTTTTGTCAGGTGAGGTGACCATTTCCCTTCCTCACTGCCTTTGCCTTCCCTAACTCAAAAGCAGAGTCAGGTTGCTGTTTAACTAGTTGCTCTTTTGCGGCCAATGAAAAGTTAAGAATTTACATGTGTTCAGTAGCCGTCGAGTGGTGCAGTTTAGCATATTTGTGATTGTTGGGGAGCCCGGCAGTAGCTTTTCTTCTTTTTCCTGTGATGAGTCTTTGGAAAGTAAGCAGAACATGTTGAAGTGTCTCAGAGCAAGGTACCCATTTTTTCAGTGGGGCAGACTAAAGTGTGATGCCATCTGGTTTCAAACACAATTCTTTCACCCAGAGAAGCAAACATTCTAAACACTGGGATGCTCAAGTCAAAAGCTAAAACAACAACTCTTGCATTGTAAAATCCACAGACATCAAGGAGAGAACGCAACTAACGGTTTACAGTACACAATATTATGGGTATTCATGTAGCATAAGCACTGAGGAAAATCTAAGACTTATCATCATCACTTAGCTCCCCAAGGAGCATAGGCTTTCAACAAAATGTATGCCACACTTTCCTGTCCCGTGCCAATAGCTCAAGGTCTTTCTGTGCCTTCTACATCCCCTTCATGTCTGTCTCCAGTTCTCTTCTTCATGTGTTCCTTGGTCTCTCTCTACCTCTCTTACTGTGAGGATTCCAGAACAAGGACTGCCTTGTAATGCTGTCAACAAGTTTCCTCAATGTGTGTGTCCCATCCATTTCCAGCATCGTTTTCTTATCACCTGTTCCAATGGCACTTGTCTGGTTCTTAAAAAAAAAACAGTTACCAAACAAACAAAAAATAATTTAGTATTTAATTCTGACAAGTATATGGCAAGTGAAACCACCTTGACAGCAAAGCAAATATCAGACACACACACAAACTAACTTGACAATAAATATCTGACACACAAAAACCAACATAACAATAAATATCTGACACATACAAAAACAAACTTGACAATAAATAACTGAAACACACAAAAACAAACTTGACGATAAATATCTGACACACATAAACCAATTTGACATTAAATATCTGACACACAAAAACCAACTTGACAATAAATATATGACACACACAAAAACCAACATAACTATAAATATCTGACACACACAAAAACAAACTTGACAATAAATATATGACACACACAAAAACCAACATGACAATAAAAATCTGACACAAACAAAAACCAACATAACTATAAATATCTGACACATACAAAAACAAACTTGACAATAAAAACCTGACACACACAAAAACAAACTTGACAATAAATATCTGACACACAAAAATCAACTTGACAATAAATATCTGACACACAAAAATCAACTTGACAATAAATATCTGACACAAAAATCAACTTGACCATAAATATCTGACACACAAAAACCAACTTGACAATAAATATCTGACACACATAAAAGCCAACTTGACAGCAAGTATCTGACACACAAAAACCAAACTGACTGACTCACTGAAACCAATAAATACACGAGAAATTCAAAGTTGGGTAAACTAAACACATAAACTTACATCAGGTGTTGCGAGCTGACGACCACCATGTCCTGTGCCTAGTAAATGTTTTAATAGCTCATTCTGATGTGCCTTCAGATCTAGATCAAGTTCATCACGAGATACTGAACCATCTGCAGATTTGATTGGTGGTTTTGAAATTATTAAAATGAATGTGCAGTAGAACTTCGATCATCCAAATTAATTTGTGGCAGTGGTTGTTCGGATAACAGAAATTTAGGATGACTGGATTCAGAATAACTACACTTATCCACACAAAAACAAGTCATTAATAAATCTTAATAAAACATTAGAAGTTTCTCAAATAAAATTGGTCTTGAAATTATCTGTCCAGCTGATCTTTTTTTATTTTTTTCATAAACTATTTGTATATTGCTTCTTCTACTTTGTCTTTGTCAGCCTTTTTCAATGTTTTTTTTGCTAGAGCTACCATCCTCACTTTCTAATACATAAACAAGCCGAGAAATCGGTTAACTATTCTTTTTAATGTCACAAATTGTGGCTGCCTCAACATCATATCTTTTGGCAATTGTCTTCCCTGATTCCCTGTTATTTGTTCTACCAAATAATTATTTTCACTTTTCCATGATTGTCAGAATAACACAAAATTTTGTTTACTTGACATTATAAATTTTGAACCTCTTTGAAAATTAGAATGGGTTTGAAAATAAAACTAAAATGATTACACTATGACTGGGAACAGACTAGAATAACGATAATGTGGCACTGACTCAGGAAGTGAAGTGGTGCTTACATCACAGATCCTTCCCACATTCCTTCATTTAGGTGATTTACTTAACTGGCATGTCGGATAATCAGGGTTTGGTCTAATCAAAGTTCTAGTGTATAATAAAAGCTACAGAAAAAATATCTATACCGTCAGTCAGTAGTAATAAGTGCATGAGTAACTTCATCACGGTAGCAGCAGGTTACTTTTGCTGAGGTATGGTGAACACACTAATAAAATTGAACAAACAAATTTGAAGCTGTGCATATTTAAAATGTATACCGGTAGATAAATTATCAAGTTTAAACAATTTAAAATCCACAGCAAAGTTTTGTTTTTGTGATATCTTCATATACAGTTTGCATGTATTTCTAAGTATCTTTGAACTTTTCAAATTTACTTATAGTATATAGATATAGAAAATGAGGCTATAAACAAGATCAGGTTACAGGAGATACTGAACTAAATCTGTGCACAGCTTTTAATGGTTGAAGTCTGTAAACTAAAGCAGTTTTTAGTAAAGAATTTGAAGTGTGTAATTAAATCAGTTATGAGTAAGACATTAAAGTACAGTCAATCCTTGCTGTTCGCGTGTTCTGTATTCGCTCATTTGCGCGAGATAAAGTGTAACCCATGATTTGCTATCCACGTTTGGTATTCCAATGGTTCCATATTCACGGGGTTTTCTAGGAACCTATCCACAGTGAATAGCGAAGACTGACTTATGTGTATTGGAAATTGAAAAATATGAACTAAGTCAACTTATTATAGTAACAAAAACCTTTAGTATAGTCTATGAAGTGAAAGAGTTTACAGTAATGAAATCTGTGAACAACAGCACTCTACTAAAGAAAGTCAAGGCTATGAATTAAGCCCCCTTTTATACGTCCACATTCCTTTATCCGACATCCTCATGGACTGCTGTTTTTCAAAAACTGGCATTTTTGGTTTCCAGATGTTGCCCAAATTATGTTGGAAAAATAGCTCTAAATCGGCCAAAATATGTTCAAAAATTACCCAAAGTCACCTAAATAAGCTTTTTATTTTGAGAATATTTCAGTTTTCAGGTGTTCGGTTAAAAAGATACGGACCTGTAGTCAAGAATGACCCATATAGTTCCCAGAGGTCCCCGATAAGACAAAGAAAGAACAGGAGTACTGCTCCATCAGGCACGTCGTTTAAGGAGACTAAAACAAGGATGTGCATGGAGGCTGCCAACCTGATCATATAAAACTAATGTGCATGGAGGCTGGCAACCTGATCATATAAAACAAATAGCCACAAAAACCATCACTATAAGAGCATGTTCATGCTTTGTATAGGCTTCCTTGCGACGCTCTTGAACCTATTGGTGGCTTTCTGTTTTTTCTCCTTCATCTCTTCAACCCCTCCATTATTCAATGTATTTCTCTTTCGTGCTTTCCTCCATTCTTTCGTCGCTCTTTCCTTTTCTATCCATGCTTTTTCTACATCCTCGTTCCACCAGGGTGGTTGGGTGAAAGGTGTTCTAGCTGGTCTTTTTCCTGGCATTTTGACGCAATATATGTAGAGGACTATTACAGTCATGCGAGCCTGCAGGGTACTTAAAAGTGTGTTTAGCTTTCTGTGTCTGGCTGCCTTCCCCTTGGCAATGAGGACTACACTATTAGAGAAGGACATTGCAATCGATGAATCATCAAGGCTAAGACTGCTGGAATTTGGCATCAAATGTAAGACCAGCAGGGATGGACGTATGAGAGGACGCATCTGCCGTGCATACAACCAGTGCACAACAGGAACAATTAGTATTCATATCCTTCGACATTTGCTGAGGGAGACTGAGCACCTATGGGTCTGCCCGGAGTGCAATGACGTCGATTATGATTAACATTAACAGCCTTCCTGCAAGGGGGAACAGCTGCAATGGTAGCTCCATGCTCCACAGGGGGTGTGAAAAGGAAAATGGTGATGACAGTAAAGAAAATGAAGTCTGCAATCTTTATAGTTCACAAACTTATTGTGTGCGATCTATAGCAGTTCACTGTATATAAACTGAAACGTGAATTATATCAGTTTTACTGTAAATAAACTCTAGTTCCTGACAACATCAATTTCTCAAAATTGATATTTTGTGCAAGTTCACTGCATTTCATTTTTTCTGGGTTCAACGACTGCAAATATGTGCTAGATTTGATGCTACTGCACTGCATTTATTCCTACTACAATGAACATCACTTGCTTTCTTCATCAACAAATAGGATCTTTTCCATTTTCATTCCTTAACTCTTTGACTCCGCAATTATTTTCCACCCTGTGCCGTAATTTTAACTCGTGATAGACTAAAAACAACGTTGTTTTGGCATGGGTGTCAAACCTGACCAACGCTCTGAGTGTTGTTCTGGAGTCAAGGAGCATGGAACCACCACTGCAATTGTCCCCCCTTGCTGCAAACCTGCATGAAAGTGTTTGTCTGCTCTTGCAGCAATGGTTTCTATGGCAACTTGTTTTACAAGATGAGGTTGCCATCCCCCATACACAAGTGATATTAGTTGCCGTTGACGATGACGTGCCTGAGGTCATAGTAGTCCTATTCTTTCTTTGTCTCTTTAGAGACCATCTGGCAATACATGGGGGGATGAGGGGGTTTCACCCGAGTTATTGTGGCCCAAAAGGGGAGCAAAGAATAAGTAAGACTGTACCCCTACCATGCATCTCGTTAAAAAAAAACCACTAAGGAGGGTTGGGTATGGGACCGATTACCCAACCCTGAAGAAATTTTAAACCACAAAAACTTCAACACATAACATGGACAGGATAACTAAAGGAAATAATGCAATTCAGTTATCCATGACAGAGGAAGGTCCTCTGGAAAGGAGGCTCATGAAGCAACTCAGAGAAAGCCAAAAGAAGGCTCATGAAGCAACCCAGAGAAATCTGAAAGGAGGCTCATGAAGCAACCCAGAGAAATCTGAAAGGAGGCTGGGTTGCAGATTAACCTTTTTTTCATCTAGGAAAATCTCCGGACTTAGCGCCTGAAATGTTGGTACTTTAAACTAACAAGGGAAAACTGCAGCAGAAATAGGGAACTGCAAGACTGATATCCTGGGACTCAGCAAGACAAGATGGAAAGGCACAGAAAGGACAAGGCAGTTCTTGTTCTGGAATCCCCAGGGTGAGAGAGGCAGAGGTAGACCAAAAAAAAAACACATGGAGAAGAGAACTGGAGACAGATATGAAAATTATGAAGAAGACACAGAAATAACTGGAGAGGATGGCACGAGACAGAAGGAATTGGGGGGGGGGGGGGCTTGATAAATTTATTATTTAAAGTGTGGTGCTAGGTGAGACTCAAAACTCTTGTCTAACCTGCAGATGCCGAGTCCTCACTGGGCTCTAGTTTGACGTGGCCACTGATGCTAATAGCTGTGTCAGACATAGGTGACGTCATTGATATAACAGAGCCAGAGTCACTGGTAGCTTGCATATGATGTTGTTGATGCATAGGCATAAAACCCGTTGGATCTCCAGGTAACATTCCAGGTCCATATGGTCTGTATTGAAAATGTTTGGACAACAAATGAATGGAACATTGCAAGAAATTTTTGTTTATTAAAAGAAATGTAACATAAGAAAATATACTTATTAAACAAAAAAGAAGTCAAACTTTGTAACAATATGGAGATAAACCCGAGCAACAGGATTAAGAGATGAAGAAATATTAGTCATATCTTGAAAAAGCATGAGTATAAGAGTTCATCCATCCGTGACTTTAACCTACAAGTCTAGTCTGTGTTGTTCGTCTTCCACTACACATTACTGGACACAAGTATTTCGGCTTTTATTTGGTCTATACTTGCTGATAGGAAACTTATATTAGAAACTGTGTCTTTAAATTGTCTGGGCCGTTCACAGGTTCTATATACCATAGTTGTGTTGGTTTCATGAAAATGACCTCAGCCAATGATCCACTTTTTTTTGGGGTGCAAAATTGACTGTACGTCCATTCACGATTTACTTTCACAGCAAGGCGATGGCGCTGTTTGGATGGTCCTCGGCTTGATTCCCGATAAGCCTATCACTTATATTTCTTTTCTACTGTCCTTTGCCTTCTGTCCAACGAGTGCCTGTTAATTACCTTTATTTATTGTTCACAGGACTCAAGTTTCCTTCGTTATTTAGTATAAATAGAGGTCCTAGAAAAAATATGAATAAAAAGAGAATTAATGAAGAAGATCAAACTTAGGCAGCTCAAATACTTTGGCCATGTAAAAAGACATAACACCTTACTGAAGACCATAACAGAAGGCAGAGTTTAAGGCAAACGTGCAAGAGGAATACAGCGCTATACGTGGGAAGATAACATCAAGAGATGGACAGGAAACAGCCTATCAGAGTGCACCATCAAGACGAGACAGAAGACATCTGAAATCCATTGCAGCCGACCTTCATTGTAGAGATGGCAGCTGATGATGATGATGATGATGATGAACAGTAGCACAATACAAGATCTACACATAAGTCATCATCATCATTCCCTACAGAGCATAAGCCTTTAACAAATACCTTTCAAGCCTTCTGTCCAGTGCCATCCGCCCAATCATTCCATGCCTTCTTTATACCTTTCATTTCTGTCTTCATTTCTCTTC
This sequence comes from Oreohelix idahoensis, assembly GCA_024509875.1. Classification (NCBI taxonomy): domain Eukaryota; kingdom Metazoa; phylum Mollusca; class Gastropoda; order Stylommatophora; family Oreohelicidae; genus Oreohelix; species Oreohelix idahoensis. Next base: position 352,516 of record JAMPIV010007628.1, on the reverse strand, counting down.
TCCGTGTGTTATTCAGCCTCCACTTACCTCTCTTACCCTGGGGACGCTGGACTAAAGACTGCCTTGTCATGCTATAAACAAGTTTCCTTAATGTGTGACCTATTCATCGCCAGCGTTTTCTTCTCATCTCTTGTTTCATTGGCACTTGTCTGGTTCTTGGCATCAGTTCCACATTGGTGACCTTGTCATACCACTTCAGTCCTTCTATTCTAGTCAAGTAGGTCAAGGATCCCGTTTACACGCCCATTGAGGCAGATTGGGAATATGGTGTTAGGCCCATATTTTCGTAACCATCAGCACACTAGGGGTGATGTGGTCAGCATAAAGCCGGCCACCTTAACCTTCCCAGAGTTGCTCTGGTACCCATTTTTTTTTAAGGCTGGGTCGACCCCGGAGCCGTTTGCAGTCTAAAAATTCCCACCTCAACTGGGGATCGAACCATGGACCACCGAGCTAGGAAGCAAGTGCACTAACCACAGCGCTACCGCGGCTCCCATTCTAGTCAAGTACCTATTTATGAAAGCCTGTAACTTCCTGGTTGTTGTTTTTGTTGTTCTCCATGTTTCAGGGATATACAGTAGGCCAGCGTTGACATCTGAAATGAAGTTCTTGTTTACTTCTTTTGGTTTCCATTTATTTCCCAATGTCATGAAAGTTCCTCTTGTCTCACTTTTACAGGCAAAGTGAGAAACATGAATTTACGAAATATCATGAAAAAATGAATCACGCAAATCAAGAGTGGTACATGAATTATAAAAAACAAAATAGATGTTGATAGGGTCGTTTGTACAAATGTCTCCATGGTTACTTGGTTTCTTACTAGTTACTTGTCCTTGTGCTAAATTTCTTTTCCTGGCTTTGTGGTTCTAAACCTGGTTGATTAAAACATGTCAAGTTACATTTAGTGTGTTTGGGCTTATGTTTATGATTTATTATGTGAGAATGTTTGACAGTCAGCCATGTCTTGTTACATCTACCAACATTCACTCTACACAATGGTAAGTGTCAACAATAGACAACAGACAAAGGAATAAACATGAATCATACACAAGTGACAAATACCAGTCATACATAAAATGACACATATGAATCACAAAAATAAAGTGACAAAAATGACAAAGCAGTCAGTGGCCATCATGCACAGTCAGCAACAAACCCATGACACCGTGACAAACATGAACCATATACGTAAAATAACAAACAAGAGTGACACAGATAATGTGACAAACACACAAGTCACAGAGATCAAATGCCATATAGATAAAATGACAAGAATGAACTAGAATTTTACAGCTAGTACCGACTCAGTTAAAGAAAAAAACTGAAAATTCAGAAATTCATATTTAATCTTACATACCTCTTGTGATAGCATGATTTTTGTTAGAGGAAAAAGGCATCATATTATGCTCGGAGAACAGATCCTGGAGCAAGTCAACCACTTTAAATACCTTGGAGCTGTCACAGACTGGAAGGGATATATCAAAGAAGAGTTGGCTATCTGAAGAGCAACAGGTGTGAGACTTTTTCAGGCCATTAATCGAGGATTCCTCAGCAAAAGAGAAATTGGCAAGAAGACAAAGATGGCTGTATACTGCTCCACTTATGTTCCAGTCTTGACTTATGGATGCGAGTCATCAGCAATGACTTACAGCCCACAAAAGCCAACTCCAAACCTCAGAAATGAGGTATCTGAGGAAGGTGGTTGAGTAAAAAAGATGAGACATGGTCCGCAATCAGACAATACATCAAGGCCTAAAAACCCAGCCTCTGCAGACCCAAGTAGAACAGTCCCAATTACAATTGTTTTGGCCACGTCTGCAGAATGGGAGAAGATCAGCTACCACGACAAATATGGGAAACCAAGTGCCAGAGATCCAGACTGCCAGGATGACCTAGAGTTGAGAGGACAACATTATTCAATCTCTGAAGTACTGAGGACTAAACTGGAACCAGGCCAGGAAGAAGACAGTCGAAAGGATAGTATGGTGCTCCGTCTGGCAAACCATATCACTCCAAGATACAGGATAGAAGGGGAACAACTAAGTAAGTAGTAGCAAGTATTTTACATACCTCTGTGCTTTTGGCTTCCCTCCCATGACCATACCAGCATCTCCTGGCATGCCAGGTAGTCCCATGGTGTTGCTTAGAGGCAGTGACGTAATGAAACTCTTGTCATCTGACATACTGTCCAACTGACGAAGAGGCTGAGTCTGCATCACTGGTGACATCTGAGGTGACATGTGAGGTGACATTTGCGGAGATGACATCTGCGAGGAGGGCTGAGAGCCAGGGGGTGTAATGCCCCTCATCATCATATGGCGGTAATGGGGTGCCATGTGAGGTCCGTCACCTGAAGAGACCATCATTCTCAGCTGGGCTGCCATGCGGCTATCTCCACCCATCATCTGCGGGAACACTGGTGGCCTCTGATGGTGTAGACCTGGCACTGGTGAGCCCATGGTTGTGTTCACACCTGGATGCCCAGGTGGGTGAAAATTTGCAAGGGAAGCAAGTGGACCTCCGCCTCCGCTTAAGGGTGCCTGAGGATATGAAGGAGATGGCCCTCCCTGCATCATAGGATGATGTGGGCTCATCATTGGTGGCCTTTGCATGCCATGGGGTGGTGCTTGTTGCATGACATGGGGTGGTGCCTGTTGCATGACATGGGGTGGTGCCTGTTGCATGCCATGAGGTGATGTTTGCATGCCATGTGGTGATGTTTGCATGCCATGTGGTGATGTTTGCATGCCATGTGGTGACTGTGGCACTCCGTGAGGTGAGGGTGCCATTGCATGAGGCATGCCATGAGAGGTCGGTGACATGTCTGGTATTCCAGAATGTGATGGTGACATGAACTGATGGGGCATCCTAACATGCATTCCATGTTCAGGGCTCATCATCTCTGGCGGCAGTGGACGATGTTGAGAATGAGGCAGCCCCCGAGGAGGGCGTGGCATGCGGCTCATATCTCCACCCATTCCATACAGAGGTGGTCTTTGACGGTGCATACCTGTGCCTGTAGGTGACATTGGGTGAGCTGGCATTCCGTAAGATGGAGCTGCTGGCATATCATGATGCAATCTCGGGGGAAATCTGACTCCAGACATGAACTGTTGCTGTGGTGGTCCACCGCTGGACATATAAGCTTGGGAGTTTTGCCCTGGTGATACTTTAGGAGGCACACCAGGTGAGCTGCCCATTGGTCGAGGTCCCATCATACCTTGCAAAGGAGAAAAAAGAGGAACAAGTGTTTATATGATTTTTATGTTAAATCTTGTTACAACCAATTTAAAAAAAATGTAAAGGCAGTCCCACAGCAGATACTACCATAGGGGAGTGAAGTGTTATAGACTTCACTCTCCTACAGCATTGTATGCTAGGGGATTACCTTTACCTTTTTTAACTTCTATCTAGTTAATAAGGACACCATTGGGATGTTTATGATAAATAAATAATGGAGGAAACCTTGAGTCCTGTGAACAGTAAATAAATGAGTAAATAAAGGTAATTAACAGGTATTCGTTGGACATAAAGGATGTTTATGCTAAAGTGAGTCACAAAACAAAAAAAATATAGGTTTGTCTTAGTACCTGGATATGGCTGGTGCTGGGAAGTGTGGTGTGTACCGTGTTCAGATGACCCAGAAGGCGGCCTTTCAGCCATGTAAGGCAACCTTTGCTCTTGCATTGATGAATGGGTTGAGGCTGGTATGGCAGTGCCTGCAGATGACAGCGCTGACTGTGAGACTTGGGCCAGCAGGTCAAGCGGTGGTCGCGTCATTCTTGACGGGTGAAAAGGCTGATGCTGGGGGAATCCTGGCTGAGGATGTTGCATATAGGCACTGCCTTGCTGCTGCATCGACTGCTGCTGCTGCATCTGTGGCCTTTGCTGTTGCATACCTACACCTCTGCCCATTAGCTGATCATACTGCTGTTGCTGGTGATGTGGAGACTGTGCCATGCCCAACTGGCCACTGGCACTTGAATAGTAAGCACTACCAGGAAAACCAGTAGCTTCCATTGGAGACGATACCATTGTAGATACAGCCACAGCTGATGAATCAAGAGTCGAAAGTGGAGTGGAAGCACTTCGACTGTCCTGACTTTCTGGTCTTGATGTTGGTTCACTGTCAGGTTTGTATGAGGATTCACCTGAAGCAACAGCATCTATTGTTGACTGTAGTCTCTCTAAGGCTTGGATATCTGTGGTGTAAGATCTGATCACCTGAAAACATAGTCCAAGAATTGTATTGAATTAAAATATGAAAGGAGCCCTAATGAAAAAAAACAAAGGCACCGCAGAACTTAAAAAGAAACTATCTATCCAAGTGAAGATGCATTTTTCAACAGGACTTAAAAATCAGGAAAGGTACTGCCAAGGTATTTGAAATAAACATGAGCCGTACATGATTTTTCATCCACATCTTTTAACACTAAGAAATATAAAAGCATAAAATGAAATTTTATGTCAAATAAAAAGTATGAAAATAAATATATATGCATACATTACCCTTTTTTTTTTTAAAATATCAAAGACACAGGAAGTATGAAGAATCCATCATTATATTTAATTTAAAAATAAAAAAAAACACCCACACAAGCAATTATAAATTTTCATTTACTCAAGATATAGTAAATGACAAGGAGGGATAATGTGGTAAACAGCGGGGCAATTGAGTATACAATTCAAAATTATAGACTATATATATATATATATATATATATATATATATATATATATATATATATATATATATATATATATATATATATATATATATATATATATACACACACACACAGGGTGTCCATAAAAGATTGTACCCTTTTCAAAAAATGTATTCTCGGCCCCAAGATGTGGTATGAGGACACAAAAGTAAGATAATCTCTGCAAGTTTTTAAGCATACCTTACAAAGACTAAAAAAAGTACGCATGCGCGCAGTGGGTATTTCAAGTGAAACTTTCGCAGTTGAGCTGCAACCGGTAATTGTTACATGTCTCTCAACACACTGGTCAAGTAGGTAAAAAAAAAAAAAAAGAAATAGGTACATTCTTTTTGAACCCATACTAAAGAAAACTGTCGTAGCTGGTGATTTTAATGCTCACATTCCTGCTCTAGGATACCAGCAGTTTAACAGTAGAGGCCTAGATGTTGAGGAGCTTTGCAGTAGTACTGTGATGTGGTACTGTGATTTTATTTTTCAATAGGCCCCATTAGTCCTCTCTAGATAATTATTTATGTTGTTATGAGACCATTCTTCTTCTCCCTGTAATTTTGTTCTATAACTAATTGAGTTTAGTCTTCTTCTCTTGGTAATTAATTGCGTTTTCAGGAGGGATTACTGTAGGGTTTAAGTTTATACTCGCACCAGTTTTCTTTTCTCTAAAGTAATTGCGTACAAGTAGTCGTATTTCCGTTGTTAAATTAATCACGGTTATTATATTGTAAATTGCCTAGAAAAATCACAAAACAGCCAATAAAAGCTGGGGTTGATTGCCACATCCTGTAAAGGATAAGCAACTAACTAACTATTTTATTGTATTTACCAGGCGTTGTAGTTATTTTAGGCTGGGTAGATTTTTCAGCTCGGATAAAACCGAAAAACCCGCACCTACCCAGGTAAAATGGGGGTGGGTGTGAAATAGCACTACCCAGGTACTTAAAACTAATGCTAGGATCAAATTAAAGTAAATGTTGCTCATGCGGTCGTTGTAACATTATCTTAAATGACGCAATTTTTGGACGCGCGTTAGCGGTAATAATATGAGTCATGAGTAGCTTGCGTTATCATTGGGGGATTTCAATAGTTTATGAAATGCAGGAATATTATTGGTTTAAGAGCGACGCCAAGCGATGACGTAGGGCGTGGGTTCTGGCGTGGGATCCCTTGGATAAATAACAGGGTAAATCATTAGCGGGTCTCTTTTGCCTCCAGAAATTCAGCCGTGTAAACAAAGTCATTTTCGATTGCTCTTAAAGTGGGAAATTCAAATTGGCAGTTTCACGGCACAAATTGGGAGGGTGTAGCCTGTCTTCCAGTTTACAACTGAAAGTTGTCGTCTTGGGAGCCGAGGGCTCAAGATATCGCCAGAGGTAAAGAGCACTGGTGACGCATTGGTTACCGGAGCCAAGTATGTATGCAGCAGTAAAAAGAAGCAGTTCAATTGCAGTGAAGCATTCTTCAGCGTGAACGGATTTCTAAAAAATCCCGAGCTCTAAGCTCATATCCACACACCGAAACAAAGGCGCGTGGCCTGGTGTTGTCGTTTAAATTTGGTCATAATAAAACCGACGGCCCTAAACCCAAAGAGGGGTAACCGGGCAAGTGAATTAAGATTCGTCAGTAGTGAAGCAGCTACATTCCGAGTCAAGTATCCAGTCTAAAAACCCAAGTCATCAGCTACAATATTCGTTTGGAGGAGATAGGGTCAAAATTCCTTCCAAATGCACTAGAGAGAGAAGGGGCGTAGTGGAGAAGCCTCTCAGTAGGAACCAGGAGTGTCAGACAGACACTGAACAGAGACAGAATTATAAATTAGTCATGCAGATTTGTGTAGGACTTTGAAAAGTTCAAATCAGCTTTCGGTGTAGGCAGTTAGTTAGGTCTACAGCTAGACAGTGGTGTTAGTATATCACCTACAGCGTTTGTAGCTGCGTAGGCAGTTCATTTAGTCATCGTCAGTAGGACAGTGACAGTGGTAACCTTAGGATAGTTAGTAGTGATGGCTCTGAAGTTAGAGACCCCACCAAGTAAATTCGTCTGTTTAACCCATTAACTGTCTTTCCTGCAGGTTGAGGGGAGGGTGAGATTGTGGGTTTACCATTTGTAATCATTTTAATTGTTTGTTCTTTTCCAGGTGTGCGAACACACACTTTATTTATTTGATATGTACTTATTTTTGTGGTGTAAATAAACTATAAACTTCATACTGGATCAGTCTCTCTCTCTTTCTTTGTCTGTATAGTGTGTCTGTAGTCTTAGTTAAACCTTATCCCTTTTTTTAAAGGTAGTCAGAGGGGGTGAGTCTATAGCTATTATTGAAGTCACGAGTGGCGAGGGAGAGTCAATCTAGGTTCTCACCCTCGAAGCCAATAGTCCCATCTTTCCACATTCACTGTCATTTAACATCAAAATCTATCGTCTCGGTCTTTTCTCATACTAGGGTCTTGTCTTACACTCAGACATAACTCTATACTTAAATCCACTTCGTGACAAGTACCAACTTAATTCTACTGCAGAACTTGGAAACTCCACCAACACTCCTACACAGGGCACACGGCTCGACCAGCTGGCCAGATCTGAAATTTGTTTTAGCCGACATAGCAGAAAATAGTATCATCAAAGTCTTGGAAGATGTGGGAAGTGACCACCACCTTGTTTTAACAACTATTTTAACACCACAGATGACGCAGAAGTCCCTGGGTAAACCATCCTGGAACTTCAAGAAAGCAGACTGGGACCGCTACGGCCGAGAAACTGACGCTGGGTTCAGTCAAATCATTAGAACTGATAACATTAATACTACATACAACAACATATGTACCACAATCCTAACAGCTGCCAAAAGGTGCATTCCAAGGAGGAAGCATAAGAAGTATAAACCTTACTGGATATCTGAACTAGCTGAAGCAGTCAAAGAAAGGAGAGAGGCTAGAAAGAAGGCTGAAAAATATCCTACCACCCTAAATAAAACAGAGTACAACAGGTAGACAGCAAAAGTAAGGTATGTCACCAAGAAGAATAAGTGGGAGACTTGGAAAGAAAATTGCAACAAACTAGATCTAAAAAGAGAAGGGAACAAAGTTTGGAAACTCCTCAGTAATCTCGAGGGAAGAAAGAAAAAGACAAACCTAACACCTATAGTGGATGGAAGTGGTGATCTATAGTGGATGGAAGTGGTGATGAAGTAACATCAAGCAGCAAGAAAGCCGATGTCTTCAACAATTTTTATGCCAGTGTAAGTAAAACACAACAGAGAAAGAAACTAGACGAAGTGCTCCTAAAGAACACATTCATGCGTAACATAGATCAGACCAATACGGCCGCGTTCGATGATCCGTTCCGCCCACAATAAATTAGAATGGCACTACGGAAACTGGCCAAAAATAAAGCTCCAGGACCAGATACAATTAAAAATGAGATGATTTGTCAACTAGGGCCAAAGGCAAAAGACACTTCTATGGTTCATCAATAGAATGTGGAACGAGGGACAGTTACTATCAGCATAGCTGACAGCAACCATCATACCTATTTTGAAGAAAGGGAAACCACCGGGAACACCAAGAAGCTATAGGCCCATATCCCTCACTTCATGCTTAGGCAAGCTGGTCGAGAGAATGGTAAACAACAGACTATACTGGTGGTTGGAAAGCTGGAACCTTCTTGACAACAACCAGGCAGGCTTCAGACGTAAGTGCCTCGCAGATGACCTCCTCTTCAGGTTCACACAGGCTTTCAAGAGGGAAAAAGCACGAAAGCTGTGTTTATCTACCTTGAGCAAGCCTACAACAGAGTTTGGAGTAAGGGACTTTTGCTAAAGATGAGAAGAATGGAAATAGGAGGGAAAATGATTAGATGGATACAGGCCTTCCTAACAAATAGAACCATAGCTACCAACTATGTTGGTGCAATTTCACGGACAAGAACGCTGGAAGAAGGCCTGCCTCAAGGCTCTCCTTTAAGTTGCACCCTTTTCCTCGTCTTCATTAATGACCTTACCAAACATCTGAATGTGTCGAAGGCGCTGTTTGCTGATGACCTTGCCATCTGGACTACTGATAAATATCCCATTCTGGCAAAAGCCAAGATCAACAGAGCTCTCCTTACAATGTCAGTATAGTGCGAACTGTGGAAACTTAAAATCAATATGCAGAAAAATGTATACACCACTTTCTCCTGCAGCCACAAAATAGCAAAAAGACCTATCAACATCAAACTGAGTGGGGAAACACTAACAAAAGAGGAGTACCCAGTCTATATAGGAGTAAAACTGGACAGACAATTGAAACTAGATGGACACATCTACATCCTCAGGGAAAAAGCATGGAAGCGCCTAAACCTCATCAAACGGCTAGCGAGTACAAATTGGGGAGCGGATAAACAAACCTTTCATCAACTATATCTCGGCTATGTGAGATCAGTGATAGAATATAACCTTCCCCTCCAGACCATTGTGAGTACTAATATCATCTCATCTCTGAAGCACTCAGGTTAATTTGTGGAGGGATGAGATCAACACCCACAGCTGTATGTGAGATAGATGCCAATATAGAGCCGCTGGATATCAGGCGTAAAAGAGCACTGACTGAAGCTGTAGAGAGATACCAGAGACAAGAGAAAGACCACCCAAACAAAGTACTTATTGACACTTGGAAACAAACACGAAGACTGAAACAACTCTCTCTCCTGGACATAGCCAAAGAGGAAAATGATAAACAACCTCTCCCACAAGAGAGAGAATTGGAAAACAAATACTTTGGACCACCCCCTTGGGAAAACTTCCATCAACCAACTGTCAAAACACAACTGATAGATAAAACGGCCAACAAGGAAACACTACCCACAGTCTTGAAGACGTGTGCCTTGGAGACCATAAAAAGCTACCCAACATCAGCAATCCAGGCCTACACAGATGGTTCAGCTTTCAAGACCACCTCTTTTGCAGGATACGGCGTCTGCATATGGTACCTGGATGGATCCTCTTATGAGTTCTGTGACTCCTGTGGTGAAAATGTTTGTTTGTTTTTTTTTTTTTTTTTTTTTTCCGTACGCCCGCTAATACTCGAGGCGAAATCTCAGGTTATTATTTATGTCTAACCTGACATTGATTTTACGTGAGTATCCCTTTTTTCTTGCACAGAGACAGGTGTCCCTCGCCATTCAGGCAAATACTCTCCGATTTCGGAGGTACCCATTACAGCTGGGTCGGCTCAGGAGCCGCCAATCCCTGGTCGACGATACTCCTTCAAATGTGCTCGCCAGGTCTCGAGTTAATCCAGTCCAAATCCCGGTCGACGAAAAATCCTCAAATGCCGTCACCCGGGTTTGATCCTGGATCACCCGGTCGCCAGAGCGGTGTGGTAACCACTACGCTAGCGCGGCTCCCGCGTGAAAATGGTTCAAATTACGAAGCGGAGGCTGAGGCCATCAAGACAGCCATTGAATTACTACACCAACATTGATCTTATGGAACAAAAGCCATCAGATATAGTGATTTTCAGTGACTCCATGTCTGTTTTGTAAACAGACTCCATATGAAAACAAAGACATTTTTTCTTATAGGAAGAGCGGTTCACAACTTGATCACAGCCTACTCCATCAGTGTAACCCTACAGTGGATCCCTGGACACAGTGATCTAACTGGAAATTAGACAGCTGATAGACTTGTTAAAACAGGAGCCTCTAAACAACAAAAGGACAGACCCTGCAGCATGAGAACAGTCAAACAGATTCTCAGAAACAACACAAGGGAAATCTGGCTGAACAGATGGGCGAACGGGCCGACTGGCCGAAATGTCTTTAATGAAATGACATGCCCAAAAGACGACGACAACATAAACAGACTCAGCAGGAGAAATCAACGTCTTATCTTTCAGTTCCGAACAGGACACACCAGAGTCAATAGCCATCTAAACCGTATCAACCCTCAGCACCTACCCATGTGAAGACACTGCTCTCATCCCTATGAAACAACCAGACACCTCCTCATGGAGTGTCCATCCTCACAAATGCCAGGAAAAAACTTTTACAGACACCTCTGACAGTCACCAACTCACTATATGGAACATTAAAACAACTGCAGAAAACCTGCACTTTTCTAAGAATGGCATTGGGCTGCCAAGAATAGATATACACACCAGGCATTGAACAGTAAATTTTCTCAGTGAATGAAAAAAAAATGAAATAGGTTACTAAACCAGAACCATTGAGCTTCAAAACAGGACCATGTTTCTATGCTTCCTGCCTTACATATCAGATTGCCACATTCTTACAAAAAGACAAGTTCTATATTTCTTTTTCTACTCTGTTTTATTTCTGCCATCTTAATTCTTATCTTTTTTTTTCCCTGAGAAAGGCATCAGCTGTTATAACTTTTGTTCATTTGATGCACTATACTTTACTAGTTACGTTTTTGCATACTAAATTTAACAATTGTCATACAAAATTACTGAGCCGCGGTAGCATAGTGGTTAGTGCACTGGCTTCCTAGCTCAGTGGTCTATGATTCCGATCCCCAGATGAAGTGGGATATTTTTAGGGCGCAAACGGCTCCTGGGTCGACCCAGCCCCAAATGGGTACCAGAGCAACTCTGGGAAGGTTAAGGCAGCCGGCGTGATGCTGACCACATCACCCTAGTGTGCCGACGGTCGAGAAAATATGGGCCTAACACCATATTCCCAATATGCCTCAATGGGATCCAAAAACGGGATCAAACCAACAAAAAAAAAATACAATATTACTGAAGTTCTCTCATTCTGCTTAGACTCACTTCATGAGAGTTAACGCTGCTCTGTACTTTTTTTCAAAATCGCTGTAATAATTTTTTGTGTCTGTTTTAACACTAACCATAAAGCCCAAAACCCCCATAATTCCCAGAGGTCTCAAAGGAGACACAGAAAGAACAGGATTACCGCACCCTCAGGCATGTCGTACGATGTGACTAATATGAGGTTGTGCATGAGGCAGGCAACCTCATCATATAAAACCAATAGCTACAGAAACCACCACCACAGCTGTATGTGAATGCTTGGTGTAGGCTCCTTGCAGTGGTGGTTCCTTGCTCCATACGGAGGACAAAGGATAATGACGATGATACAGCTGAATATTCTTTTCACAATGAACCATCACTTTCATTTTTTTTTTAAAATATTATTTATTACAATTTTTTTTAAACATTGCCTGTGCCTCAAAAGTTCTCATTATTAAAAAAAAAAGTGTTTAATCTGTTTCTTACAACACCCAAAATCCCCCCCCCCCCCCCCCCCCCCCCCCCCCCCCCCCCCCCCCCCCCCCCCCCCCCCCCCCCCCCCCCCCCCCCCCCCCCCCCCCCCCCCCCAACATATTTTACCATGCTATATAGCTTATGAGGCTACTAGCAACGCTGAAAAAAAAATAAGAGAAATAATCAGCAACTGAAAATATTATCTGGAATAAGAGACACTATATATCCATCCTAATATGATGAGGAGGATGCAGAAGAGACACACTGGAGAAAACCTGCTGATAGCATTGTAAGGCAGTCCTTATGCTGCAATCCCAAGGGTAAAAGAGGCAGAGAGAGAGAGAGACCAAGGAACTCATGGAGAAGAGAACTGGAGACAGACATGAAGAAAGCATGGAAAGACCTTGAGCAGACGGCACGGGACAGGAAGACTCGGCATAAGTTTGTTGACGACCTAGGCACCTTAGGGATCTGAAAAGTGATGAAGATGATATATCCTAATTATAACCCATCAGAGGTTGAAAGAGATATTGTTCTTCATTTAAAAAGAGAAGAAAAAATAAGGCTGAAGAAATAGCAGAAAGATAATTTGTAAAAATACGATTTACCTTCTTTGTTCCTTCCCCGCTTGTCTTGGTACATCCGACATTGATCTTGACAACATCGGTGATAGTCTCGGCTAGGTGGAATGGTGCTCTCATAAACCTGTCCTTGTGACTGCCCATCCATGCGGATTCTCAGGGGTGGGATTACAGGTCGGGACTCTGATGTTCCACTGCGAGAAGTGCTACCAGACATAGATGCTGCCATAACAGGACTGTCAGCAGTAGTAGTGGTGCAGCCCCCAGTTGTGATTGGAGATGGTGGTACAATCCATGGTCTGATAGGTTGTGACACTAGTGCTGGTTGCAGTGGTGGTAAAGAAGGTAAGTTAACAGCAGATTGCACCTGAGAAGATGGTGCAGAATATGGTGCTGATACTGCTGCAGTTAATGATGTTGATGTGGATAATGATGACAAAGGTGTTGCTGAAGATATGGGTGTTGTCACTGATGCCGATTCTGCATTAGACAAAAAAACTTGTTGACTAGTAGTTGAGACAGTGTCCTCAGCTGAAGTACTACACAATGAAAATGAAGTAACTGATGAGGGTAATGATAAGGGTGTCAATGTTTTCACCACTGATTTAGATGGTTGAGGAGCACTCTGGTTCAAGTCTCTGGTAACTGAAGAAAGAAAATCTGAACCAGGCATAGCATTTATTACACTTGTTTTTTCAGACTTCTGTTGCCCCTGCATGACCAGAGAAGCAGAAGTGTCATCAAGTGGCTTAGATTTTAACAATATAACTGTTTTTGAAAAATCTTCACATTTGTCAACTTCCTCTTTGCTTTCTGTCGAAGCAGAACACACACTTTCTATTTCTGGCACTGAAACTAAGCTAGATGATAATGTTTTCACTTTTGGTGCAAATGCTGCTTCACTTTTTCCCACTGATGTTGTTGTTGCCATCATTGATGCCGATGTTGCTGAGAATGAAAATGCTGTCAGTGTGTCTGAAGGCCGAACAGTATCAGCTGAGAGTTCTGATGCATCTGAGCCTAGGCGAGGCTTGTAGTTGGCCAGCGAGCGTGACACAGCTGCTAGCTGGGAAGATATTTGAGAATCAATGGAAACCATGGAAACACTAGCAGAACCTGTTGCAGTTATCATCTTGGCAGACACTGCCGCATTTGTTGCTGCTGCTGAAGACGAGGCTTGAGCTACGCTAGTGTCCATTTCAATTTCAGAATACTCTTCAGAGATGGAAGCTGCCTGGGTATTGGCATTTGATTTTGGATTCTGGGAAGGAATATCTGTGGACTTTTGAGAAAATAATGACTCACTGTTATTATTGTTACCTGTGACAGTTACTGTTCCAGCTGACTGTGACGATGACAACTGCTCTCCTACTGTTTCTCTGTTGCCACTATTTGTATCAAGCGTGCGAACATCATACGTTGGCATTTTTATTTCAGAGTTTTCTGCATTCAAGACAGAGGTCTTTGGAGAAAGAACCAAAGACTCAGAGGCTGTTGTTGCTGAGGATGATGCCATGTTGCTGAAGGATGCAGATGTAACATCTGACTGTGATGATGAAACAGGCTGTTGTGAGGGTCGGGAAGAAGATTCTGCGGACGGTGCATTTTGGTCACTCTCATTGACTGTGCCACAGTGAATACCATCCACACATGGCTTGCTAGCTTTATCTTTGTCATCATCCTCATCATCAGTGCCACAGTGAATTCCATCATCACAAACTTTCTTTGAATTAGTTCTCTTATTTGTATCATCCTCATCATCAGTGCCACAGTGAATTCCATCATCACACACTTTCTTTGAATTAGTTCTCTTGTTTGTATCATCCTCATCATCAGTGCCACAATGAATTCCATCATCACACACTTTCTTTGAATTAGTTCTCTTATTTGTATCATCCTCATCATCAGTGCCACAGTGAATTCCATCATCACAAACTTTCTTTGAATTAGTTCTCTTATTTGTATCATCCTCATCATCAGTGCCACAGTGAATTCCATCATCACACACTTTCTTTGAATTAGTTCTCTTGTTTGTATCATCCTCATCATCAGTGCCACAATGAATTCCATCATCACACACTTTCTTTGAATTAGTTCTCTTATTTGTATCATCCTCATCATCAGTGCCACAGCGAATTCCATCATCACACACTTTCTTTGAATTAGTTCTCTTGTTTGTATCATCCTCATCATCAGTGCCACAGTGAATTCCATCATCACACACTTTCTTTGAATTAGTTCTTTTATTAGTATCATCCTCATCATCAGTGCCACAGTGAATTCCATCATCACATACTTTCTTTGAATCAGTCTGCTTATTTGTATCATCCTCATCATCAGTGCCACAGTGAATTCCATCATCACACACTTTCTTTGAATCAGTCTGCTTATTTGTATCATCCTCATCATCAGTGCCACAGTGAATTCCATCATCACACACTTTCTTTGAATTAGTTCTCTTGTTTGTATCATCCTCATCATCAGTGCCACAGTGAATTCCATCATCACACCCTTTCTTTGAATTAGTTCTTTTATTAGTATCATCCTCATCATCAGTGCCACAGTGAATTCCATCATCACACACTTTCTTTGAATTAGTTCTCTTATTTGTATCATCTTCATCATCAGTGCCACAGTGAATTCCATCATCACACACTTTCTTTGAAAGAGTTTCCCTCTTCACATCATCTTCATCATCTGTCCCACAGTGAATCCCATCTTCACAAACCTTCTTGGCACCAGCTTTTTTGTCATAATCTGCACCATATTGAATATCAACATCAGAAACTTTTCTAACACCATCATCTTCATCATCTGTGCCACAATGAATCCCATCTTCACAAACTTTACTACATTTCTCATCTTTACTGTCACTGTCAGCCTCGGAAGGTATAAAACCTGCACTATTGAGTGGAATGGTTGTTGATGTGGCAGAGGTGATGGAGGTGGAGGTGGTAGCAATGCTGGTGGATATAGCTGCCTCAGAACCTTGAGCATTAGGGGTCTGGCTTTGGCATTTAACCTCAGCTGGAATGTCAGATGAAGCTGATGGCATGTGAAATGATTGTGATAAAGAAAGTGCTGCACTTAAGGGAGGTGTGCTGCTGCCTTGATTTGACAATGATGGTGGCAGTGGTTGCGAAGATGAGGCAGATTGTGGTGTTTGCATGGATGAAACTGATGGTGTTGTTGATGATGAAGTAGGCAGAGAGTCCGAGCCACTTGAAGCAGCAATAGAGCTTGTTGCTGCTACTGCTGTCAAAGGTAAGGAAACGGCCACTGCAGTTGCCACTGTGGAAACTGGAGGCTGTGAAGATATTCCTGAGGACAATCCTTGATAATAATGGACAGATGACTCAATAGGCATGTGACTGAGGGGTGGGGCTTGATTAGCCTGCTGTGGAAGTGGACTGCCTGGAGGGAGTGTCTGATTTGATTGTGGACTCTGTTGCATAGATACAGGTGGCCTGAGATGTTGTGGCATAGAAGCTGTTGGGACTGACATTCGCTGCTGCATCATTGAATGTGGAGGAATCATGTGTGTGTCTGCCCCAGGGAGACGTGGGTCTTGTGGCATTCTGGTTGTCATACCTTGGGGCAAATAAGGAGGGTTCCCTGGCCTCATGTGCGGAGGTCTTCCATGAAAAGGATGAGGGGTCTGTCCAACCCCAAGAGGGAATCTTTGCATTTGTGGATATCTTGGCCCACCTACAGGCATCTGCTGCGAGTCTAAACGATGTCTAGGGCCTTCAGACATTCCAGCATACTGCTGCTGTGGTTGCTGCTGGAACTGCTGCATCCGGGCTAGTGTTTGAAGCTGGTGCATATGTTGCTGAGGTTGGAAACCTGGTGGCATGGGTCCTCCTGATTGTTGAGAAAGCAGTGGCATCCTTTGCTGCATATGTTGTTGTGGCTGCGGCATAGTAGAGGGGATGCCCGCACTGATCTGAGTCTCAGAAACTGAAGAAACAGTGACAGGATAGCCACCAGTCTGAATGTTTTTGCCATCTCCCTGCCTAAGTTTGTCACCAGCAAAAGCACAGGATGACAGGGTCACACTGGAAGTATCAGACAATCCTGTCCCTACACCGGATGGAGAAATCATATGAGAATCAGAAGGCAAGGATGTGTTTGGTGTACAGAGAGATGAGCTTGAAGATGATGGTGTGCTTGCATTAGTTCCAGCTTGACTTTTGTCCAAGTCTGAAGTGATGCTGGGCTGAGCTCTTGCTGGGCTTCGACTTCGTGGAGATTTACCTCCCCTGGCGCTACTCGGACTAGTGGGATTCTGAAGTTCCTTTTGGGAGTTATTGAGAATTTCCAAAATCCGCCTCTCTGTTTCTGACTGCGGTCTTGGGAGCTCTGCTGGTTTTGTTGTCGTCCCGCCAGTGCTTGTTGAGGTCATGATTGAGGAAGACTGGCTATTCATTTGCCCTGGGGGGAAAAAAAAAAGACATGAGAAAGGGCAATAAATAGATATGGTAAAAGTGTATGGAGAAAGTACTCAATAAAAACAGATATACAGGTCTATAACCTTGAATCCGAACACACGAAAGAATTGAAGTATTCTGAAAATTAAAAGTTTATTTGGGCTACTTTTCAATGACAATCTGGGTGATTTCTGACTCTTTTGGGCTATTTTTTACATGCAGATTGGGCAACTTGGGCTATTTTTTGTGAGTTAGGGATAGTTTTTGTTAACAATTTGAGTGACATCTGAAAACCCAAAAAAATTTGGTTTCCGAAACAAAGCTGTCCCCGAGGATTTCGGGTAGAGGTTATAGACCGGGTATAAAGTAGAAAAAAAACAAGCAAAAACATATTATTTATTGTTTACAATCATGTATAGAGAAAAAAAACAAGCAAAAACATATTATTTATTGTTTACAATCATGTATAGAGAAAAAAAGCAAAAACATATTATTTATTGTTTACAATCATGTATAGAGAAAAAAGCAAAAACATATTGTTTATTGTTTACAATCATGTATAGAGAAAAAAAGCAAAAACATATTATTTATTTTTTACAATCATGTATAGAGAAAAAAAGCAAAAACATATTATTTATTGTTTACAATCATGTATAGAGAAAAAAGCAAAAACATATTATTTATTGTTTACAATCATGTATAGAGAAAAAAAGCAAAAACATAGTTTACAATCATGTATAGAGAAAAAAACAAGCAAACATATTATTTATTGTTTACAATCATGTATAGAGAAAAAAAGCATGAAATTATGATGTTATAATGCAAAATGATTTTACATACCAAGAATAGCCTGATTAGGCAAGGATGGAGGCAGGGGCTGCGAGTGTGCATCCTCAATCTCATCTGACTTCTTTTTCTTCTTTCGCTTTTTCTTTTCTTTCACGACCGGCTGCGAAGCCGAGGGCACATCCAACATTTGAGAGCCTGGCAAAGGCATGCCTTAGGAATAGAGGTTAAGCAGTAAACAGAATGTGTTAGTATAAAGTCATTGAGTTAAACATGCTTACAAAAAGATCATCACTTTCCTTTGTGCTCCTTACAGAGCTCGGGTACCAGCAATGCAGCTTGTACCCTTGCAGGAAGCCTGCATCAAGCAGGCAGGCACAAGCTCTCAAGCAGTGGTTTCTGTAGCAATTAGTTTTACATGCACTACCTCACATTTGTTGCCTTGTACTGAGGGTACAGTAGTCCTATCCTTTCTCTGTCTCTACACCCCGGGAACTACACAGGACAATTCAACGACACATAGGATTGGTTAATTTTTGTGTGGCTTTTCTGTGATCAGCTGTGGAACATTATATAAATGTTTATACAGCCGAGGAACATTACAGAAATGTTTATACAGCCGTGGAACATTACTGAAATGTTTATACAGCCGTGGAGCATTACAGAAATGTTTATACAGTTGTGGAGCATTACAGAAATGTTTATACAGCCGTGGAGCATTATAGAAATGTTTATACAGCCATGGAGCATTACAGAAATGTTTATACAGCCGTGGAGCATTATAGAAATGTTTATACAGCCATGGAGCATTATAGAAATGTTTATACAGCCGTGGAGCATTACAGAAATGTTTACACAGCCGTGGAGCATTATAGAAATGTTTATGCAGCCGTGGAACAGTATAGAAATGCTTATGCAGCCGTGGAACAGTATAGAAATGTTTATGCCACCGTGGAGCAGTATAGAAATGTTTATGCTGTCATGGAAATGTATAGAAATGTTTATGCAGCCATGGAACAGTATAGAAATGTTTATGCCACCGTGGAACAGTATAGAAATGTTTATAGTCAAATGGCTAACAAACTTCTGCTATGTTATATGAGAAGAATTTCACATCATCTATGGTAAGCTTTGCCCTGTGTAGTTCCCAAGGTAACAATATGAGGTTGTGCAAGGGGCTGACAACCTCATCGTGTAAAACATGCTGTCACAGAAGCCACTCCCACAAGAGCATGTGAATACATGGTGAAGGATTCCTGCTAGGTGACCAGCTGCTACTGTGGCTCATGCTCAATAAGAAGCTCAAAGGAGGATGATGATGATAAAGATGAGCAACACAGAAAGGTGAAAAGAACGAGAAAAAAAAAAACATTAAGCCTGGGCCGTAAGAGGAAAAAAAGTAACACTAAATATGCAAGTAAAAATACAGCACGAGAAAGAATTATCAAAGCAAAAAAATGGTAATTATTTTTTTACAATCATGTATAGAAAAAATATTTCACATAGGTCAGATACAGATTTTCAGAAGAAAAGGACACTTTGTATCTAAGTATGTTACCATAAATGGCAATGGGAAATTCCGAAAGAGTAAGTTCACATTTATGTAATGCAAATTTGAAGAAAAAAACTTAAATTAAATTAAGGACATATGTTTTAAAAGTTACCATAAATTCAAAAGAAAACTCAACATAAACATTAAAAACCTTCACGTAAAAGAAGTATGTAACAGAAGTTTCAAACTTTAAAAAAATTAAATTAAGATATGTAACACATATATGATTTTATAACTTTACATAAATGAAATACAAAAAAAACCTTACAAACATATTTACTTGGAAAATTCATTGTAGGATTAAACGTAATAACATAAACTTCTTTTAATAAACTGATCAGTCTGGATAAATTAAGCTAAAGGTCTGTACCCTTTTATGTGAACATCTGTACACCAAAATATTATGAAAATCAAGAGTTTCTTTAGGAGACTTTAGGCTACTTTTCTATCACAACAGCCAATTTTGGGTGACTGGGCGATTTTTGAACACATTTTGGGTGACTTTTCAAACACGATCTGGAAACCGAGAAACCTAAACACAGCTGTCCCCGACGATTTTGGATTAAAAGATTCGGACCTGTACTACAACAAGGTTCCTTTCTAAACCGAAACTCTAAATGACATATATGGATCAGCATTACACTAGTTCAGTGCACCACAACCTTTTTTACTTCACGGCACACTTAAGTGCCCTGCACAAATAAGTGCCCTACACAAATTCCACAGCACACTTAAGTGCCCTACTCAATTTCCACGGCACACTTAAGTGCCCTATACAAATTCCACAGCACACTTAAGTGCCCTACACAAATAAGTGACATGCACAAATTCCACAGCACAAATAAGTGCCCTTCTCAAATTCCACAGCACACTTAAGTGCCCTACACAAATTCCATGGCACACTTAAGTGCCCTGCACAAATTCCATGGCACACTTGAGTGCCCTGCACAAATAAGTGCCCTACACAAAATTCACGGCACACTTAAATGCCCTACACAAATTCCACAGCACACTTAAGTGCCCTGTATGAATAAGTGCCCTTCTCAAATTCCACAGTACACTTAAGTGCCCTACACAAATTCCATGGCACACTTAAGTGCCCTGCACAAATTCCATGGCACACTTGAGTGCCCTGCACAAATAAGTGCCCTACACAAAATTCATGGCTCACTTAAGTGCCCTACACAAATTCCACAGCACACTTAAGTGCCCTGCACAAATAAGTGCCCTAAACAAATGCCATGGCACACTTAAGTACCCTGCTCAAATAAGTACCCTGCTCAAATAAGTGCCCTACTTAAATTCCACAGCACACTTCAGTATCCTGCACAAATAAGTGCCCTACACAAATTCCACGGCACACTTAAATGCCCTGCACAAATTCCACGGTACACTATAATATTTAAGTAGTCAAGTATGGTAAATATTTAAAAATTCGCTGCTATCAGGAAGCAACGCACTCCAATATTTTTTTTGATGCACTGGTGAATAATGATAACTGAACTTATTATTTTTAAAATTGTATGTCTGGGTTTCTTTTCGTAATATTTTTACCATTACATATAATTTTGTATACCTTTATATGGTCTATTCTGCTTGGTGTCACGGCACATCAGGCAGACACTCGCAGCACACCAGTGTTCTGAGGCACACCAGTTGTGGAGCACTGCACTAGTTAACATTTAACAACAGTTAACATATAACAAACTGTTCTCAGGTATAATGGTGGCTGGAACTGCCTAGAAATGCTCGTATATAAATGTGAAAACCAGCATCTAGTTTCTTTTTGTACAATAAATCAGGTCTAGATATATAAAAGTGTACTGAAGGGGAACTCGGTCAAACTACATCAAGTGGGATGCATTCACATACTGTTTGTTTTAAAAGAAAAACGGTAGATGATGAGGACAGTAGACATGTAGGTCATCCCATGTGGCCAGACTGGCTATCCATATTTACACTACAGCTAGCCTTAACCTAATCCCAACCCTGTTTTCAGCTTTGTCAAACAAACAAACAAACCAAACTTGGAACCTTTACTAGCAGATCAAATGGACAGGTTTGATTTAAGTTTAGTGTTCTCTTAACAATGAAGATCTCTCATATTTATTTACTTCATAATTTAACAATCTACAAAATAATTTACCACTAATTATTCAGTGGGTTGTTCATTATATCACAATGTAAATATGCTCCTCACAATACTTACTAGATTCAATAGGTAAGGTAAAGGATCCCGTTACACACCCATTTAGGCATATTGGGAATATGGTGTTAGGCCCATTTTTTCTTAACCATCGGCACACTAGGGGTGATGTGGTCAGCATCACGCCGGCCGCCTTAACCTTCCCAGAAGTTGCTCTGGTACCCAATTGGGGCTGGGTCGACCCAGGAGCCGTTTGCGGCCTAAAAAATTCCCACATCATCTGGGGATCAAATCATAGACCACTGAGCCAGGAAGCCAGTGCACTAACCACTATGCTACCGCGGCTACTAGATTCAATACCTAATTAATCATTCTCAGAATGCACCTAATAACTTTAATGATTTCTTCCCTTCATGAGATATCAATATGTATATCTAGGTCATTTTCAGGCATTAGGACTGGTCAACTGCATCTCTGGTAATATCTTAAGAGTTTCTATGACATTGCTCTGTCCCTCTTGTTTCTTGCCCCTGTTCTGTGCTGATAAGATGTCCATGCATGTCTATTAATCATCATTTTCCTTCACCACCCCCCATTATGGAGCATGGAACCACCACTGTAACTGGTACTATTGGAGGGAGCCTGCCATCAAGGATTCCCATGCTCTTGTAGTGCTAGTTTCTGTAGCAATTTGTTTTACATGATGAGGTTGCCTGCTTCACGCACAACCTCACATTAGTCACCTTGTAAGACAGTGTTTGTCTTTTTACTTATGTAATATTGCTTGCACTTCATTTTCCAACGGATGGCTTTTGTGATTTTTGTATACTCTACTTTGTTCATTCATCAATGCTGCCTCTTCTGCCCGTCTTGCAAGGTTGTCTAGACCTGTGGTTCTCAACGTGGTCCACCCCATATTTCTAGGAGGCCACAGTAAGATGGTAAAGTACCTTTTTTCCCAGCTAACAGTGACTACGAGGGAGGCCACAGAGGTAAATGAGGCTCAGAAGGGGGGGACCCACGAGCAAAAGAAGGTTGAGAACCCCTAGTCTAGGCTACTGCATGTAAACTAGGCTTAATAATAATATTACACAATGTAATTTTCAGTTATATACCTGGTTGATAAGCCATGCCAGGCTGGAAGGGCATACGACCTTGCTCCATACCTGGCCCAGGTCCTGCTCCCTGAGGATACATACCAGGGCTCCCAGGATACGGAGGAAGGCGTGGGCTTGGTCCCTGACCTGGTCCTGAGCCATTAGGAAAAGCCCCTTGTCCTAGAGCTACAAATTTTTTTTTCATCAAAAACATTTTCACAAGTCAGTTTCATACATCAACAGAAACACATCACACAAAAAAAAGTATCATCATCATCTTACTTGATGCTCCTTACAGAGCATCAAACCACCACTGCAGCTGGTCCCCTTGCAGAAACCCTGCACCAAGTGGTCACATGTTCTTGCTGCAATGGTTTCTGTGGCAAGCTGTTTTACATAATGAAGTTGCCAGCCCCATGCCCAACCTCATATCGGTCACATTGTATGACATGCCTGAAAGTGCAGTCTTCACAGACCCCAAGAACCACACATGGAAGCATATCTGGGAGTCATCCTTATATGACCACCAGCTATGCACAATGCTACAATACACATATGTGGAAGTGAATCTTCACTTGTGAGGCTAATTACACCATCATTGACTCTTGAAATCATCCACACACTTCCAGGGATTTCCACTGTGGAGAAACATGTTGAGAGCCCAGCATTGCACACTAAGCTTGGAGAAGTCACTTGAGCCCCAGATGTGATTCTTTGACTTTGACTTGGTTGACTGCATGCAGGAGGATCTCACTATGTACCCAGTGATAGGCAGGTGGAGCTGAGAAGTTGCTCTGTGCAGGATGTGACAATTCCCTGGGAGAGCCCAGAACCAGAGCACAGTATTTTAGCTCTGCATAGTTGGAGAGCCCCCTTGGATGGCGGGGAATGCACAGTATGCTACACGCTTCTTATTCCTAGCTTGGGATCAGATGTGACGATCCTTTAATTAAATTCAAGCCAAGCTGGAGAAACTGGAGCTCATGACTTTTTTTTTTTTTTTTTTTTTTTCCGTACGCCCGCTAATACTCAAGGCGAAATCTCAGGTTATTATTTATGTCTAACCTGACATTGATTTTACGTGAGTATCCCTTTATTTCTTGTACAAAGACATTTGTCCCTCACCATTCAGGCAAATACTCGCCGATTTCGGAGGTACCCATTGCAGCTGGGTCGGCTCAGGAGCCGCCAGTCCCTGGTCGACGACACTCCTTCAAATGTCCTCGCCAGGTCTCGAGTTAATCCAGTCCAAATCCTGGTCGACGAAAAATCCTCAAATGACGTCGCCCGGGTTTGATCCTGTATCACCCGGTCGCCAGAGCGGTGTTGTAACCACTACGCTAGCGTGGCTCCCGCTCATGACTTTAACTCAGCACATTTTGGAATGGCAGAAAAGCCTCGATCTACACTGTAGATAAAACCAAGGAGTCTTCAACGTGGTATTGGCTGCAAAAGAGCGAGATGCTCAGCAGCCCTAGTTAAACAACAACTACAGCAAAACCCCAGGAACCACACATAGCAAAAAAAGCAACATAGGAAGAGGAAAATAAGGGAGGTAAAAAATATTTACTTTTATTATGCCAACACTTTAGCACTTTCTTGCCTTAAGCATTTAAATAAAAATATGCTGCCTTGTTTTTGCAACACAGAGTCCGTCAGTTATATTACGGCGCATGCCCAAATATAAAAGACCATATGGTGAGATATTCTTAGTTATATTACGCTAAAACTAGAATATTTTCTTGTCTTAACCATTTGGCATAGCCAATTATACTAGCTAAATGTGAAAGGAAACATTAAAAATCCTTAATAATATCACACTAACACTACAGTATTTTCTTTTCTTAGCCATCAGGCATAGCAATAATATTGGCTAAATTAGGTAAATCTCCAAAAGAATGTTGCCAATCGCTCCGCACAGAATATTCACTTGTAGTTATTTCCCTTCAGCAGTGTTTCATGCTTTAGCAGTGTTTCGTGGACATGTACTGTAGTGTGCAAGTATCAATTGTAATAAGGAACCGTCACACTATTTGAGGTGAAAAACACAGAGACAATTATAAACAAAATAAATTTTATTTTTAAAAGGGGGGGGGGGGGGGGGGCGTTAAAAAGCATGAGGCCTTTGGTTTATTGTTTACTTACTTACTTAGTCGTTCCCCTTCTACCGTGAGGTGTAGAGGTTTGGAAGAGAGAGCGCCAGACTATTCTATCAGCTGTCTTCTTCCTGGCCTGGTTCCATTCTGTTTATTGTTTAACTGACTTTTATTTGTCATAATTAATTTTTTATAAGAACCCCCTACTCACGGACTGACTCAAGAGACTGACGAAATATTAAATGCCTAACTTACTAAAAGACTGATTCATGTATTGACTAACGGACCGAGTGACTAACTGATGTACTCCTTATTACTGACTGATGGACTGACCGACGGACAAGACTGCTAATTTTACGGACCGACTTTCGTACATCAATTCGTAAGTCAGTCCGTCAAATTAAGAGTCTATCTCTTTAAAAAGAAAATTTTATTTTGTTTATTAATGTCCATGCATTTTGCACCTCAAATAGTGTGACAGTTCCTAATTACAATCGATACTTGCACTGCTAAAGGGAAATAACGCCAAGTGAATATTCTGTGTGGAACGACCAGCAACATTCTTTTGGAGATTACAGAACATTCAAAACTCCTTAGTTATATTACACTAACTTACTTACTTACTTAGTCGTTCCCCTTCTACCGTGAGGTGTAGAGGTATATATTACACTAACACTAGAATATTTTCTTGTCTTAACCATCTGGCATAGCCATTAATGCTGTCTAAATGTGAAAGAAAACATTATAAGTGAAAATATCTCGTAACAAAGAACAAGCTATTTCACTCACGTTTTATTAAAAATACGCAATTTTAAAATTCACTTCTGTTTTTATGCAAAGCTGCCCCGTGTAGTACTGGAGGTCTCTTAGTACCTGGGGGTCTCTTAGTACCTGGGGATCTCTTAGTACCTGGGGGTCTCATAGTACCTGGGGGTCTCTTAGTACCTGGGGGTCTCATAGTACCTGGGGGTCTCATAGTACCTGGGGGTCTCAAGGTACCTGGGGATTTCATAGTACCTGGGGGTCACTTAGTACCTGGTAGTCACTTAGTACCTGGGGGTCTCTTAGTACCTGGGGGTCTCATAGTACCTGGGGGTCACTTAGTACCTGGGGGTCTCAGTACCTGGGGATCTCTTAATACCTGGGGGTCACTTAGTACCTGGGGGTCACTTAGTAATTGGGGGTCTCTTAGTACCTGGGGGTCTCATAGTACCTGGGGGTCTCATAGTACCTGGGGGTCACTTAGTACCTGGGGGTCACTTAGTACCTGGGGGTCTCTTAGTACCTGGGGGTCTCTTAGTACCTGGGGGTCTCATAGTACCGGGGGGTTTCTTAGTACCTGGGGATCTCTTAGTACCTGGGGGTCACTTAGTACCTGGGGGTCTCTTAGTATCTGGGGGTCTCATAGTACCTGGGGGTCTCATAGTACCTGGGGGTCTCATAGTACCTGGGGGTCTCTTGGTACCTGGGGGTCTCTTAGTACCTGGGGGTCTCTTAGTACCTGGGGGTCACTTAGTACCTGGGGGTCTCTTAGTACCTAGGGATCTCTTAGTACCTGGGATCTCATAGTACCTGGGGGTCTCAGTACCTGGGGTCTCTTAGTACCTGGGAGTCTCTTAGTACCTGGGGGTCTCTTAGTACCTGGGAGTCTCTTAGTACCTGGGGCTCTCAGTACCTGGGGGTCTCTTAGTACCTGGGGATCTCTTAGTACCTGGGGGTCTCTTAGTACATGGGGTTCTTTTGGTACCTGGGAAGGTACCTGGGGATCTCTTAGTACCTGGGGATCTCTTGGTACCTGGGGCTCTCTTGGTACCTGGGGAGGTATCTGGGGATCTCTTAGTACCTGGGGCTCTCTTGGTACCTGGGGATCTCTTAGTACCTGGGGATCTGTTAGTACATGGGGATCTCTTAGTACCTGGGGGTCTCTTAGTTCCTGGGGCTCTCTTAGTACCTGGGCTTAGTACCTGGGGATCTCTTAGTACCTGGGGGATCTCTTAGTACCTGGGGGTCTCTTAGTACCTGGGGATCTCTTGGTACATGGGGGTCTCTTGGTACCTGGGGATCTCTTGG
This sequence comes from Oreohelix idahoensis, assembly GCA_024509875.1. Classification (NCBI taxonomy): domain Eukaryota; kingdom Metazoa; phylum Mollusca; class Gastropoda; order Stylommatophora; family Oreohelicidae; genus Oreohelix; species Oreohelix idahoensis. The sequence continues at coordinate 325,814 of JAMPIV010007628.1, read as the reverse complement.
TACCTGGGGATCTCTTAGTACCTGGGGATCTCTTAGTACCTGGGGTCTCTTAGTACCTGGGGGCCTCTTGGTACCTGGGGCTCTCTTGGTACCTGGGGCTCTCTTGGTACCTGGGGCTCTCTTGGTACCTGGGGATCTCTTGGTACCTGGGGATCTCTTGGTACCTGGGGATCTCTTAGTACCTGGGGATCTCTTAGTACCTGGGGTCTCTTAGTTCCTGGGGCTCTCTTAGTACCTGGGGCTTAGTACCTGGGGATCTCTTAGTACCTGGGGATCTCCTAGTACCTGGGACTTAGTACCTGGGGATCTCTTAAGACCTGGGGGTCTTTTGGTACCTGGGGGTCTCTTGGTACCTGGGGATCTCTTAGTACCTGGGGGTCTCTTAGTTCCTGGGGCTCTCTTAGTATCTGGGGCTTAGTACCTGGGGATCTCTTAGTACCTGGGGGTCTCGGTACCTGGGGGTCTCCTTAATACCTGGGGATCTCTTGGTACCTGGGGGTCTTTTAGTACCTGTGATCTCTCTTAGTATCTGGGGGTCTCTCAGTACCTGGGGATCTCTTAGCACCTGGTGATCTCTTAGTACCTGGGGCGTGGGGTCTCTTAGTACCTGGGGATCTCTTAGTACTTGGGGATCTCTTAGTACCTGGGGCTCTTGGTACCTGGGGATCTCTTGGTACCTGGGGATCTCTTAGTACCTGGGGCTCTCTTGGTACCTGGGGATCTCTTAGTACCTGGGGCTCTTGGTACCTGGGGACATCTTAGTACCTGGGGATCTCTTAGTACCTGGGGGTCTCTTAGTTCCTGGGGCTCTCTTAGTACCTGGGGATCTCTTAGTACCTGGGGGTCTCAGTACCTGGGGGTCTCTTAGTACCTGGGGGTCTCTTAGTACCTGGTGGTCTCTTAGTACCTAGGGGTCTCTTGGTACCTGGGGATCTCTTAGTACCTGGGGGTCTCTTAGTACCTGGGGATCTTAGTACTTGGGGATCTCTTAGTACCTGGGGGTCTCTTAGTACCTGGGGCTCTCTTGGTACCTGGGGAGGTACCTGGGGATCTCTTAGTACCTGGGGATCTCTTAGTACCTGGGGCTCTCTTGGTACCTGGGGAGGTACCTGGGATCTCTTAGTACCTGGGGATCTCTTAGTACCTGGGGCTCTCTTGGTACCTGGGGGTCTCTTAGTACCTGGGGATCTCTTAGTACCTGGGGGTCTCTTAGTTCCTGGGGCTCTCTTTGTACCTGGGGCTTAGTACCTGGGGATCTCTTAGTACCTGGGGATCTCTTAGTACCTGGGGATTTCTTAGTACCTGGGGATCTCTTAGTACCTGGGGAGGTACCTGGGGATCTCTTAGTACCTGTGGGTCTCCTTAGTACTTGGGGGTCTCTTGGTACCTGGGGATCTCTTAGTACCTGGGGGTCTCTTTGTTCCTGGGGCTCTCTTAGTACCTGGGGCTCAGTACCTGGGGGTCTCTTAGTACCTGGTGATCTCTCTTAGTACCTGGGGGTCTCTCAGTACCTGGGGATCTCTTAGCACCTGGTGATCTCTTAGTACCCGGGGGGTGATCTCTTAGTACCTGGGGGGTGATCTCTTAGTACCTGGGGATCTCTTAGTACCTGGGGGTATCTTAGTACCTGGGGTCTCTTAGTACCTATGGGTCTCTGATGAGACAAACAAAAAGAATAAGGCCACTGATACCTCAGGTATGATGCTACCAACGTCATCATGTAATAAAATCACTACATAAACTATCGCTACAAGAGCATGTGAATGCTTGGAGCAGTCTTCTTGCAAGGGCGTTACGGGTTTTATTTTCTAAGTGGGCATATTACTCTTGCTTTGACTTTCTCTTCTGACTGGACTGTCGTTTTACTGCAGTAAAGTTAGTATATTGCCGTAACTGTGGGTTTCTGCAATAATATTGGGGGGGGGGGGGGGGGGGGGGGCACGGACCGGGTGGGGGGGTGGGGCGTGGGATTGTCGGATCTGAAGCATTGATATCCCCTTATTTTAAAGGTTTGATCTGCTTTCAAGTGAGTCTCTTGGATACAGCAAACACTGACTTGCTCTCTCATAAAAGATGTTTTTTCCGGATATTCAAGCATATTGGTTCTTATTATAAGTTTGCCCATTAGTCTGTCGTCTAAGTTTCTTGATATCTCTTCGGTGTGTGTGTGTGTGTAATCAACCCAACATGGTCGATCAGAACTCTTGAACGAAGAACAGAAGTGCTACAAACTTCTGTAACTCACAAGCAATTGACAGGAATGCATGAATGACGACTTTTGCATTTATTATCCATGCATACTTTGATACTTTACGTATGATAATTGACGACGAAATCATAAGGTTCATATATCATATAGGCAGTAGCGAACACACTGTACATTAGCCTCAACTGTTTGACCTCCACACGGTCAAGTTAACCGTTACTTTAGCTCATTAACTCTTCAGAGTTGTAATATCTAGCACTGTTAGCTTCTTTAGAATAATTACGCAGTGAACGGATTTCAGTAGGTTACCAAACCTTTAGCTTCTCTCTTAGGAGCCTTATTATTTATTAAATCTCTGGCTAGTTTCTCATATTTAATTTGGCTGCTCACGCCATCATAGTCTGCCATACTTGAACCTGTTAACACACACCTTATTATATTAAATTAGTCTATGCGTTATCCACCGATAAAACGCGTACCATATATTCTGGACTCGAACGTCCTTATACCTTACATTACCATTGGCTATTCAAGCCTACACTTATATCTTTTAGTGGGCTAACCCCACATAATCTAGAAACACTGCTTTATGCCCTAAGGCCACATGTCGACTCTGCGTAACCAAGTCTAACACATCAGCCAGTAACGTACGCATCGCGTTATGAGTCTGACTAGAGGCAATGCTTCATAGTGCGACCATCTCAAATAAAAACAAACGGAGATGCTGGCAAAACCATGCAGCAGTCCTCAACAAAGGGGACCAGCTGAGGTGGTGGCTTGATGCTCCCAAAGGAAAACAGAAAATGGTGATATATACTACTATTCATATCTCCATTTTTTCCATGAATTATGGCATCTGCCTCGAATTCTGAAGGTACCAGGTTCGATTCCCAGTAGAGGGAATATAATTTATGGAAATTATTTTTTTTCAGAACCAGTGGTCCTAATGATGTCATACTCCCCCCTGGTCTCCTGGGTAGTGAGATCGGATGCCTAGCCTTCTCGGATAAGGGTGAAAAAAAGGGTCTCATGTGCAAGTTGCGCAGATTTAAAATCCCACGGCAGTTGTAAATCATAAAGAGTAGGCCATAAGGCCGCTGCCCTGGCAAAATTTAAAAATTAGAAACTTACCCACCACAAAAATATTTATAGAATGTATGATTCCTATACACATACATTGGGATTCTCGCCGGTGCTACGGAGTTCAAGCACTGTGCTGAGATCCACCTTGTGTGATCTAATAGAGGACATCGGAGCACTGATGGAGTTGTCCGTGTGCAATGAAGATAGTCCTTAAAACCAAACCAAACCCTGAATCATAAGAAAAAAATTTTTCTAACTAGCAAAATTCCACGTAACAATAACAAGTCTATGTTTATGCTGATACTTCAAAATGAAGGAAGGAAGGAAGAAATGAAGGAGTTAGTAATAGAAAGAGTCCTCACGTCTTGGAAACCTAGGTCCGGCTGCTCCTTCAAAGGGCATATTCCGTTCCCTAAAGAACTGCACAGCTCCCATCCCTTCCATAGGACCTGGCAAATGTTATAAAATCAATTAAGCAATCTGTAAGCAATTTAGAATGTTATAAAGCATTTTCACACAAGTTTTGATATTATGATAAAGGTAAAAGTAATGGATCCCGTTACATGCTCACTGACGCATATTGGGAATGCGGCGTTAGGCCAATATTTTCTTGACCATCAGCACACTAGGGGGTGATGTGGTCACCATCACGCCGGCCGCCTTAACCTTCCTACAGTTGCTCTGGTATCCAATTCATGAAGCTGGGTCAACAACAGAGCTGTCTGCGGTCTAAAACATCCCACCACAACTTGGGATCGAACCATGGACCACCGAGCTAGGAAGCCAGTGCATTTTTGATATCATAAATAACAATAATTTTTCTCTGCGCCCCTTATGGAACATTGAGCCATCAACACGGCCGGTCTCCTTGCAGGAAACCTGCACCAAGCATTCATGTGCTCTAGCTGTGATGGTTTATGTAGCAATATGCTTTACATGATGAGGTTACCAGTCACTTGCTCGTCATATTAGTCGGCTTGTACAACATGCCTGAGGTTACAGTAGGCCTTTTCTTTCTTTGACTCTTTCCAAGGGAGTCTCTGACGAGACGAGAAACACCTGGACTACTGCATCTTCAGGTAAAGGTAGTCCAACAGCAAATACTGACATAGGGTAATGTAGTGTTAGAGACTTCACTAGGTCTCAGCTTTATGAGGTGGGGGGGTGGTGACCGGTTCACTTCCTAGCTGCTTTTGCCTTCCCTAACTCAAGAGCAGAGTCAGGCACCAATTTACAGCTGAGCAGATTGGAGTTTGATGCTACCAGGTTTTAAACCCAGAATCCAGTAACTTTGCCATGAGAGGCAACTGCTCAAACCACTCTACCAATCCAACACTACAAGGAGTATAAAGACTCAAATTATGAAGAGGATCGAACTCACCTCTTGGAACCATCGTAGGCGTTCCGGGATGCATGGGCGTCATCATCTGACCTTGTGTAGCTGCTGCCATTGGCTGACCTGCTGGCCCTGGAGTCATAGGTTGGCCCGCTGACATTGGAGGTGGACCAGCTGGTATGTGCTGTGGACCAGCCGGTATGTGCTGTGGACCAGCTGCTATGTGCAACGGACCAGTACTGCTACTAATACCTGGTGCTGCGCTGGAACTGGTGACAGGGCTTCCTCCCGTTGTTGCAACTGCACTGCTGGCAACTGCACTGCCTGCTGAATTTGAGATTGGTTCTCCTATACCAAACGGTGGTCGTGGAGGCGGAGGCCCAGCACCCGCTACGAGCATTGGGGTAGGTGGACCACCAGTCCCTGGAGGCTGAGGAGTTGGTGGGGTTCTTTGTATTTGCTCCCTCTGCTGGAAAGCCTCGCTAAATGGATTATTATCCTGTAATGTAAGAATACGACCCAATAACATTAGATTTATCTTAACTTGCATATGCAGTTGGAGGCAACCATAACAAATATTAATGCACCACCCATTCAGCTAAATAAAGCATTAAATGGATTACACAACCTACAAAATGCTTCTGTAACCTCCAAAAGACTCTAATACTTTAAGACAGGGTTTCATAACCTGTGGTCCATGAATGGATTCTTAGAGTACGTAAACATAACCTAAAATTTTTAATGCAAAATATTTACATGCTTTTGTGTAAATTTTTTCCAAGAAAGGGTCTGTTGCCTTCATCGGCCAATCATAAGGATCCATGACATAAAAAGGTTAAGAAACCCTGCTCTAAGATTTACTTATTTATTTACTCTGTATTTTTAAAAAAAAAAGCCAAACTATCACTGGTGAAACATTCGTAACTTGTTAGGAAATAAAAACAAAAACATTCACATGTGAGCAAAAACTGACCACACAAAAAAAATTAAGCAACATAAACTGAGAAACGAAACAAAAGTGATGCAGTCATAGGTCAAGAACTAATAACTGGACACAGTTTGAAAGAAATGCCTTGACAGAAGCTAAAACATTAAGCTCAAGTATAAATGTTTCCATCACTGAAAGAATTAAGACACTGCTTAAACTGATCAAGAACACATTCTAAAAATTTCTGTGCATTTGTCAAGTTTCCACAAATAGTTTCCCTTTAGAAAATCACTTTCCCAAGTGGTTCCCCCTTAAGTAAATTCTCTTTCATTGTGATATGGAGTAAGCACAAATACATAGTGATTTAAAAGTCACTTCCAATTTTTTACATTTTTATATCTTCATTCCTATCCAACTAATTTATACGAAACAAAAGTTAAAATAAAGACAATTAACTGCCATTTTATTACAAATAATGCTATTTCACATTAACATGACAATTCAAAGTGAGATCCTGCCTGTTCAACACAAGATTTCATAGCAAGCACATTCTTTTGCTGTCTCATGTAAATACAGTTTCCTGGCCATTTTTAGATTGAACTGAGAACAAGTGTGATGCCACTTTCCCATATCGGCAGTTGTTCATATTATTTGGAATTGAAAACAATATATATCCTAATTATAACCCATCAGAGGTTGAAGGGAATATTTTTCATCATTAATATTTATAAAAAAGATTGAAATGATTTTATTTTATTTCTGAGAATATAAAATTTAAAAACTAAACTTATTTGTCAGATGGCAGTTACTGTTCCAGGTTTTGACTTTCATTTCACGTATATCCAATGGACACACACGAGGATCTAAAAATTTAAAAAATACGGAGTGACTTTTATAATCACAGTGTAGATTGCCTAACTTACAGAGCAAGCAATGTCCTATTTCAGTTTATCAGAACCAAATGCTGCTATAAGACTGCAGTGTAGTATTCCTTTCAATCGAATCACAAGCCACAGGCATTCATTATGACAATGTCACAAAAGTACACAGAGAAATGTCTGAGAGTGGCCTCCCTTAATTGATTAACCAATGAAAAAAAAAAACATTTCTATATATGTATGGTTACATCTAACTGTGAAAACAAAGTTTTTTTTTTTTTTTTTTAAAGTGTCAATGAATGCAGAATAATGACTAATAAGAACAAAATGTGACAAATGTGAATGTGGTGGAAGCGATACGTACTCCTAGTATCGTGGTTGGAGGTCGCATCCTATTTTGTAGCTGCATCTGGTTAGCTTGACGTATTCGGTTCTGCATATATGCATCATATTCCTGCCTGGCAGTTGGGCTAAGCCTTACAGAGTTATGCCCCCCTGGGGTACGAGGATGGGAGATGGGCAAAGTGGAGCCTGGGATAGGGGTCTCGGCCATCCCACCAGTCCACAAGCGGCCAAACTGCTCCTGTTGAGAGGAGTTTTTAAGTTTTGGACTGGAAACAATTATGTCACCTGAACTACTTTTAAAAATAGCGTCAGTGTCTTCCTCTGAACAATTAGCTACCACTTTATTATTTCAGAAGTTGAAGCTTAGGCAGGGGGGAAAAACCTCTCTTATTCAGATAACCTACAACAAAAATTTACTCAAAAATAATGGTGTGTTTACATTTCTTTTAAAAAATTGTATGTCGCCCTTTTTGTTTAGAGATTAAGTCTAAAGAATATTTCCAGCTAGCGTTACAACTCCAATATTTCTTGTCTGTCACATGAGAAATTTATCAGTTCATTTCTTCTTGGTTTTAATCTCTTCAGCCTCTTCAGGAAATATCCATGTAGCCAAATTCTCAAAGTTCCAAACTTCCACAGTTTAAGCAAATTTTTTGTTGTTCTGTTTTTGTTTAATAGTTAAAACAATTATCTTCAAAAACCATAAGGCCATTAAGTCTGAAGTGAGATGCCACATTTGGTAATCAAAGCCAAAGACAAAACACCATATTTTTTTTTTTTTAAACCCAAAAAATTTATAAACACTAATTTGTTCAGAGTTAAACACCGCTCTCTTTAATAAAGCATATAAACAATATGGGCTTATGGCCATTTGCATTTCTGATAAAGCTGAAGTTAAAACATCATTCTCTTAAATTGCTCTACATAATTTTCAAACAGCTAAAACATTTCTTCTTGTAAATATCATGCAACCAGTTAGTTCACTGTATTTTGCTACATTTTATTTTTAAAAAAGCACAAGCGTGGAAAAAATTTGTTTTGATAGACAAATACAAGAAATTTCAGACCACCTCAAATAGAAAAAAAAAAATCTGCAACATCAAAACTGCATCTACACAAACAGCCAAAGCAACATCACATAAAGTTGAATTTAATAAGCATATAATGAAGAAAACAGACAAGACAATTTTTTTGTTACTACTGTAACTGTTGTTTTTTTTTTTTTGGGTGTGTTAGTTATTGTAGAATTTTTATCAGTCTAGCAATGCCCTATAACTATAGGTAGATTTCCATCTACTGGTAGATCACAAGGGACAATTTGGTAGACCTCTAGATGACAGAGAGGAAAGGAGAAATAATTGTAAAGCTAGAGAAATTTCAGGCTAGCCCTCTCCCGCCTGCATTTAAAAGCCCCATATTCCGAGGATTATAATAATAATAGCCCCTTCAGTCATAACTATGGGAATGTGCCCCTGAGGTGACAGCCATTGCTGCTTTTTTTCCGGAGTTCCTTCCAATGTTTTCTCCTCTGGAGAGCCATGAGAGCATCTTTTCGCCCAATGTGAGGTGACGCTGTAGAGAGCATCGCCACATGGTGTGGATGACAGCTTCATCTTTCCAGTTTGCTGGATTTATGTCCAGTGCCTTCATGTCTCTCCTGCCATATCATTGAACTTCAGATGCGGCCACCCAGCTGTTCTTTTGCCATCTGCCAGTTGTCTGTAGAAGATATCTTTCGGGATGTGATCATCTTCTATGTGGCGAACATGGCCAAGCCAGCGTAGTCTCAGCTGTCTAAGCAGTGTATACATGCTTTAAAGGCCAGCATGTGAGAACACTTGAACATTTGTCACTTTGCCCTTCCACAAAATACCGAAGGATTGATGGTAATTTTTCCTAATTCACAGTAAGAAAATCATGGGATAGCTTACAAAAATTCACTTCAATCGTGAGCTACATGAGATAGGAACACAGTCTTTTACGTGAAATGAAGTTGATATTCCGTAAAATAAGATTTACCATATATGCTCGAGTATAGGTCGATTCAACTATAAGTCAACCCCTAGACTTTAGGACTTTAAATACTTACAAAATGAATGAACTGAATATGACAAACAACTTTTTCGTAGATTCTGAATTCCCACATCGCATTGGAATTTCCGTGGCTTTCTGCAAATTCTATAACTTTCGGAACCCTTTCCTGTTTCAAACGCCTGAAATCGCCAACCTGGAAAGTCTGAATACTGTTGTTGGTCGCTGCCAAGTAGCAATGAGATCTCGGTATTTAGTGAGACCTTAGTTATAAAAAGATTTCTGGTACATGTTAAGCTTCCGTTTTCTGGATAAATTTTTTTTTTATATAGAATATATCGATATTATGATTTTCAGAATTTTTTTAAAGCCATGGCTTTCTGGGTGATCAAATATTTGCTTTAGGATCTGAGAAGTGACTTGTTATTTGATCAGGACGCTAAAGATGAGGCTGAATCATATGTAGATATTGAATAAGGGCTCGATTTAGATTCTGACAGTGACACTGATGAAAGTGAATCTAGTGAAAGAAGTAATCATATTGATAATAGATCAAATGAAAGAGGCTGGTCAACAAAGTGCACTCCAGTTGAAATTTGTGACTTTATAGGAATTCAAACATGTATAGCTTAAGATATTTTGAAAAAAACATTTAATGAAGCAGCAAGTTTAAATCTGAGGGATAGTAGTAGTATGCGGCAGTAAGGGCCTGGGGCAACACGGACCAGTTTCATAAAAAATTGTTTTATTTACTCGACTATAAGTCGGGGTACATGTTTTAAGGTCCAAAATGGGAATACATTTCTCGACTTATACTCGAGTATATACAATAGTTTGAATTTTCCACCACTCCCATAGGTGGAACTGCAAAGATAAAAGTTATGTATTGGCTGATTTTTTCTTCATATTAAAGTACCTATGCATGGTGGCGTAGGCAATCACGTCTCTCCACAACTTCCAGTCTCCAGTACTATTCATCAATTTTGTTGTTGACTTCTTTACATACCATCATGTCAAAGTGTCCAATATCTTCCTTCTTTGTTATCCTCTATCCTTTTTTCCCCGTCAATCTTTCCTGTTGTCACATATTTCCCCGTCAATCTTTCCTGTTGTCACATATTTTCCCGTCAATCTTTCCTGTTGTCACATATTTTCCGTCAATCTTTCCTGTTGTCACATATTTTCCCGTCAATCTTTCCTGTTGTCACATATTTTCCGTCAATCTTTCCTGTTGTCACATATTTTCCAGCTTTCTTCTTCCAATAATATTCCTAAAGAAAGTGGAATTCTTCTTTCTGACATGACAAATAAGCTTCCTGTGCAACTGGCCTCTTTCAGGACATTCTCATTACTTTTTTCAGCTGTCCAGGTATGTTTAACATTCTTCTGTCAAACCATATCTCTGTGGCCTCTAGTAACAGTAATAACCGTCTGTGATGACTGACCCTAACAGTAATCCCCATAACAGGTGACGGACATTAACAGTATCCCCCATGAGGGGGTAATGACACTAACAGTAATCCCCATCAGGGGTGATTGACATTAACAGTAATCCCCTTCAGGGGTGCCTGACATTAACAGTAATCCTCATCAGAGATGACAGACGCTAACAGTAATTCCCATCAGAGGTGACTGACACTAACAGTAATCCCCATCAGGGATGACAGACACTAACAGTAATCCCCATCAGGGGTGACTGACCCTAACAGCTCAAAACCACAAAACAACAGCAGAGACAATTAAAAATAAACACAAGAAATTGCTGGAACTATCAACCACAAACCTGCTGTTTAGTCTTATAGTCCTGCATCTGGTGCTGGTGTTGTCGGAGAAGCTTTCTCTGAGCCTCCAGCTGCTTCTGCAGACCAGACTGTTCTGTGCTGATTCTCTCCAGTTCAGCTGTATCTGTCGGGTTTAGTTCTTGCCCATTTTTCTTAGCCTGTTCAATGCAAAAAAAAAAAAAAAAAACTACAATGAAATAATCCCCTCCAGGCTGACTTATCTGGTAGCCCCGTGCAGTTGGGGGGTGGGGTGGGGGGCCTTTATGATGAGACAAATAAAGAATAGGACTTCTGTTGTACAGGGTGACTATTATAAAGTTGTGCATGAGGCTGGCAAACTTATCATGTAAAACAAATGCTTCAGAAACCACAACAAAAGCATGCGAGTTCCTTTCTGGTCTGCTAAATATTACAGTAATGCCAGTGCTCCTCGTAAAGATGACAGATTACCATTTTCTTCTTCTTCAAGTACCATGCATAGTGGCGCGGGAGATCATGTCTCTCCACAACTCCCTGTCACCAGTACAATTTATCAATTCATTAACTTCTACATGGCCTAAATGTAGACCTCACGTCAGTTGCCTGGTATGACATGCTTGAGGGTGTACTAGACCTATTCTTTCTGTCTCGTCACAGACAACCCCCCCACCCCCGTGAACTACACAGGGCACCCAAATGTATACAATTTGACAAACACCTGTCGAACATAATGTGAGGAGAAGACGGTGGCATTAGATAAATTACACATTGAGAAAATCAGATAATAACATTACAGAACATGCCGTATTTTGGACATCTCCAGGGTCAGATAGATAGAGGGAGACCAACAACAACAAAATGATGGAGAAGGGAATCAGAGACAGACATGAAAGGGGATAAAGAAGACTCTGACTGGATGGCACAGGACACAAAGACTTGGCATGTATTTTGTTATGACCTGAGCTCTTTGGGGAGCTGAGAGGAAGATGATGATGATGGTGAGGTGTATTAAAGTTCTTTGGGGGGTCGGAGTGGCTAAGAGGTATGGCATCCGCCTCAAATTCTAAAGGTAACGGGTTTGATTGCCAGTAGAGGGAATATAATTTATGGAAACTGTTTTTTTCAGAACCAGTGGTCCTAATGATGTCATCCTGGGTAGTGAGATCGGATGCCTAGCCTTCTCGAATGAGGTGAAATAATAGAAGGTCCTGTGTGCACATTGTACATGTTAAAAATCCCACGGAGTTGGAAATCGTAAAGAGCAGGCCATAAGGCTGCTGCCCTGGCAAAATTTAAAACCTGCCCACCACAAAAATATGTATACAATGTGTGATTCTTTCACACACACGTTGGGATTCTCGCCGATTTTACAGCGTTTCGTGCTCTGTGTTGAGATCCTCCTTGTGTGATCTAAGGGAGGAGATCGGAGCACTGATGGAGTTGTCCGTGTGCAATGAAGATAGTCACCAAAACTAAACCAATGATGATGAACTGTACAAATCAGCCCCACCCCCACTCATACATAGAGCCGAGGTAGCACAGTGGTTAGTGCACTGGCTTCCTAGCTCGGTGGTCCATGGTTCAATCCCCAGTTGAGTTGGGATTTTTTAGACCGCAAACGGCTCCGGGGTTGACCCAGCCTCATGAATTGGATACCAGAGTAACTCTGAGAAGGTTAAGGCAGCTGGCTTGATGCTGACCACATCACCTCCAGTGTGCCGATGGTCAAGAAAATATGGGCCTAACACCATATTCCCAATATGCCTCAATGGGTGTGTAAACGGGATCCTTTACCTTTACCACTCACACATACAGAATATTCTCAGTTTCCACTTACCAATCTCTGCCTGGCCTGGATAGTTTTTTTACTCCGTTTCAGTTTATTAACTTGTCCCTCAAACATCTTCACTTGAGACTCCAGGTATATGGCTTGCTTAGCTAACCAGTCTTCATACATGCTGGCTTGTCTTTCATATTCAGGGCCCATGTCTCCTAGAAATTTTCAGACACATTGAAATGCATGATTCATAAAAATTGTCTATAAACATTTCATCTTGTAGAGAAGTGGGGTTCTCAACCTTTGTTTTTGCTCATGGCTCTCTTCTGAGCCTCATTTACCTTTGTGGTCCCACTCATAGTTGCCCTTTGTGATCCCACTCATAGTTGCCCTTTGTGATCCCACTCATAGTTGCTGTTAGCTGCAAAAAAAGGTACTTAACCATCTTACTGGAGCTCTTTAGAAATATGGGGGCCATACGGTCCATGTTGAGAACCACTGCTCTTGACGAGGGTTTCTTAACCTGTGGTTCATGGACCCCTCCGGGATCTGTGAATGGATTCTAATGGATTCTAGAGGGTACAATCTTCACCTTTCAACTCGCAAAGGAGCATAGGCCTTCAATAAACATTGCAGTCTTCATGTACTGTGCCAGCAGCTCAAGGTCTTTCCATGTCCAGAACAGGGATTGTCTGGTAATGATATCAACATGCTTTCTCCATATGCCTCCTATCCACTGTCAGCATTTTCTTCTCATTTCTTGTTCCACTGGCACTTGTCTGGATCTTGTCATCAGTTCCACATTTATGATCTTGTCACACCAATTCAAATCTTCTATTCTACGCAAGCATCCATTTATGAAAGTCTGTAGCTTTTTGGTTGTGTTTTTTTTTTGTTGCCCTCCACATTTCAGAGCTGTACAACAGGACTGACATGACATTAGAGGGTCCAGGTACATAACCTAAAATTTAAAATGTTAAATGTTTAATTATGCTTTTATGAAAATTTCTGTTCAAGAAGGGGCCCATAGCCTTCACCGGACAATCAAAGGGGTCCGTAGCCTTCACCAGACAATCAAAGAGATCTGTAGCCTTCACCAGACAATCAAAGGGAACTGTAGCCTTCACACAACAATCAAAGGGATCCGTAGATTTCATCGCACAACCAAAGGGATCCGTAGCCTTCACCAGACAATCAAAGGGATCTGTAGCCTTCACCGGACAATTAAAGGGGTCCATAGCCTTCACCGGACAATAGAAGGGGTCTGTAGCCTTCACCGGACAATAAAAGGGCTCCATAGCCTTCACCAGACAATAAAAAGGCTCCATAGCCTTCACCGGACAATCAAAGGGCTCCGTAGCCTTCACCGGACAATCAAAGGGATCCGTATCCTTCGCCGAACAATCAAAGGGATCCATAGCCTTTGCCGGACAATCAAAGGGATCCATAGCCTTCGCCGGACAATCAAAGGGGTCCGCCATACCCTTCCCCGGACAATAAAAAGGAGTCCGTAGCCTTCACTGGACAATCAAAGGGATCCGTAGCCTTTACTGGACAATCAAATGGGTCTGTAGCCTTCACCGGACAATCAAATGTATCTGTAGCCTTCACTGGACAATCAAAGGGATCCGTAGCCTTCACTGGACAATCAACGGGATCCATAGCCTTCACTGGACAATCAAATGGGTCTGTAGCCTTCACCGGACAATCAAATGGATCTGTAGCCTTCACCGGACAATCAAAGGGATCCGTAGCCTTCACTGGACAATCAACGGGATCCATAGCCTTCACTGGACAATCAAATGGGTCTGTAGCCTTCACTGGGCAATCAAATTGATCTGTAGCCTTCACCGAACAATCAAAGGGATCCGTAGCCTTCACTGGACAATCAAAGGGATCCAAAGCACAAAAAAAAAGGTTAAGAAACGTTGCTCTAGATCAGTGGTGGCCAAGCTAAGGTTGGCCGAGGGCCAGATTATGGTAAAGGGTAACACCCGAGGGCCAGACCTATAAAATCCTTAAAAAAATAACGTTCTGATATTTAGTTTTATATATATTTTCCTATTACTAGCAGTTAGCGTTAGGTTTAGGGTTACGAGGGTAAGGTTAGGGTTAGGTTAAAATCCTAACCCTAATACTAACCCTAAACCTAACCCTAACTCCTACGAAACTGGACATAACTACACATATTCACTGCGGAGCAAAAAGGTACGAGTAATAGGAAATTACCTATATATATATATATATATATATATATATATATATATATATATATATATATATATATATATATATATATATATATATATATATATAATGAACCACGTACAGAAAGCAACGGCAAACTACTGTACTGCACATCTGCCAAGACATGTATACCAGTCTTCGAACTGAAATTACTGTTTAAAAAATATAATGAATCTGATGTTTTAATTTGTTTTGTAATTTGTAATTTGACATGTAATTATTTATTTCAAACATACATTTGTGTGTTATCTCATTGTGAAGAGTGTGGCTTCAATCAACAATAAGAGGCCGACCAAAACAGGTTTGCGGGCCGGTCAAAACAGGTTGGTGGGCCGGATCTGGCCCGCGGGCCGTAGTTTGGCCACCGCTGCTCTAGATCAATGTTTCTCAAAGTGTGGTATGTGTACACCTGAGCGAACGTGAAAGGGGTTCAAGGTGTACACAGCAGAATTTTTCAATGCTATTTTGATATATTTTTAGCTTCTGAAAACAGTTAATTAAAACGTAATACATAATTTAATCCACTATATGTATATATATAGTGACTAATTAATCACCCTTTGTGTGTGTGTGTGTGTGTCTGTCTGGATAAGTAAAAGGCACTGGGACCATCAAAAATAATTGTACTTATCCTAAATTTTGCTTATTCAAATTTTGCTCAAAGATGGACAGCTAGAATCAGACGCAAAGCATGATGCGATTATTTTAATCATTCCGAAAGAGGTATTTTGATTTTAAATTTTAATTTCTACACACATGCATGCACACAAGCAGGTGCACACACACATACACAGTAAATCCATAAGAAATTTAAAGATCCAAAAAAAAAAAAAAAAACTTGAATAAGCTGATATTTTAGGAAGGTAGTCAAAAATGCAAGTTTAAAATAAAAACAATATAATAAAAAAAGAGCAAACCTGAAGGTGGGCTGACCGGTGTAGGGGGTCCCATTGGCATGGTTTGTCCTTGAGAGGTTCCGGCAACACTTGGCCCTGGGCCTCGAATATCTGGAGGTCCTACAAAGGGCACTGGTTGTCTCTGTGGCATACCTGGATGCATCATGCGAGGTGAAAAACCTATGGAGAAAATATATACATATATATTTTCTTACTGCCATTTTGTGACATATACTATCAAATGTACGTCATAACAGTTACATATACTCTGCGACGTCAGTACCAGTTATGCCATCTGCAGACATGATGCTATAATAATGTTTCAGTTATTGTTGATCAGAATAGACCTCATTGCACTCTGGGCAAACCCATAGGTGCTCAAGTCTCCCTCAGCAAATGTTGAAGGGTATGAATGCTAACTGTTCCTGTAGTGTCCTGATTGTATACAGAGGGATGCATCCTCACATATGTCCATCCCTGTTAGTCTTACGCTGGACACCAAATTCCAGCAATCTTAGCCTTGTCGATTCATTGACTGCAGTGTCTTTCTGTAACAGGCGAGACCAGTAACTGTCTTTAGTATTTCTCCCTTATCCATGTCAAACGTCCCCACTATGGGTGCCCTCAAAGCCAGTCTGTCAGTTCTCTCATTGCCCTGCTGACCAGGACAGTAGATCCACACCAGTTCCGGAAGTTTAGAGGCTTGTTTTCCATTCATGCCAGAGCCATCCATTTTGGATGTCATACCTGACCTCTGAGGGGATAAAGAACTAATAGGACGACTGCTCTCTCATGCATGACATAGCAGACGCAAATATGACGTTATGCATGATGGATGGCAAACTCAGTATGTTAAGATAAAAAACTGATGTAGAAACTAGCGCTGCAAGAACACATGAATTTTTTGGTGCAGGAGATCCTGTATGGGAGACTAGCAGCAGTGTTGACTGCCAAGCTTCACAGGGAATCTTCTTCTTCTTCTTCCTCATTTGTCTTGAAAAGGACGTTGGTTGCGTTGTGTCTGTTTACAGCGGAGCTGCAATATCTGCGCCTTTCGGCCGGCACATCCGACTTCAGCACGGCATTTTTTTGGGACCGGGTTTGCCTTCCCTCTTTGATCCCTACTCTCTCAGCCAGACTGCAGTGATGCAGCCTGTTTCCAGGACCACTACATGGAGGGGGAGTAGGGTCTTGGTCAGCTCTGGTTCGCTGACACTGACGCAAGCAGTCAAGCTATGGGTCGCTAACTGCATTCTCTATTGCTGCGTCTTTGGGTCCCACAGGGTATGAAAAGGGAAATTATACCCAATGATAATAATATAAAAATCGAATAAAGACCTTGTAATATATATAACTTTCTGATTCCTTTTGACCTTGTTACAAACAGGGCAGTTATGAGAGACTTTACTTTGTTTGTTTGTTTCTAGGAAAGGGGAGGTCACACTCACATACATTCACACAATTATTCAGTTTTGATTTACTCTATTTGGACTGAGTGCAGGGGCGAGGAAGATACTATATTTAAATATTGGAAATCAGATTTTATTGTCTTGAATTTATTACACTATATATCCTAATTATAACAAATCAAGGGTTAACCGGTTTATTTTGTTTAAAAAAATATATATATATATAACTAACATCGAATTAAGAGTAAATTAAATGTTAGCTTATTGTCCCTCAGTGTGAAGAACCTACCATTTTAGGACAAAGGGAAGACAAAATAATTTGTAAATTTACATTTACCTTACATACAATAACTGGCCAAGAGGGATAATGCCATTAGCAAACAGAGACAACTGAACATACTACACTATCCTTTTATCCGAACGCCCGAAAACCTAAATATTCTTAAAATCAAGTTTTTTTGGGGGGCAAATTTGGGTTACTTTTTGGCAATTTTTGCACACATTTTGGGTGACTTCAGGCAATTTTCTAACACACTTTGGGTGACTTTGGGCTATTTTAAGTGACTTTTGGCTACTTGTTGACCATGCTTCGAGCGACATCTGTAAACCGAAAAAATATGGTTTCCGAAACATAGCTGGCCCCCGATGATTTTGAATAAATGAATATGGATCTTTATCTAAAACCATACACACTATATACCCTAAATCAAACCCAATACAGAGGTATTTCTCTTCATTAATTTAATCAAACAAAAAAATGAAAACAACCACCGAATGCAATCAATCTACCTGGCTGAAACTGTACAGGTGGGGGTCCAACAACAACCGGCTCAGATCCAGGGGGCCAGCCACCTCCACTGCCATCTGGTGGACACGGCATCCGCATGCCTGGATGCTCCATGCGCATTGGCATGCCTCCGACAGAGATGGAGGGAGGGCCTGACACTGTGGGTGGACCTGAAGGCATACCAGGCATTCCTTGCTCAACAGGGCCTCCAGGTCCATCCCTTCTGTGCATCATAGCTTGCTGTTCAGCTTGTCGTTTCTGTTCCTCCTTCTCCTTGAAAAACAAAAAAATTAATTCTCTAATAAAGCAGAGGGTACCAGTTTTGAATTGCAGACATGCATATAAATTGTTCAAGGCTCCAACAAGAACGTGTCAGGTATCTAGAGAACTAAACATTCCTAGCAATAAGAAACTTCTTAGACTGCAACTAGGAATGGGCTATTTTAGAATATAAGAACCTTACTGTGCAGATTGCCTAGAAAAAAAAAAATATAGAGCATTTCCTGTTAAAATGTAGGAGGTATGAACAACAGAGAAAACCAATATTAGATTATTTACAGGCATGCATCATCCATAACTGTGGAATAGGTGTTGAGAATGGATAGACCTAGAGAATTGCACAATATAGTAAAACAGTTTATAACACAAACTAAAATTAATATAAGAATCAATGATGGTGTGAGGAAAACGGGTAGTCTGATGGGGTGCTTGTATGGCTGACGGCACATAATTGGTGGATTTGATGTAATCTCTGACACCCACCGGGCTTTCTCACATCTTTTCACCTTATTAACAACAAGGTAGTTATGAGAGATTTCCTTTTGGTTTAAACACAATTAATGTTTGTTTGTTTTTTGTTTAAATTCGTTTGTTTTTTATTTTTAGTGTTTGTTTGTTTCTTAGAAAGGGGAGATCACACACAAAAACATTCATACAAATTTAGTTTTGATTTACTCTATTTGGACTGAGTAGAGGGGGGAAGAAGGTACTATCTTTGGGTATCGGAAACATGTTAGTACACCATATGTACTAATTATAACCCATCGAGGGTTGAACGGGTGTCACGAAGTGGTTTTAATTTTATAGAGTGTGCCTGAATGAAAGCAAGACCCTAGTATGAGAAAGTCTGAGAAGATAGAATTTAGATGGAAAATAACATGCCTGTGGACAGGTGAGACTATTGGCTCAAGAGATAGACCCAGGATTTGAATCTCCCCCTGCCGCTTCGTGACTAAAAAAAATGGCTATAGTCTCCCCACCTCTGACTGCCTTGAAACACAAGGAGATAAGGTGTATAATTACGACCACAAACACCACTATACAGACAACATAGAGTAAGTATAGTAAAGAATAGAAGCTGATCTAGTAAATAATATATGTATATATTTATTTACATACAAGGAAAACATAAAATGGCATCATACGTCATCAAGTCAGTCAATAGCGTGCACTGTTGCACGGCCTGGAAAAACCAAGGTAACAATTAAATTGAGAGACACTCAACAAAAAAACCCCAAATCACATTCACTCTTCCTGTCACCCTGCTGAGGAACAATAAAAATGGTTAGTGATTTAAACCAACTCTACTTTGGTGGGGCTGTCAACTTTTAGCCTCCACTCTCTAACACTAATAAATTTCTGTCTTAGTCCTGGTGACTCTTCCTCAACGAACGGCTACACAGCTTGTTACTAGTTAGGCAATAGGCGCCGATAACTACACCACAAGAAATGCTACAATTAATAGACTTGGTTTTTCGAACGCAGACTCAGTGTCTATCCGTCCAATGGATACTGAACAGACCCTACTGGTCCTGTCTATTTTCTCCCTCCTTCTCTATCTTTCTCTCTTGATCTCAGTGTCTCTCTAACACTCGAGGGCTGATGATGCGGCGTCTCCGTTACGCTCTTCTCTTGATTTCTATCAGGACCTAGGTATGGTAACCCTGTCACCTGTTCCTGATTTTGGTGATGACGATGTTCGGATATCAAGCATGAGGGACTTGATTAACTGTAGACAAAACTTCTCTGCTGCTGAATAGCTTCCCTCTTTTAACCCGCTCCGGAGTTAGAGGAAAAAACACAGCCTTGATTTCAGGCTGTACAAAATGAAACTAGTCTCCCGGCCACCTGCCGTTGCTAGAGACTATAATAGCGATGCTCTCGGCTGTCTGATAAATAAACCTCGGTCCAGCTGAAGCATAGGGACTTCACTGCCAGAGACCATAGGGTAATTTTCTTTTGCTCCTGACGATACTCGAGTACACTGACCCTGAGATATGTCTTTTGCCGTGGATAATTTTATTTGACAAAATTATGCTCCCCACTGTTTCGCCGAGACTCGCGATTATCGTTTGTTTTTCCCACGGTGGAGAACGATAATTACGACGTCCTACGGCCAGGCAATAATTTTTCATAGAGACCGAATCCCCGTTTTCTGTCTCAATATATACAAGAGAAACCGCCCACGCGGATTTCCCTTCCTACGCAAATCCCGGACCAATGGGAGCGCTAGAAAAATTAATACTATCAACCCACGCAAACCCCGCATGCTTCCGGCCGCGTGCTTCCGGCCTCGTCATATCGCGTGCCGGAAATGGCGATTTTCGCAAACAACGAAATCTACGGGAATCGCGAAAAATGAGAAGAAAGTAAAACTGATGCTAGAATAAAATAAACCTACCATCATAAACGAACCCATTTAATTTATCTACTCAAAAAAAATACCAAACACGATATATATTCAAATGAGAAGAAAAAAAATGGTGAAAAAGCGGGCCCGAAAATAGCGATTTCCGTAAACAACGGAAAATCGCGTGATCAGAAGAAAATAAAACTGGTGAAAATACAAAATAGAACCACAGAATCGGGCCTGTTAAAAGTCAGAATTACAGTGTAGCGTCACATAAGTCCCCCCTTTCAAGTACGGGAACCGTGCTAAATCACTGAAATCTCTGGGTTTCATACTGGCCCGTATCTAGATCTACCTCTCGATCTAATCACTGTCATAATTAGCATTATCATACAGGCCCATCTCCATATCCTTGAGAATCTTGGCAAGCCCTGGATCGTGAGGGTCACGCCATGGGATTTCCTCCTGGCGACTGCAGCCTGACTGGTCGCCCTTCCTCCTCCCTTTCATGTGTTTCCTTCGCCCACGAATTTTCCTGGCGGCGCGTGGTAAATAATGATTACCAGCTGGTGCAACCTCCCAGTGTTTTGAAACAGTCTGACTGGCTTGGCCAGACATCGCCGTAACAGGGCGTAACTGTTTACAGTTGACTGAAGAACCGTGCACATGTTTCTTCTTGTCAGTATTTCCCTCCCTTGAGAGATGTAATACCATCGGGGGCCTAATTCCCGACGACAAAGAAGATACTTCTGAAGTAAGAGGCGTCACCACTGTTTTACCTTTAGGCTGAACAGGGCTGACAGGCGAATACGCCTCTGTAAATAACATTCCACTGTCTTTAGAGGCGTCTCTCCTCCTCATAGCAAGACAAGGATGTTTGAGCTCCCGTGGGGCTCCGTGAATTTGGGGCTTTCCCCTTTCACTTCTCTGGCCTGCAGTAGGCCCTCTTGCATTAGCAAGAATCGGTGTGGTTGGGTTTCCCAAAACTATGTATGGGCTTCCCAGGATGAAATCATGTGCTGGCTGTGCCATTACAGCTGCCTTGATGGTGCCAGACACAAACTTGCATTTCACCTCAATGTTGGCTACAGGCAGACGCTGTGAGATACCTCTTCTCAAAACGCCACCAATCTCAACTATTTCTCCGGTCCACTGCCCTGGTTTCACCAAATGACGAGCGATGATACTGGGGTAAGTAAGCCCGCTGTCAAACAAACACGTAGTGGCTGTCCCATTCACTACGGCTGGTCCACTGTTAGAGAACAACTTCTCTGCCTGGACTGGTTCCCATTTATTCCCTTTAGTCCATCTCACCGGTCTTAAACAAGCTGCATGATGAGCTGGGGGTTTGTTCATGCACCGGGATGTCCAGTGGGAAGTGGTTCTACAATTCTGACAATACCTCTCATTATCTCCCCTGTTCCTAGCGGGTTCCTGAGAGGTTGTTGTCGGTGCTCTGTTATGCTGCTGGGGGCGCAAGTTATAACCAGAATGAGGCTCCTTGCGAGAAGGTCCTGGTTGCTGATGAGCTGGTGAAGTAGCCGGCTGCGATGATGAAGCTCCTTTGTCTGGGGCTGGCAGGTCTGGGTTTTTCCGTTTCTGTCCCAGTACTTCGGCCTGTGCTGTCTGGTACCTTTCGGCGAACATGATAATCTGATCAAGTTGCTGGGCACCCTGCTCTGCCAGATATCGCCTCAAGTCGGGGGACATGTTTGCCTTAACTTGTTCACACAGAACTAACTCCTCCAACCCTTCAAAAGTCTTCGCCAGTCCTGACAGTTCCCTCCACCGGGTTAGGTAATTTCTCACCCGCTCTGCAAACTGTGCGAAACTCTCTCCCTTCTCCGGCCTGCTCTCCCTGAACATGGTTTGGCATTTGCGGGGTGTCCACTGAAATCTTTGCAATAAAGCGTTTCGCAGTGCCTCAAAGTTGTTCTGGTCATCTATGAGCATCTTGTTGTAGACGTCATACGCATGACCTTTGAGCGATTGCGATAATTTCAGACACCAAAGACTCTCATCCAACCCGTATGCCTTTGCCATTCTTTGAAATTTCTCCAAGAACACGTCAATCTTTTCATTCCCGTTAGGGAACGAGTCAAATGGGAAGCTCATGGCTGCCATCCGGGGCCCTCCGTTTCCTGAGGTGTCTGTCGCTCCTGCTCCGGGTGAATCTCCATTAGCCGAACTGCCTCCCGAAGCTCGGTACTGCAGTTCCAGAGAACGCAGGGCAAGTTCATGCTGTCTCTCTGCTGCCTTCTCTGCTGCTCTCCTGTCTCTTGCTTCCAATTTCCGAAGTTCCATCTCTGCTGCCTGCCCTCCGCTTCTTTTGCGGTGGCTATCCTTTCCTCTTTTCGCTGCTTCTCTCGCTGGCGGCGGCGGCTATCCTTTCCTCTTTTGCTGCTTCTGCGGCGGCTATCCTTTCCTCTTTTGCTGCTTTGCCTTTCCTCAATTTCTGGCGGCTGCCCTGTCCTCTTTCTCTTTCTCTCGCTGAATATGCCTGTCAGTTTCCCTTATCAGGTAGGCCTTAGTCTCCTCCTTATCCATTCCCATGTCCTGAGCAGCGTCACGCCAGGCAGCTCGTAACTTGGCCATATCCGCCATCTTACCTGTAAACTGCTGTAAGTTCACAAAATACAGAAAATGACAGAAAAGAGAACAAAAGAAGGAACTACCTGTTACGTAATATAAAATACTCCCTCTTTTACCGCTGTTCCAAAAACCCGAACTCAGACTAGCGTCAAGTCTGAACAATAACCTGAGAAAAAAATTTAGTTAAGAAGCTACCAAAAACTAAATTACCTTCCTGCTAAAGAAAAATATGTCGGTATGCCAACAATTACCTTTATGTCATATAAATCAAAAATACCACAAAAATCTACTAGACTGCAACCTGTGGAAAAACTTATACTGGATCAGTTCTAGTAGCTCAAGTCTAGGGGATATTTAAAGAAATTCTATTCTCAGAAACTTCCTATAGAGACAATCTATGAATGTAGATCACAGAATTGATCTCAACAGAATGATCCACCGGACGATTGCCGCCCACTTGTCACGAAGTGGTTTTAATTTTATAGAGTGTGCCTGAATGAAAGCAAGACCCTAGTATGAGAAAGTCTGAGAAGATAGAATTTAGATGGAAAATAACATGCCTGTGGACAGGTGAGACTATTGGCTCAAGAGATAGACCCAGGATTTGAATCTCCCCCTGCCGCTTCGTGACTAAAAAAAATGGCTATAGTCTCCCCACCTCTGACTGCCTTGAAACACAAGGAGATAAGGTGTATAATTACGACCACAAACACCACTATACAGACAACATAGAGTAAGTATAGTAAAGAATAGAAGCTGATCCAGTAAATAATATATGTATATATTTATTTACATACAAGAAAAACATAAAATGGCATCATACGTCATCAAGTCAGTCGATAGCGTGCACTGTTGCACGGCCTGGAAAAACCAAGGTAACAATTAAATTGAGAGACACTCAACAAAAAAAAACCCCAAATCACATTCACTCTTCCTGTCACCCTGCTGAGGAACAATAAAAATGGTTAGTGATTTAAACCAACTCTAATTTGGTGGGGCTGTCAACTTTTAGCCTCCACTCTCTAACACTAATAAATTTCTTATTGTCTTAGTCCTGGTGACTCTTCCTCAACGAACGGCTACACAGCTTTTTACTAGTTAGGCGATAGGCGCCGATAACTACACCACAAGAAATGCTAAAAATAATAGACTTGGTTTTTCGAACGCAGACTCAGTGTCTATCCGTCCAATGGATACTGAACAGACCCTACTGGTCCTGTCTATTTTCTCCCTCCTTCTCTATCTTTCTCTCTTGATCTCAGTGTCTCTCTAACACTCGAGGGCTGATGATGCGGCGTCTCCGCTACGCTCTTTCTCTTGATTTCTATCAGGACCTAGGTATGGTAACCCTGTCACCTGTTCCTGATTTTGGTGATGACGATGTTCGGATATCAAGCATGAGGGACTTGATTAACTGTAGACAAAACTTCTCTGCTGCTGAATAGCTTCCCTCTTTTAACCCGCTCCGGAGTTAGAGGAAAAACACACAGCCTTGATTTCAGGCTGTACAAAATGAAACTAGTCTCCCGGCCACCTGCCGTTGCTAGAGACTATAATAGCGATGCTCTCGGCTGTATGATAAATAAACCTCGGTCCAGCTGAAGCATAGGGACTTCACTGCCAGAGACCATAGGGTAATTTTCTTTTGCTCCTGACGATACTCGAGTACACTGACCCTGAGATATGTCTTTTGCCGTGGATAATTTTATTTGACAAAATTATGCTCCCCACTGTTTCGCCGAGACTCGCGATTATCGTTTGTTTTTCCCACGGTGGAGAACGATAATTACGACGTCCTACGGCCAGGCAATAATTTTTCATAGAGACCGAATCCCCGTTTTCTGTCTCAATATATACAAGAGAAACCGCCCACGCGGATTTCCCTTCCTACGCAAATCCCGGACCAATGGGAGCGCTAGAAAAATTAATACTATCAACCCACGCAAACCCCGCGTGCTTCCGGCCGCGTGCTTCCGGCCTCGTCATATCGCGTGCCGGAAATGGCGATTATTTCGTAAACAACGAAATTTACGGGAATCGCGAAAAATCAGAAGAAAGTAAAACTGATGCTAGAATAAAATAAACCTACCATCATAAACGAACCCATTTAATTTATCTACTCAAAAAAAAAATACCAAACACGATATATATTCAAATGAGAAGAAATAAAATGGTGAAAAAGCGTGCCCGAAAATAGCGATTTCCGTAAACAACGGAAAATCGCGTGATCAGAAGAAAATAAAACTGGTGAAAATTCAAAATAGAACCACAGAATCGGGCCTGTTAAAAGTCAGAATTACAGTGTAGCGTCACATAAGTCCCCCCTTTCAAGTACGGGAACCGTGCTAAATCACTGAAATCTCTGGGTTTCATACTGGCCCGTATCTAGATCTACCTCTCGATCTAATCACTGTCATAATTAGCATTATCATACAGGCCCATCTCCATATCCTTGAGAATCTTGGCAAGCCCTGGATCGTGAGGGTCACGCCATGGGATTTCCTCCTGGCGACTGCAACCTGACTGGTCGCCCTTCCTCCTCCCTTTCATGTGTTTCCTTCGCCCACGAATTTTCCTGGCGGCGCGTGGTAAATAATGATTACCAGATGGTGCGACCTCCCAGTGTTTTGAAACAGTCTGACTGGCTTGGCCAGACATCGCCGTAACAGGGCGTAACTGTTTTTGCAGTTGACTGAAGAACCGTGCACATGTTTCTTCTTGTCAGTATTTCCCTCCCTTGAGAGATGTAATACCATCGGGGGCCTAATTCCCGACGACAAAGAAGATACTTCTGAAGTAAGAGGCGTCACCCCTGTTTTGACCTTTAGGCTGAACAGGGCTGACAGGCGAATACGCCTCTGTAAATAACATTCCACTGTCTTTAGAGGCGTCTCTCCTCCTCATAGCAAGACAAGGATGTTTGAGCTCCCGTGGGGCTCCGTGAATTTGGGGCTTTCCCCTTTCACTTCTCTGGCCTGCAGGAGGCCCTCTTGCATTAGCAAGAATCGGTGTGGTTGGGTTTCCCAAAACTATGTATGGGCTTCCCAGGATGAAATCATGTGCTGGCTGTGCCATTACAGCTGCCTTGATGGTGCCAGACACAAACTTGCATTTCACCTCAATATTGGCTACAGGCAGACGCTGTGAGATACCTCTTCTCAAAACGCCACCAATCTCAACTATTTCTCCTGTCCACTGACCTGGTTTCACCAAATGACGAGCGATGATACTGGGGTAAGTAAGCCCGCTGTCAAACAAACACGTAGTGGCTGTCCCATTCACTACGGCTGGTCCACTGTTAGAGAACAACTTCTCTGCCTGGACTGGTTCCCATTTATTCCCTTTAGTCCATCTCACCGGTCTTAAACAAGCTGCATGATGAGCTGGGGGTTTGTTCATGCACCGGGATGTCCAGTGGGAAGTGGTTCTACAATTCTGACAATACCTCTCATTATCTCCCCTGTTCCTAGCGGGTTCCTGAGAGGTTGTTGTCGGTGCTCTGTTATGCTGCTGGGGGCGCAAGTTATAACCAGAATGAGGCTCCTTGCGAGAAGGCCCTGGTTGCTGATGAGCTGGTGAAGTAGCCGGCTGCGATGATGAAGCTCCTTTGTCTGGGGCTGGCAGGTCTGGGTTTTTCCGTTTCTGTCCCAGTACTTCGGCCTGTGCTGTCTGGTACCTTTCGGCGAACACGATAATCTGATCAAGTTGCTGGGCACCCTGCTCTGCCAGATATCGCCTCAAGTCGGGGGACATGTTTGCCTTAACTTGTTCACACAGAACTAACTCCTCCAACCCTTCAAAAGTCTTCGCCAGTCCTGACAGTTCCCTCCACCGGGTTAGGTAATTTCTCACCCGCTCTGCAAACTGTGCGAAACTCTCTCCCTTCTCCGGCCTGCTCTCCCTGAACATGGTTTGGCATTTACGGGGTGTCCACTGAAATCTTTGCAATAAAGCGTTTCGCAGTGCCTCGAAGTTGTTCTGGTCATCTAGGAGCATCTTGTTGTAGACTTCATACGCATGACCTTTGAGTGATTGCGATAATTTTAGGCACCAAAGACTCTCATCCAACCCGTATGCCTTTGCCATTCTTTGAAATTTCTCCAAGAACACGTCAATCTTTTCATTCCCGTTAGGGAACGAGTCAAATGGGAAGCTCATGGCTGCCATCCGGGGTCCTCCGTTTCCTGAGGTGTCTGTCGCTCCTGCTCCGGGTGAATCTCCATTAGCCGAACTGCCTCCCGAAGCTTGGTACTGCAGTTCAAGAGAACGCCTGGCAAGTTCATGCTGTCTCTCTGCTGCCTGCTGCCTTCTGCTGCTGTCTGTGCTTCCAATTTCCGAAGTTCCATCTCGGCCTGCTCTCCGCTGCTTCCAATTTTCCTCTTTTGCTGCTTCTCGGCGGCTGTCCTTTCCTCTTTTGCTGCTTCTGCGGCGGCTGCTATCCTTTGCTCTTTCCTCAATTCTGCGGCGGCTATCCTTTCCTCTTTTGCTGCTTCTGCGGCGGCTGCCCTGTCCTCCTTCTCTTTCTCTCGCTGAATATGCCTATCAGTTTCCCTTATCAGGTAGGCCTTAGTCTCCTCCTTATCCATTCCCATGTCCTGAGCAGCCTCTCGCCAGGCAGCTCGTAACTTGGCCATATCCGCCATCTTACCTGTAAACTGCTGTAAGTTCACAACTGACAGAAAATGACAGAAAGGAGAACAAAAGGAAGGAACTACCTGTTACGTAATATATAATACTCCCTCTTAAACCGCTGTTCCAAAACCCGAACTCAGACTAGCGTCAAGTCTGAACAATAACCTGAAAAAAATTTTTGTTAACAAGCTACCAAAAACCCGAAATTACCTTCCTGTTAAAGAAAAATATGTCGGTATGCCATCAATTACCTCTTAGTCATATAAATCAAAAATACCACAAAAATCTACTAGACTGCAACCTGTGGAAAAACTTATACTGGATCAGTTCTAGTAGCTCAAGTCTAGGGGATATTTAAAGAAACTCTATTCTCAGAACTTCCTAGAGACAATCTATGAATGTAGATCACAGAATTGATCTCAACAGAATGATCCACCGGACGATTGCCGCCCACTTGTCACGAAGTGGTTTTAATTTTATAGAGTGTGCCTGAATGAAAGCAAGACCCTAGTATGAGAAAGTCTGAGAAGATAGAATTTAGATGGAAAATAACATGCCTGTGGACAGGTGAGACTATTGGCTCAAGAGATAGACCCAGGATTTGAATCTCCCCCTGCCGCTTCGTGACTAAAAAAAAAATGGCTATAGTCTCCCCACCTCTGACTGCCTTGAAACACAAGGAGATAAGGTGTATAATTACGACCACAAACACCACTATACAGACAACATAGAGTAAGTATAGTAAAGAATAGAAGCTGATCCAGTAAATAATATATGTATATATTTATTTACATACAAGGAAAACATAAAATGGCATCATACGTCATCAAGTCAGTCAATAGCGTGCACTGTTGCACGGCCTGGAAAAACCAAGGTAACAATTAAATTGAGAGACACTCAACAAAAAAAAACCCCAAATCACATTCACTCTTCCTGTCACCCTGCTGAGGAACAATAAAAATGGTTAGTGATTTAAACCAACTCTACTTTGGTGGGGCTGTCAACTTTTAGCCTCCACTCTCTAACACTAATAAATTTCTGTCTTAGTCCTGGTGACTCTTCCTCAACGAACGGCTACACAGCTTGTTACTAGTTAGGCAATAGGCGCCGATAACTACACCACAAGAAATGCTACAATTAATAGACTTGGTTTTTCGAACGCAGACTCAGTGTCTATCCGTCCAATGGATACTGAACAGACCCTACTGGTCCTGTCTATTTTCTCCCTCCTTCTCTATCTTTCTCTCTTGATCTCAGTGTCTCTCTAACACTCGAGGGCTGATGATGCGGCGTCTCCGTTACGCTCTTCTCTTGATTTCTATCAGGACCTAGGTATGGTAACCCTGTCACCTGTTCCTGATTTTGGTGATGACGATGTTCGGATATCAAGCATGAGGGACTTGATTAACTGTAGACAAAACTTCTCTGCTGCTGAATAGCTTCCCTCTTTTAACCCGCTCCGGAGTTAGAGGAAAAAAACAGCCTTGATTTCAGGCTGTACAAAATGAAACTAGTCTCCCGGCCACCTGCCGTTGCTAGAGACTATAATAGCGATGCTCTCGGCTGTCTGATAAATAAACCTCGGTCCAGCTGAAGCATAGGGACTTCACTGCCAGAGACCATAGGGTAATTTTCTTTTGCTCCTGACGATACTCGAGTACACTGACCCTGAGATATGTCTTTTGCCGTGGATAATTTTATTTGACAAAATTATGCTCCCCACTGTTTCGCCGAGACTCGCGATTATCGTTTGTTTTTCCCACGGTGGAGAACGATAATTACGACGTCCTACGGCCAGGCAATAATTTTTCATAGAGACCGAATCCCCGTTTTCTGTCTCAATATATACAAGAGAAACCGCCCACGCGGATTTCCCTTCCTACGCAAATCCCGGACCAATGGGAGCGCTAGAAAAATTAATACTATCAACCCACGCAAACCCCGCATGCTTCCGGCCGCGTGCTTCCGGCCTCGTCATATCGCGTGCCGGAAATGGCGATTTTCGCAAACAACGAAATCTACGGGAATCGCGAAAAATGAGAAGAAAGTAACACTGATGCTAGAATAAAATAAACCTACCATCATAAACGAATCCATTTAATTTATCTACTCAAAAAAAATACCAACCACGATATATATTCAAATGAGAAGAAAAAAAATGGTGGAAAAGCGGGCCCGAAAATAGCGATTTCCGTAAACAACGGAAAATCGCGTGATCAGAAGAAAATAAAACTGGTGAAAATACAAAATAGAACCACAGAATCGGGCCTGTTAAAAGTCAGAATTACAGTGTAGCGTCACAACGGGATACTTTAAAAACAAAAAAAGTTACTCTGGTACCCAATTCATGAGGCTGCGTCAACCCCAGAGTCTCTCTGGTGTCTCTCTCTTTTTTTTTTTTTTTTTTTTAACGCACGCACACTATTTCTCGAGGCGAAATCTCCGGTTAGTATATCCAACCTGAGACTGATTTACATGAGTATCCTATTTTCCCTGTATGCTGACAGGTGTCCTCTCGCCATTCAGGCAGATACTCGCCGTCTTCGGAGGATACCCATTAGAGCTGGGTCGGCTCAGGAGCCGTTCAAGTTTCTTCAAATGTCCTCGCCTGGGCTTGAACCTGGATCACCCGATCGCCAGCGCAGTAGGGTAACCATTACACCAGCGCGGCACCCAGGTGTCTCTCTGAAGCGACAAAGAAAGAATATGTCTACTGCTTCCACTGGTGTCTTGTACAATACGAATGATATGATGTTGCAATGATATGATGTTGCAATGATATGATGTTGCACATTAGGAAGGTAAACTCACCACGTAACATAAATTGTCACAGAAACCACTGTTACAAGAGTGCACAAATTCTTGGTGCAGGTTTTCTGCTAGGAGACCAGTTACAGTTGTGGCTCAATGAGCCATAAGGAGGGCAAAATAATGATGATAACCAAAAATGGTACTAAGAGACCCCCGGGTACTAAGAGACCACTGGGTACTAAGAGACCCCCGGGTACTAAGAGACCCCCGGGTACTAAGAGACCCCCGGGTACTAAGAGACCCCCGGGTACTAAGAGACCACCGGGTTCTAAGAGACCACCGGGTACTAAGAGACCACCGGGTACTAAGAGACCACCGGGTACTAAGAGACCCCCGGGTACTAAGAGACCCCCGGGTACTAAGAGACCCCCGGGTACTAAGAGACCCCCGGGTACTAAGAGACCCCCGGGTACTAAGAGACCCCCGGGTACTAAGACCCCCGGGTACTAAGAGACCACCGGGTACTAAGAGACCCCTGGGTACTAAGAGACCACCGGGTACTAAGAGACCCCCGGGTACTAAGAGACCCCCAGGTCAAGGTGAATGCAGTGCTGAATGCCTAAATGACAGATTTAAAAAAATAACATTTCTGTACTCACTTTTTCTACTAAGTCATCCAGAAGTGTAATCTGTTCTCGCTGTGATGCCTGACCCTGAGGAACACCACCTGGAGAGAATGGAGGTCCTGGCTGGCGAGGTCCAATTCCTCTGAGTTGAGGTGGGTGAGACAGTCTTGGAGGAATTCCAGGAAAAGAATGTCTGGCCTGTGCGAGGGTCAGCTGGCTTTGAAGGCTGGGGTGTCCAGTGGCTGAAGGTGGGGGTCCTCTCATGCCTAGCAAAGATGTGACAATTATTTTCACAAACAGATGGGTCTTCAAATAGTGAAAGGTGGGGAATGGTGGTGGTGGACAAGGATGATGATGGACAAAATGAACACTAAAACCATATCTTACTTACTTAGTCGCTCCTCTTCTACCTGGGGGCATGGAGGTTTGCTAGACGGAGCACAATGCTATACTATCTTCTTCCTTGTCTACCTACACAATATTCATTTAACAAAGCACTTTTCAAACACTTCCTCAACACTGATTACACTGACTAACAAAAAAAAACTTTTTTTTTCTTTCTCTAACATTTCTATGTTTGTCTGGTCAATTTTAATGCGCTGTTTTTAAATCTGCAAACCGTTTTTTCTCTATCAGGTCGGGATCTCTAGAAATACGCAATTGAAGTTTTTTAACAAGGCATACAGTATTATAACATCATTCATACAAGAAGTGTAACAGTTATGTAGGCTTGAATTTCTTTGCAGTCGACTTTCGTCGGTGAATGGCATGTGGTACATCGCGATGAAGCATCCAACAATAATCGGCAAGCATGGTCACACTCCACCGTCCTTGATAGCGTGACTCCATTACGGCGATATCTTGATGGAATTGTTCTCCATGTTCATCGCTGACTTCGCCAAGTTTGTCAGGGAAAAAGTCAAGATGCGAATCAAGCAAATGGATTTTGAGGGACATGTTACAGCCCATAATTCTGTATGCATCTATGCACTGCTTAACAATATGCACATAGTCGACAGATTTATGATTTCCCAGAAAGTTATCGACGATCGATTTGAATGCCATCCATGCGCGAAGTTCACTACCATGTAACAAGTTCTCGAATTGTTTGTCTGCAATAACTTTCCTAATCTGAGGTCCTACAAAGATACCTTCCTTTATCTTTGCATCGCTAACTTGCGGAAACTTTTCTCGAAGATAAGTGAAAGCTTTGCTCGTTTTATCTAACGCTTTTACGAAATTCTTCATGAGCCCCAACTTTATATGTAACGGTGGTAAAATGATGCCGTCTTTGTTAACTAATGGCTCATGTATTACATTTTTATGCCCGAGCTGCATACGATCCCTGATAGGCCACACCTTTCTTGCATAATGTTCCTGTCTCTTGCGGCTGTCCCATTCACATAGGAAGCAACAAAATTTAGTATACCCAGTCTGCATGCCCGTGAGAATTGCAATGACCTTTAGGTCTCCACAAATCCGCCATTGGTAGTCATTGTACTTTATTTTTGCCAAAAGTATACCCATATTGTAATAAGTTTCTTTCATATGAACAGAGTAGGCGACTGGAATTGATGAAAATAAATTTCCGTTATGCAATAACATGGCTTTTAGACTAGTCTTGGAAGAGTCGATGAAAAGTCGCCATTCGTTAACTATGTGCTCATGACCGAGGTGCACCATTAGACCGTTTACATCTTTGCAATAGCAAATGCCATCATCCATCTCAAAGTATTGAACAAGTTCTCTGTGTCTATGACGAAATTTAGATATCGGAGTATTGGGCGCTAAAAGATTCCATCTTTGAGTCGCGAACCGAGTAATTCCGCTTGTCCTTTGGTAAGAGCGAGATCACGTATTAGATCTGAAAGTTCTGAATGGTTAATTAAGTGAACACCATCATTCACCGGTATATAATCCGAGTCAGAATTAGTTTCTAAAGCAGGTAAACTATCACTTTCTGATGGTTCATTCACGTCCAACGGATATTGTTATGGTGGAACTGGGATCGGACACGTGATTGGATCATGAGGAACTGTTTTCGATACCGATTCAATATTTGGATAAACCACAGACTTTCTAGTTGTAAAAGTGAAACCATGGATATTTGTCAAGCAGAAGTAACAATCAGTAGCGTGATTTGTCGGTTCACGCCATATTACTGGCACTCCAAAAGGCATCGACTTATGCTTCGGCGATTTTCGTAACCAACCTGCCAATGTATTTGCACAGGTCGAAAAAACTGCATTTGGCTTCCAAGATTTATTTGCATCATCAACTTTCGAATCGAAATAACGTTCATATTCTTTCTTTAGTAATGGTGTAAAGTTTTTTCTGGTGAACACGATCGGTAAAATATCCGCATACGTAACAGAACAGATCAGCCGAATTTCTACAACTTCTAGAAGCCATATTTCGCTCAGAATTATTTCAAAATACAGTAACTATTTGAAAAATAGCGTAACATATGTCATGCATCTGTTAGCAGTATAAAAAGTAGAATTATTTTGCATTTTATTAATTTTTAATAAGTTATATAGTAAAAATGAAACGGAGCAAATAACGGTTTCCCAAAAATATATTTATTCACAAATATCTTAAGAACCTGACGTGATAGAGATAAACGGATTTCAGATTTGAAATCAGCGCAAGAAACTGACCTAAGAACACTTATTCTTATATAAGAAAGAAAAATGTTGTTTGTCAGTGTTATCTACCCCTATAGAAACATCATTTGCCTGTCAACATCTCATCCATAGGTCAACATGTCTTTTCCTCTTCCGCTCGTTTTTAATGTGAATAATTTGTTTTATATCCATGTAATATTATTATATAATGTGATGTATGTGAGAATGTAGCTGCATACCACTGTACTTTAGAAATGTGAATGCTTTCGTTTGCTTAAATGGGATGATGTTAATGAGAATAAACAGATATACATTTTTAACTGCTCAAAGACTTTTCCTGCTACAGAAGTGCGTAAGAATGTGTTATTATTTCATTTTCCACCAAGAATGTATGGATATAAGCGAGAATGTGTTTATGTAATTTTTTTATTAATTGATGACCCATGCAAAAATGCAGATTAATTGTAGACGGTTTGACCACATGAGGGAGTGTCGGTATACAGAATTTACATATTTTATTTAGTTACTGTTTTGTTTATTTTATTTTTTCATTTACTTATTTATTTATTTTTTCAATTACTATCTTGTTTGTTTAAACCAAATTCACTCAAATGTTAACAAAATAGTCAGAAATCACCCAAATTGTGATTAAAAAAAGTATATTTTGGTTTTTAGATTTAAAAAAAAGGGTGTTTAAATAAAAGGTTATTGACCTTTATTGTCAAAATTAACAGCCATGATTAAGTCAGTAAAAAAAAATAAATTAATTTACAAATGTTGATAATAAATGTTAGCATGATTTATCTCTTACCTCTTGCCTGCATTTGCTGGTACATGGGGTGTGATCTTCCATCTGGCAGGGTCACAGTTTGTGGCATACAGGGTCCCAGTCCTTCCACCACCTCCATTGTGGCCTCTACTGGCCTAGGGAATCTGCCCTGTTGGCCATCGCCTGGTCTAATTACAAGAATTGATGAATGACTGTTAGTCAGAAAGAAACTTGAGTAATTTGACATTCAGGCTTACCAACATCAAAAATCAAGAATAAAGAACAAACTTTGGACATCGCATGAAGGTGCTGCACGGCTGTTTGTTCTTTATAAAAAGTTGCTCCTGACCTCAATAAAACAATAAATCTTTTTAACAAGCGAGCACAGGTAGTGCTTACTCTGGCGGGAAATATCAGCTGACTTTCACCCAAAAAAAAATGAATGAAATTTAACCAGTTTACATGCATTCCTGATAAGCTCAGGACTAAAATAATTTATAGAAAAAAACTTTGTGCATAATACTATCTTTGTGTGGATTTTCATTGTTTTATTATATTATTTTGCTTTGTATCAGCCGTTACAAAACATCATCTTTTGTGTAATATATTACCGAAAAGGACACATTTGCTAATTAATTATCTAAACATCTTTGCAGCCAATACAGTTCAATATTTGTAAAAATGTTCATGAGAAATTAAAGAGTTTCACTACCTAATTTCATCTTAGCAAGTTGCTACGTTAATGAATGGTAGTCAATTTCATAGGTCAGGGATAACAAAAACATGAAGAATTTGCACAACAGAGATTACGTGTGAATGGGTGCATTTGAATCCATTCATCATAATTATAATTTTTTTTTTGGTACTTCTTATGAACCAAACACCCACCACTACAAGTGGTACCCCTTCCTTAAAACCTGCACCAAGCAGTCACATGCTCTTGCAGAAGTGGTTTCTGTGGCAGTCTGTTTTACATGATGAGATTTGCCAGCTCCATGACCAACTTTATTTTAGTTGCCTTCTAAGATACACACGAGGGAGCGGTAATCTTATTCTTTCTTTGTCTCTACAGAGACCCGCAGGAACTACTTCTGCTTGGACCCTTAGCCCCTGACTGACAAAGCAGTCAGTGGCCATCACGCCTAGCCACATCCTGTAGGGCAGCAGCAAACTGCCCCCATTTTGCTCAGTCAGTGGCCATCCTTTCGCGCTGTGCACCTTTTCTGGTTCATGCTTTCCATCT
This sequence comes from Oreohelix idahoensis, assembly GCA_024509875.1. Taxonomy (NCBI): domain Eukaryota; kingdom Metazoa; phylum Mollusca; class Gastropoda; order Stylommatophora; family Oreohelicidae; genus Oreohelix; species Oreohelix idahoensis. The sequence goes on along the minus strand of JAMPIV010007628.1, from coordinate 290,262 downwards.
CTGCCTCCACTGTTCTCCGCCAGGTTGTCTTTGGTCTGCCTCTCTTTCGCCGTCCTTCTGGGGTCCATAGCATAGCAGTTCTGGTGATGGCGTCAAGATCCGTTCTGAGGACATGGCCAACCCAGTTCCAGCGTCTGCCTGCAATGATGGTGAGCATGCCTTTTTGACTACATGGGGCATTTTAACTCATTACTGAACCTGAATGAGCTGAAACTGTTCTGATCTGAAATAAGTAAGTCTGATTAGATATATAACAACCCTGAACTGAAAGCAATAATCATGACATTTAAAAACCTATCTATAATCTTTAATCAAATCATTGTGTATGAGACTGGCAACCTCATCATGTCAAAAAAATGGCCACAGGAACCACTGCTGCAAGAGCATGTGACTGCTTGATGCAGGCATCCTGCAAGGGGACTGAATGCAAAGCTGGCTCCATATTCTAAATTGAGCAGATGACAAAAACTACCTGATTCCGTGTGGTGGTGGTACATATATTGGTCCTCTAGGAGCTCCAGGATGTCCCATCTGGTTAAAACCTTGTAGAGGTCTAAGAACCATTCCACCAGCAGGGTAGCTTGGAGACATCATGTGTGGGGGCCCTGGTGATGACATGCTGAAAAAAAAGAAAAAAAAACATAACTCATCATGTGTGGCGGTCCTAGTGATAACATGCTCAAACAAATAGCACAGCCTAACTCATCATGTGTGGGGGTCCAGGTGATGACATACTGAATGAAATAAATAGCACAGCATAATTCATCATGTGTGGGGGCCCAGGTGATGACATACGGAAATAAAAAGCACAGCATAACTCATCATGTGTGGGGGTCCAGGTGATGACAAGCTGAAATAAATAGCACAGCATAGCTCATCATGTGTGGGGGCTCAGGTGATGACAAGCTGAAATAAATAGCATAGCTTAACTCATCATGTTTGGGGGCCCAGGTGATGACAAGCTGAAATAAATAGCATAGCATAACTCATCATGTGTGGGTGTCCGGCAGCCGCGCTGGTGTAGTGGTTACCAAACTGCGCTGGCGACCGGGTGACCCGGGATCAAACCCAGGCGAGGACATTTGAAGATTTTTCGTCAACCGGGATTTGGACTGGATTAACTCGAGCCCTGGCGAGAACATTTGAAGGAGTGTTGTCAACCAGGGACTGGCGGCTCCTGAGCCGACCCAGCTCTAATGGGTACCTCCGAAATCGGCAAGTATCTGCCTGAATGGCGAGGGACACCTGTCTCTGAAAAAGAAAAAAAAAGGGATACTCACGTAAAAATCCGTCTCAGGTTAGACATACTAACCTGAGATTTCATCTCGAGTAATAGCAGGAGTACGAAAAAAAAAAAAATGTGTAGCGGTCCAGGTGATGACAAGCTGAGGGAAATAGCGTAACTCAACATTAGACAGATCAAACAAAAACAGGATCAGATAATTTCAAAACTACCTTGCGAAAGGTGGCTGTGACGATGTTGCATAAGGTGAGTGTGGAGCAGAACCAGGACCTTGACCATATGGCTGCTGCCCTCCTGTGGATGTTGGTGGACTGAACGGGATTTGAACACTTCCGGCCGAGAAGGGAGACAGCTGTGGACCTCCAGGTGTCATTGGCTGACTGTGGGGAGATGACGAGTGACGACCTCCAATCAATGTGTTAAAAGGTGACTGGATGCCTGGTGTTCTAGGTGAAGGCTGTCCACTTCGAGGTGAGTGCATAATCTGTACAGTATAACAGTCAAATAAATTTTTTTACACCAAAGATAGCATTGTCCTGGAAAAAAAAGCATGGACTTAATTGTGCTACTGTTGACCCCATGACTGTGTACCAAAAAAGGTATTCATATATGTCTTCTCCTTCTTTGATCCTTAGTAGCCGACTGTCAAAGCAGTCAGTGGCCATCCCGCCTGGTGGCGTCTTGTAGGGCAGCAACAAACGGCTTCCACTTTGCTCATTCAGCGGCCATCCTTCATGCAGTGCCCTATATGTCTGGCAAGATTTTATTGAAAAGTATGTATGTAGTGTGAACTGTGTGTTACTAGGGAGTGCGAAAGGGGAGCAAAGAATAGTAACACTGTACCCTACCAGGCATACCCTACCATGAATGTCAAACAAAGTAACTAAGGAGGGTTGAGCATGGGGCTGGTGGTTACCCTATTCCATAAAAAAACTTTTTACCACAAAAACTTCAACAAACACTATAGATAAGTCAAATATAGAAAATAAATCAACTCAGCCGCACAAGACAGAAGAAAACGTGGAAAGAACTTGAGCTGATGGCATGTGACAGGAGGACTTGGCATGTGTTTGTTGAAGGCCTATGCTCCTTGGGGAGCTCAAGGGTATGGACTGATATATGTAGTGCACCACTTAGAATAAGAAAGAATGCGACTACTACTTCCTTGTTAAAGTTTTTTGGTAAAAAGTTTTTTTACGGGATGGGGGTCACCTGCCCCATCCTCCTTAGTCGCTTTTTACGACATGCATGGTAGGGTACAGTGTTACTATTCTTTGCTCCCCTTTCGGGCCCCAGTAACACACGGGTGACTCCTTCCTTGGGCATATCATTAAGATAACATTGTGCAAGGGCAGACAGCCTTATGTAAAATGAATTGCTACAAAGATCACCGCTGCTAGAGCCCATAAATGCTTTACAGCGGGGCTTCCTGGGAACCAGCTGCTGTGGTGGTTCACAATGCTTAAATCTTTCAGTCCCAAGCAAAAAGCTGGGTTTGGCCCAAACAAAAATGGCCACCCGAGTGCTTTTTTATTGTTGTTGTTTGGGAAAATTTTAAAAAAAATGTTCATAGGCATAAATACGAGGTATTTAAAATGAAAGTACTTCCTGTCAGAAATGACGTTTTGGGTTGTTAAAATTAGAAAACAGCTCTAGAAAGGAGCAAAAGATACGAAAGCCGATTTAACGTTCATTGGGTCAAATGGGTCTGGAAGGAAGTAGGATATATCGGCTGTTGGGACTTAAAGAGTTAATGGAAAAAGTAATCCAAAAATGAAAAAGAAAAGTACCATTTTGATTCTTCTTCTCCTCTTAACTCCCAAAGGAGTATAGGCAAACTTCAACAAACTTATGCTAAGTTTTTCTGTCCTGTGCCATCCGCTCAAGGTCTTTCCTTGTCTTCTTCATTCCCTTCACGTCTGTCACCAGTTTCTAATTTTCCACGTGTTATCATTTTCATTAAAGTCATGTAAATAACCAACAGGCACGGTCACTAGCAAGATGAGGTCAGGTAATAGGGGGGTAAACCTGCAAACACTGAGAAAAAAAAACCTGCTGATACCATCACAAGGCAGTCCTTGTCCTGGAATCCCCTGGGTAAAAGAAGCACAGGGAGATTTAAAAACAGCACATGGAGAAGAGAACTGAAGATAGAAATGACAGGGATAAAAGAAGGTTTGGATGGAAAGAGCTTGCACAGATGGCACAGGACAGGAGGGACCAGGCACACATTTGTTGAAGGACTATACTCTTTAGGAAGCTCAGAGGCTTAAAAAAAAAAAAAAAAAAAAAAAAAAACGAGAATTCTATTTATTTTATTTTATTTGTTTAAAGTAATTAGCTTTCTCTTTCATGTGAGTATGTTGAAAACTTGATGTTAACGTTTTTACAACTATGAAATCTTGATATTTTTTTTGGGGTCCAAAAGTGCTAAACTAGCATACATCTATGGAAACTGTCACGCTGCTGACCTTGGGTGAAGGAAGGCCTGAAGATCCTGGCTGAGGCAGCACCTGAGATGGGGACATGTGGGGAGATGCCAGGTTTGGGTTAAAGGTTGTCCTGGGAATCCCTCCACTTCCCATACCTGAGTCAATCACAGATGGCTTGATATCCGGCGTGCCAGAATCACTACTTGATAATCTGCAGCTGGAATAAAATTGGGAAAAAAAAAAAAATTTTCAGAAAGAAAGAAAAAAACGTTTTGAATTTCCCACAAGACTTTATAATGAATAAAAGAAAGAAAGACAGAAAGGAAGGAAGGAAGGACAGAAAGAAAGAGAAAACTTTTAAAATTTCTCACAAGACTTTATAATGAATAAACGGAATGAAGAAAGAAACAAAGGAAAGAAAGAAAGAGAAAATGTCTTTATAATGAACCAATCACTCATCACTCATTCATTATTTTCCATTTTGTCCCTATGGAGCACAGAGTAACTACTGCAACTGGTCCCCAACTGGTCTGCAATTTTGATAAAGTTATTTTTAGCGTGATTGCTGCGCACCATGCTGAGCCTCACCAAAACGCAAAAACTAGAGTCGTTAGCTATGACAAAGTAACGTATCGAGGGATGACGTAGAGTTTGTGTCTACGCTTTGAAGCGTATAGACGTGTCCGCATGTGTGGCTTGGTCCACTTATTCTTATATGTGTAGCAAAAGCTACTTTTAAAAGTGATTCAGGAGTCTGGATTTGACTCATAAATCAAGTGTATATTATTACTTCAATGTGGTGGAACCACTTCTTCAGAATATATTTAATCCGCAATATTGAATAGCCAAGATGGCGAGGAATATGTATTGAAAGATATACAAGATGTTACAAGGTTAGTATAACCTACATATATATATATATATAAATACTGATGAAAAATTCCAATGTGTCGATAAGGATTATAAAAGAATATATTTGGCGGACAATAAAAACGAGTGTGCAAGAAAGCACAGGACTATAGTGTTATAGATATCAGAATGAAAAGTGTTTTTTTTGTGGGTGGATGTGTTGGAAATGTGTGGTTGGGGTTTTGGGGGTTTGGGTTTTGGTGTTGGGGTTGGTAGGGGGGGGTTTTTAGGGGTGGGGGGGGGGGGGGTTTGTGGGGTTATTATTTGGGGGGTAGGGGGTGGGGTGTTGGGGGGAGGGGGGGGGTTGGTTTTGTTGGGGTGGTGGGGTTGTTGGGGGGGGGGGTTTGGGGGGGGGGGGGGTTTTGGTGGGGGGGTGGTTTGTTGTGGGGGGGGGGGGGGGGGGGGGTGTGGGGGGGGGGGGGGGGGTGGGTTGGGGGGGGGGGGTTTTGGGGGGGGGGGGTTTTGTTGGGGGTTTTTTGGGGTTTGTTTTTGGGTTGGTGGGGGGGGTGGTTTTTGGGTTGGGGGGGGGGGGGGTGGGGGTGGGGTGGGGGGGGGTTGTGGGGGTTTTGGGGGGGTGGGGGGGGTTTTTGGGGGTTTTGTGTTTTTTTTTTGGGGGGGTTTGGGGGGGGTGGGGGGGGGGGTTGGGGGTTTGGTGGGGGGGGGGGTTTTGGGTTGGGGGGGTTTTGGGTTTGGGTTGTGGGTTTGGGGGGGGGGTGGGGGGGGGGGGGGGTTTTTTTTGGGTGTTGTGGGTTTTGTTTGGGGTGGGGGGGGGGGTTTGGGGGGGGGGGTTTGGGTGGTTTTTTTTGGTTTTTTTTTTGGGTTTTTTTGGGTTTTGGGGGGGGGGTTTTTGTGGTGTTGGGTTTTTTGGGGTTGGGGGGTTGGTTTGGGGGGTTGGTTTTGGGGGTGTGGGGGGGGTTTGGGTTTTGGGGGTGTGGGGGGGGGGTTTTGGGTGGGGTTTGGTTGGGTGGGGGGTTGGTTGGTTTTTGGGGTGGGGGGGGGTTTTTATGTGTGTTTGGGTTTGGGGGGGGGGGGGTTTGGGTTTTTTGTTTTTGGGGGTTTGTTGTTGTTTGGGTTTTTTGGGGGGGGGGGGTTTTTTTTTTTGGGGGGGGGTTTTTTTTGGTATTTTGGGGGGTTGGGGGGTGGGGGTGTTGGGGTGGGTTGTTTGGGGGGGGGGGGGGGGTGTGTTTGGGGGGTTTTTTTGGGTGTTTTTTGAAATGTTTGGGGGGGGGTTGTGGTTTGGGGGGGGGGGTGGGGTGTTTGGGGGGTTTTTTTGGGGGATTTTTGGGTTTGGTTTGGGGGTGGGTTTTTTTTTTTTTTTGGGGTGAAGGGGGGTGGTTGTTTGGTTTGGGTTTGGTTTTGGTTTTTTGGTGTTTTTTTTGTTGGGGGGGGGGTTTTTTGTGGTTTGGGTGTTTTTGTGTTTTGTTTTTGGTTTTTTTGTTTTTTTTTGGTTTTTGGGGGTTTTTTGGTTTGGGTGGGGTGGTTGTTTGGGTTTTTGTTTAGTTGGTTTGTTTTTTGGGTTTGGTTTTGGGGGGGGTTGTTTTTGTTGGGGGTTTTTTGGGGGGTTGGTGGTTTTTGTTTGGTTTTGTTTTGTTTGTTTTTTGTTTTTGGGATTTATTTTTTTTGGTTGGGGATTTTGGGTGGTTTGGGTTTGGTTTTTTTTGATAATTTGGGATTGGAAGTTGGGATTTGGGATTGGGGGTTTTTAGGGGGGGGTGTTGTTTTTTGTTTTGTTTTGGTTTTTTAGTTTTTAGGGTTTTGTTTTGTTTTGTTTGGTTAGAGGGGGGTTGTTTGTTTTTTTGGGTTGTTGTATGTTAGAGTTTATTTAAAGGGGTTTTGTTATTTTAAATGGGGTTATTTTTTTATTAGGTTGGATGGGTATTTTGTTGTTTTATGTTTGTTTTTTTGTTTGGGGTATTGTTATAATTTAGGGTTTTTAATTTTTTGGTTTGGTAAATGTTTTTGGGTGGTTTGGGGGTGTTGTGGTTTATTGGGGGGGTTTAGTATTTGGGTTTTTTTTGGGTTTTAGGGATTTTTTATGTTAGGTTGATTAGGGTGGGTGTAGGGTTTGGGTTTGTTTTTGAATTTGTGGGGGTTTGTGAATGGAAATTTTTTTTATTGTTTGGTGGATGTTAGTTATTTATTTGGGAATTTTGGTTTTTTGTGTTGTTTTTTTGGTGTTATTTTGGTGATTTGGGGTTGAGATTTTGTAGTTATGTAATGGTGTTGTTAAGGTTTGGGTTTTTTGTGGGTTGTTTTAGGATAAGGGTTTTGTTTAGGGCGAAAAAGAAGAGTATGTAGGGATTTTGAAATAGAGGATAGGTTGTTGATGGTGGATTTGTATGTGAAAGGATTGGGGTGATAGCATTTTGGTTATTTGATGGAATGGATGTTTTAAATGATTTATTTTTTTTGGGTTAGTTATGGATGGATGAATTATGGTTTTGGGGGATGTGGTTTTATATTGATATTGGATTTTTGGGTTGGAGAAATGAATGGGGTTGGGGTTATGTTTATGGTTTAGAGATGTGTAGGGATGTGGGGGGGAAGGATTTTGAAAAAGGATGGAAGATTGCGGGGTGTTGGAGAAGGAATTTAAAGATGAGGATTTGAATTTTGTTTAGTGGAAAGGTGAGGTTTAAGGTTTTGAGTATAGATGGAGGTTTGGGATTTAATGCGGCTAAGGGGATAATTGGGAGGTTATTGGTGTATTGATAGAATTAGGTATGTGTTTAAGTTGGGTATGAGTGGTATCGGTGTTTCTTAATTGAGTGTGGGAATTGTGGTAGGTTCTAGGGTATAAGTTTGTTGGTTTTGTTTGTGGTGTAAGTTTTTTGGTTAAGGGTGACATGGTTGGAGTTGTAAGTGAATGATTTGGATTTGAATTTTTTGGTAAAATTGGTTTAAAACTGATTAGTGTTATCTAAGAAATTGCAGTGGAATGGGAGGTGTAATACTTAATATATGGATATGGGAATAAGATTGTCTTTGATTTTACGTAATTTTGGGTGGGAGGTGTGAATTATTATATAATGGTGGTGTTTATAGTTATGTAAATTGACTTGGTAGAGTTGTGTGATATTTATATTACTGATTTGTGGTGGTGGGACTGGATGTTTTGAAATTTCAAGAATCTGGTAAATGGGATAAAAGATTTGGTTATTTTGAAGTGGGTTGTTTAATTTTAGGATGACCTTTAAGATAGGTAGTGGGGATTGAAGGTATGGGTTCATTTGAAGGGTGTAGGGTGTGGAGGTGTTTGGATGGGGTTCGGATTAATATATGTTAGGAATGAGGACGGTGAATAATGGGGGTTGGGATTGAACATTATTGGGATAATAAAAATTTGGGTAGATTGAGGAATGGAGGTTGTTGAAAGGTATAAGGGAATTAGGGTGGAAGAATAGGAGAAATTTTGTGTTGAGGAGGTTAGGGTGGAAAGTTGTAGGTACGTTAAACACCGGATATGGGGAATTGGGGGGTGGATGTTATTGTGAATGTTAAGGGGGTTCAGATTGTGATGAAATTGGGTTTGTAAGATATTACTAATGGAAAGGGTTGGAAGGTCGGGATGGAGTGTAAAAGGTTCCTGGAGGATGGGGATTAGGGTTGCTGGTAGATGATGGTGTGGTTTAAAGGAGTTTGATAATAGGTAATTGTAAGGATGTGTGGTTATTTGGTTTTGGTAAGATTTGATATTGGCATCGGAATATTGTTCTATGGGGGTAGTTATGTAAATTTTGTTGTGAGAAATGGGGGATTAGATGCGGGTGTGAAGGAGGGGGATATGGGTTGTTAGTGTGGGGGTACGTGGTGGAGGATGTGGGGTGGTTTATAGGAACATTGGGATGGTAAGAAATGGGGGTAAATACACAGTAGGTGCGGAGGGGGGGTGGTTGGGTTCGGTTGGGGGTTTTTGTGGATAGGGCTGTTTTGGAATAATGGGGGATTTTTTGTGGGTTTGAAATTTGGTTTTAGTTGTCTGAGTGGAATGGGTTAAGTGTATGGAATTGGGTGTGATAATTAGGGGGATTGCGGGGGTGTGGTGGAACTGTGGGTATAGTGAAGAAGTAGGGTCGTGCCGTTTTGATTTTTGATGGGGGGTGAGTTAAGGGAAGGTATTGAGATGGAAGTTTGTGTAATGAGGGATAAGGATAGGGGTTTATGAGTAAGGCGTAATGCACCACTGGTGGGTGGGGTGAGTGGAGGGGAGTGAGTTTGTGTAATAGGGTAAGACCCCCCCATAATTTAGAGGCGTGATTAGGGGTATGAAGAGTAATTGAATTTAAGGTGACCATGTATGATAGCGGGTTGGGGGAAGTTTGGAACAATGGTTATTTTGGTTATTGGCATCCTGGTGGATAAGGTGGCTATGGAGAGTGGAATAGCGTTTGTTAGTGAGGGGTTAAGACTAATAGGTTGGATAATATTTGAATATATGGTGGGGGTATTGGGTAATTAGGTGGGAAGGGATATGATGAGGTGATCATTAGAAGGGGGGATAAAGTGGATTTCTTTATTTTTGAATTTGGATTTCATAGGGATTGTATTTGTGAATTTTGGTTGGGGGATTTAGATGTTAGTTTAGTAAGGTTGTTGGTGGTGGATAGGTAATGTGGTATGTTTAAAGATGTTTTCGATTAGGGTGGGGGTGATATTAGGTAAGAATTTTTAATAGGTTTGTTACTTATTTTGGGAGAGGGGGTTTATGGGGGATTGGTAGATATTTAGTAAAACTGGATTAGGGATGTTTGTATATTTGGTTAGAGGAATAGAACTGTTTATGGGAAGGGACTTTGTGTGGAATTATTTTGGTTTGGGTATGTGGAAATTTTTGAGGAAGGGTGGGGGTGGGGGAGGAAGAAGGGTTTAACATTTAGTATTATTGTGGGTTATTGGGGGATTTGGGGAATTTTGATTGACAAGGATATGTTTAAATAGGTTAGAATTTTATGTTGTATGGTGTTTATGTATGTAGGGGATTTTGGGATGGAAGTTGGTGGATAGAGGGTAATTTGGGTTGGATTTGTTTTAGAAATGGGATGGGGGGGATTGTGTGTTTGAGGTTGGAGATGTGTTTGTATGGTGGAGGGTTTAGGTTTAAGATTGGGGTTGGGTAGGGGGGAGTTGTATTTGTTAGGGGGGGTTGGTAATTTGGATAGGTGAGTGGGGGGGATTTGTGGGATGAGGGGTATGGTTGGTTGGTTGGAGGTTAGGTGGGGGGGAATTGGGGGGGAGGGGGGGGGGTTATTGGGGGGGGGGGGGGGGGGGTTTATAGTAGGGGTGGTGTTATTGGGTTGTTATGTGGTTGGGGTGGGGGGGTTTGGGGATTTGGTCTCTTTTGTAGGGGGTCTATGAATCGCATCTGGGCGTCAAGCCAACTGTTTTTTGCCACTGCCAGCTTTTGTCCTAGAAGATATCTTTCGGGATGCCACTATCTTCGCATGTGGCGACATTGGCCAAGCCAATACCCGTAGTCGGCGTTTGTCTAAGCAAGTGTATACATTCTTTAGAAGCGCAGGCACGTGACGCACACGCTCGACATTTGTCATTTTATCTTTCCACAAAATGCAGAGGATGTGGCTTAATACACTCCAGTAAGTAGGAAGTATTGAGCTTCTTTCTTGCTCAGCATAGGTTTGTCGCATGGTCTCCCTGCCATCATATAGGTGTTCTAGTGACGGGCAGGCATTATATACCGCGGCTTTAGGTCTTTGGAGTGTGAGTTGTTGGAGTTACTCCCCAACCCACGCGATGTGAAAGCGAGCAAAAGGTAGCCGTGCAGCTTTGCCAATGGCGTAGCTGGTCAATTTCTATGGTCTCAGTGAGAGTTTTGTCGGGTGGGTTGATGGTAGACCCCATGATATATGGATTGGTGCACTTGCTGCCAGATTCATAAGTATATGCTATAGTGATAACTGGTGCACGTGCACCCACATCCATGTACTAATCACAGTTTGTTTTCTTTAGACGTATAGTGAAGGCCAAAGTCCTTTGCATGCTTGGTGAAAGATGCCGATTCGAACAAGCTCTGAAGCTCTATGTTTGTGCTTTGACTGATGATTTGAGTCATCATTCAGCAAGCAAGTCTCTAATAGTGACCGCTTCTGATTTTTTTTTTTTGCCTTCACCCTTAGGCAGATTAAATATGACGAACAATTAGACCCTAGTGTGAATGCATTTATCCTTCAGTTGTATTTCTGAAAGTATGTTTTCAAAGAGTAAGGGCAAAGGAAGATCGCCGAAGAGGCTGGAGGCTCAGGAAAAAATAAAAGGGGGGTGGTATTTTAAAATAGAAATAAAAAATAAAAAAAAAAAAAGGGAAAGGGGGATAGAATGCAAGCATTGTTTAGATGCCACTTCGTATGTCAAAGGCTGTGATGTGTTTCGCGGCACACTGGACTGTTCCCTTCCTATGTCGTCCATGGAATGACTTTATCATTTTCTAGGCAATTGAAGCAGGCAGCCTATTTTCAGGAGGATTTTGAAGATCCATCTCTCTCGTACTAACGCCAGGTCAAATGCCTTTGTAGGTCTATAAAGGCGACATATAACGGGCCTTTTCTGCCACTTCTTGATTTTTTTCGCTGAAGCATCTGCGGAGAGAAAAGATCATTTCCAGTTGTTGATACTGCGCAGCTCGGAAATCTCATTCAATTGTGGAACTCTGGATATATGGCGGCCTCAGCGGCTAACTTGGTGTAATAGTCGGGCATTAAAGATGATTCTTAAAAACCTAACAACAGATATGCCGTCTGTATTAATGCAATCAATTCTGTCGCATTAATTTTATAAGTGTTGACAATCTATAGTGAGGCAACAACGCACTTTCCCATCAGCTATGCATCAGGCAACGCCTATAGCATGGGAATGATAAAAAGCGTGTCTCATACATCATATTGATTAAATCAGGAGGAATCCCTATGCACTGCCTGGTGCTACTTTGCCAGTAGGGCCAAGCTATCAATGTGCCTGCTAAGTTCCCGTATGTTGGTTCAGGCTATGCCATAGTTGCAAAGACATTGAGCAGCATCAATGGGCTGCAGGCTGTGATGTATTCTTCTCTAGCGTAAAGCTCAGAGTAGTGTTCAAAACCCCACGCCTCCTCCATCTGCTTACCCATAATCGGTTAGGCCGGCTCTCGCGCTTATGGTTTTTAGAGAGTGCCGTCTAAAACAAACCTCATGTTAGTCGTCTTTTTGACATACCCTAGTGAGTCAATTCTTTTTATTCTTTCCCTTACATCCTGCTAGATATGCCCTGAGGTTCATGCATTGGAGGCATATCTGGGAGTTCATCCTTATATGAACTTAGCGCTAGCTATGGGCACATTGGCTAGCATAATAAATGACGAGAATGGAAGACAATATGAACATTAATGTGGGAAGTGAAGCCTCTGTCTTGGGTGGAGGCATAGTTACTCACACCCTCATTGACTCTTGAAATCATCCACACACTTCCAGGGATTCCCCCTGTGTGAAACTTGTTGAGATCCTAGCATTTCACACTAAGATCTTGTGGATAATCACTTGATGCCGCAGATGTTATCTCTTTGACTGGTGAACTGGATTGCAAGAGGGGGTGTGAAGTCTCGACTATTGGACCTAGTTTATTACTGGGCAGGGTGGACTGAGAAGTGCTCTGTGGCAGGATGACAATCGCTGAAGTTCACTTCCACATATGTATATTGTAGCACTGTAGCATCTACACCTAACGGTAGAAGAGGAACGACTAAGTAAGTAAGTATAGCTGGTGGTCATATAAAGATGACTTCAGGTATGCATCTATGCATTCACAGACAAAGTTTCACTGCCTTGCAACATTCACCTCTGGGGCCGGACAGGAGGGCGCGGGGGTAGGTATTTGGTGTGGCTCAGCGAGAGTGCGCGGTGACAGGGCACAGCCGGTATACAGAGCGGATAGTTTGCACTGTCTAAGGGTCAACCACAAGGCTGAGCCTCACAGATATCAGATTTTGCGCTGCGGGCTTGGGCATGATCGACTCTAGATGGCGTCTGAACGGATCTTCGTGGGCTATCTATGCCGATCAGGCGTGAGGCACCAAACACCGGGGGGGGACCGGGAATGGGGCTTACATGAGGGGGGTCACACTGGGGTTGTGGGGGGGGGGGGGTGCTGGGGAGGTGGGTGGGGGGGTCAGTGGCCATCAGCGCCTAAGTGTGTGGGTGCTGGGTCATTGGTGGTGGGGTTGGGGTGGAGCGTCAAGTATGTCGTCAGTATGGACTTCCCACGATCATATAGGACTAACGAGGGGGGGGCGTTGCGATCCGGGGTTTGTGTGTGGTTTGATATCAGGCACATCGTTTTTTTATTATCATTTTTGTGGGGGCGGGGGGTGGCCATCCTTCGAGGTCAGTGTGTCCCAGCTCTGGTTCAGCTGCAGTAGAAGGGGGGGGGAGGGGGTGGGTAGCCAAGGCTCCTGGCAGTCATGTCAGGGAGGCCTACCAACAGTGGCCTCCCGCCAAGTGTTTTTGGTCGGCCCCTTCGCTTTCGCACCAGGGTCGCAAAGTCATAGCTGTTCGCGCGGTGATAGGCATCGGGGTCTCTCTCTGAGGACATGACCAACCCCGGCTCGCAGCTTCCTGCCGAGGCTAGGGTGGGGTAGGGTTTAATTGTCATGTCCTCTTGGCTTTCGTGACGATAAGGGCAGATCTTGGTTGGTGATGGGTTATTCGGCCAAAAGACCCGGTGAACTTTTCATAGGCATGTTGATTGAAAAGAGGACATTTTGACATTTCCCTTCTCTGTGACTCCCCAGCAGCTCCGCACCACAAGAAGCACAGAAAGCACCGCTAACTCTGGTATATATCCTTAATTTATGTGGCTGGGGGGGGTCGAGTACTGGGAGGACTATCTCAGATGGTTATTTAGGCTAAAGAAGGGGGCTGTTCGATTGTGCCTATTCATTCTGACGTTTGGGGGGGGAAGGGGGTCTCACCGCGGTGGCCGCGGGGCGGAGCGCGTGAGGGTCTGGGGTGTGGTAGGCGAGGCCGGCAGATTTGCGCGGTGGGGGGCCACAGGGGGGGTGTGGAGGTCGGGTCGTGAGAGGGTTAGAGCTTGTGACGAGTGAGGACATGTGTGTGAAGGAGACGTTGTATGCTGTGATTCTTATCCCTACTAGAGAGATGGGGCTTCAGTGTATAGCACGACGCTATGGACGTGCGTGTGTCTCGATGTACTCGCGTCGAAAGAGCGGGATCTTATTAAAGCATAGGATATTGTTGCTATCAGCTGGCCACGCTGGGGTTTCTTTGGGTGGCTTAGCTATTGTTATCACTATAGTATAGAACGTATGTCTCTGAGTCCATTGGGGTAGTGTTTATGGTTTGGCCTGGATGTGTCTGTGGGGGGTAGAGTGAGTGAGGCGAGGTGGCGTCGACGAGGGCCGAGGATCAAATCTATCATACTCTGGCTGTACATGTGGCGTGGGACATGTATGGAGGGTGTGGGAGACTTTGGGTGTATTTTTTGGGTATCACAGATCCCGGCAGTGGGTTATGACAGGGGTGGGGCGGGACACACGACTCTATCTGGCAGCGTCTAGCACAATGAAAGACACACGAATCTCCATCAGTCTCAACCTCAAGGCACTGCCCAGCACTAGCGTTCTCAGTCACACATGATCGTGAGGCCTAACGGGCTTTGCAGAACAGAGTTCACACATGTGAGAACTTGTACATAATCAATATGAGTGTGTATGACGGTGACAGGGAGTTGTGGGAGAGATCATGATCTTCACAGAGACATAGATGCAATGGTACTTGAAGATGAAGTAATGGTAATCTTGTCATCTTACGAGGAGAACTGGCATTAACTGTAATATTTAGGCAGACGCTGTAGAGGAAAGAGCTTAGCACATTGCAAGTTGGGGTGGGTGGGGGGGGAGGGGGGCGGTGGGGGAGAGGGGGGGGGATGGGTTGGGTGGTGTACGAGTGCGAGAGTAGGAAAGGTGTTATGCAAAGCTCTCATCTGCCTCTTTAGTGTCATGTGCCCAACCTTAAATCTCTACACTATTATAATATGTTGTTTGCAATTCATTCGATATCATGGAAGGATTTTATTGTTTGCTTCTGCAACTTACACAATATATAAGACTTCAACTGGTGATTAGAGCAAAAATGTTTGACAGTGGTTTGTTCAGACTGAGTATTATAGGGTTATAGTGGAATAGGGGAAAATTGTAGGTTGGGCATTAGAGGATTTTTATGGGATTGTAATTTGAAGAGCTTGGGAGTCACATTAAGCCCTCAGGCACTTTCCATAAACTGTCCTCTATGCAATGCTGTTTCCTGAGAGTGAATATATGGTCTACACATCCTCTGCTCTTTCCAAATCCCGCCTGCTCTCTCCTCAGTCCGTAGTCTACTGCCCTTGAAATTCTCTGTATAATTATCCTGCCCAGTATTTTGTCGGGAACTGAGAGAAGAGTGATTCCTCTCCAATTATTGCAGTCTGAAAGATCTCCCTTCTTGGGCAATTTGACAACCATTCCTTCGTTCCACTCTGATGGTGTTGTCCCCGTTTTCCACACCTGTGCAAACAGTGGTTCCAATAGTTCTGCTGCCAGCTCAGGGTCTGTCCTAAATAGCTCTGCATTTAAGTTATCATGGCCCGGAGCTTTACCGTTCTTTAACCCTTTGATTGCTGTGATGACCTCTTCCCTTCGCGGAATGTCTGTATTTACATCTAGATCGTTTTCAGCCCCAGGAACATTCAATTGTGTCTCTGGTATTTCCTTGTTCAGAGTTTCTCTGAAGTGCTCTGCCCATCTTGTTTCCTGTCCCTCCGCTGTCTTGATGAGATTTCCTTGCTTATCTCTTACTAATGTAATATTGTTTGCACCTTGTTTTCCGCTGATGAATTTAGTTATTTTGTATACTGTGCTTTGTCCATTTCTCAGCGCCGCCTCCTCTGCCTGTTCCGCAAGATCGTCTAGGAAATTCCTTTTGTTGGCTCGGGTTTGGCGTTTAACTTCCCTGTCCAGTTGACCGCACTGCCCGCTATATAGTTGCTTTAACCTGGGGGACTTCGCTTCTGTTTTCCCTCTTTTCATTTCCTTTCTCATCTTTATGGTGTTTAGTGTTTCTGGTGCCATCCAGTCTTGCCTCTTCCCCTCCCGGAATCCCAAGCATGATTTGCCACCTTCCTTATATATTGTTGAAACGGTGTTGAAACTCTGGTCTATATCATCAGTCAATGTCTTTCCCTGGCTTTTGGCAAATTGATATCGTTTCTTAATGTCGGCCGCAAAAGCTTTTCTGGTAAGGGGGTCCTTCAATTTGCTGATGTCAAACCCTTTCTGTGTAGCTACAGTTGGTCCAGCCCTTCTTAGTTTCACCCTCAGTTTTGCCACTACCAAATGGTGATCACCCCCCACATTTGCACCTCTTCTTATCTTCACATCTTGTAATGCATGTCTCCATCTACCGTTAACCATGATGTGGTCTATCTGGTTTCTGTCCCGACCATTTGGTGATTCCCATGTTAACTTGTGAATTTCCTTATGTGGGAAAAGTGTTCCTCCAATGACCAGGTTGTTAATGCTACAGAAACTTATTAGCTTATCCCCATTTTCGTTTGCTATTCCGCTGCCGCATTTCCCCCATTGTTCTTTCATTATATGTATTGTGTGTACCAACTTTCGCATTGAGGTCTCCCATTACTATAACAAGATCATATCTAGGTGTGTCCTCCATTTCTTTCTGCAGTTGTTGATAGAATTCATCCTTGACCTCCTCATCGCTATCATTCGTTGGTGCGTAGCATTGTATTATTGTAGTGTTGGTGAATCTCCCTCTCAATCTCAATCGTATCAGTCTGTTGTTGATGGGTTTCCATTCCAGTAATGTCCTTTCTATCCCTTTCTGTAGAATAATGGCTACGCCTTCACTGTGCTGTCCATCCTCTCTTCCAGAGTAAAGTACTGTTTCTCCTGTTGCTGTTTTAACTTTTCCTGCCCCTGTCCATCTGCTCTCGCTTATCCCCAGGATGTGTAACCTATAGTTTCTCATTTCTGCCGTGACCTGTCTTAGTTTACCTGTCTCGTACATTGTCCTGACAATCTCAAATCCTATTCTTGTATCCTGTTTTGCAGTCAGGACATCCGTTTTCATGTCAGTGGCTTCCTTTCGGCTTTCACCACTGACAGTCATACGAGCCACAGACTCCGAATGTCCATCCCGCAGCAACGTTTGTTCATTTGATGTTGTTTCCGTAACTTCATTATTTTTTTTACATAGACAGGGGTGTCAGCCCTATGCTAAAACCCCCAATCTGGAGGACCAGGGTACCAGCTTTTGTCTGACCCCTACCCACACAGACCAGTCCAGCTTGGTTGAACCTACCAGGAGTAAAACTCCCACTGGCATAGCTCTGGGGATTGTCAGGGTACGCAAGCTGCCATACCGCTACAAGGTATAGGTACCATTGATGGCAGAGCACTCACCTCACATAGTTTCTTTTCACTGCCTTGCAACACTCACCTCATAGACATAGTTTCGCTGCCTAG
This sequence comes from Oreohelix idahoensis, assembly GCA_024509875.1. NCBI lineage: Eukaryota > Metazoa > Mollusca > Gastropoda > Stylommatophora > Oreohelicidae > Oreohelix > Oreohelix idahoensis. The sequence continues at coordinate 273,152 of JAMPIV010007628.1, read as the reverse complement.
CAACACTCACCTCACATACATAGTTTCCCTGCCTTGCAACAGTCACCTCACAGACATAGTTTTGTTGCCTGCAACACTCACCTCACATAGTTTCTTTTTGCTTACATAGTTTCACTGCCTTGCAACACTAACGTCACAGACACAGTTTCGATGCCTAGCAACACTCACCTCACAGACATAGTTTCACTGCCTTGCAACATAGCAGCAATCTGAACAACTTCTGATTTTTCTTTCTCCTTTTCATCTGACATCTTATTGCCTTCTTCACTGTCCTGCAGTGTCTCAGATTTGTGTCTCTGATTGAACTCCAGGAACTGAGCTTGGAAGTCGGTTGCCCTAGATGAACTTCCCTTTGAATCTTTCTCATCTTTAGCTATGTCTTTGCTGAAATTTGTAAGTGTTAAGACCACATTTAAAACTGCCTACACTCAAAATCAGGGTTGTGGAGTTGGAGTCGGGAGTCAGTAGTTTTTGTGCAAAGTTGGAGTCAGTTACAAGCTCCCTGACACTGATTATTTAATATTATTCTGATCAGTGGGGAAAGGGGTAAGGGTGGTGGGTGGTCGGGGTATAGGGTGGGTTTTTGGTTTTGAGGGGGGGATGGGAACTGGTGGGGAAAGTAAATTGGGGGGGGGGGGAAAGATTTTCGACAGAAGAACATTTAGGTATTTGTAGAGAAATCAGGATTCATTTCTTCAAACCCCTTATAGTCGGAGCTGAAGCAGGAGTTGGAACTGGACTTATTATATTACTGAAGTCAGAGTCAGAAAAATTCTTTTTTCAACTCCATAACCCTGCTCAAAGTGATGAAAAATTTACTTTTCAAAACTATCTGTGTCGTTACACAGCAGTTTATTTCTTCATATTTCTTATTATCTCACAACCAGACAGACTGTCATTATAGAAATCTTAAAATAATGTCTGCCCTTACGTAGAGAACTCTAAAGTTCAAATATCAATGGACATAACATTCCAATGATAACTCCTTAACCAGAAAATAATACGTACTTGGCCACCCCATAGTTCCTGGGGGTATCTGAAGAGACAAAGAAAGAACAGGCCAACTGTACACTCAGGCACGTCATACAAGGCAACTAATAACGTTGTGCAGGCTTCCTGCAAGGGGACCAGCTGCACACTCAGGCATGTCGTACAAGACAACTAATGAGGTAGTGCAACCTCATCATGTAAAACTAAACACCACAGAAACCACTACTACAAAAGCCTATGACTGCTTGGTGCAGGCTTCCTGCACTTGACTACTGTAGCAAATGATGATAGCTAATTATTATCTGACCTGTTTTCAGACTTTTCCTCATCAGACTTCTTCTGGTCTCCTCCGTGGCTATTACCCTGATCTTCCATGAAGTCTAAGTGTTCAAACATCTTGTCATCCAAATCTAGGTCAAGGTCAGGGTCGGCATACTTCAGAATGTCAAATGTCCCATCAGCACCTGAGGACACCATATTGAAACGACCTTCAGCAAATAAAAAAACTTACATTATTCCCAATGGGAAAACAATATTTGTTCTCAGTTTCTTAAAGTACACCTGAAATGACAGACTGCCAAAAAGAAGATCTGATAATTTAAAAAATTTTTTTAGTTGTGTCAGATGTTATTACAGGTCTGTAACTTTTTATCTGAAATCCCCGGTGTCAGCTTTGTTTTGGAAACCAAATTTTTTCCAGTTTGAGATGTCATCCTTCTTCTTTGTACTCTCTCAGACGTCTACTTGAATGTTTTCAAAGAAAGTAGTAGTCAGTTTGAGGCTATTGGCATTTCTGTAGAGCTTTTCCATGAATGGTACTGGTGTCGGCCATATGCGCTTTCTCTGTTTAGCACATGTTGGGCATCTTTGAAGCAGATGTCTGTCCAGCAGACATTTTATCAGTGCCACAGTTACACTCATCATCCAAATAACATTTAAAAAGTGGCCCAAACTGCATTCGAAAAATAGCCCAAAGTTGCCAATAATAATCAGAAATCGCCCAAATTGTAATAAAAAGGTACCCCAAAGTCACCCAATGAAATTTTTCACAATATTTCGGTTTACTGGTGTTTGGATAAAAGATTACAGACCTGTAACGATGACTGATTTTAAAAGGCTAACTACTAACTTCATACAGGTTTTATTACAATTTATTTCACAACAAGAAATTGCCCAACATTTTCAAACACCGGCAGAAGGATAGATGGAACCACTGACTACAGAGTCGTCACTGGCTAGAGCATGCTACAAACAGCAGAAATATGGATGCCCAAGGCAAACTGAACAGAGGAACTGAGTAACCGAATAAATTAATGCTGAAATCAGCATTTGATTTTCCATAAGAGTTTTACAAATTCATTTAATGAACAGGAGAATGAATGCTGTGATGCTGAAAACATATTATAGTTTTATATGAGAATACTGAAAGATAAAACTTACTCAGCAGGTCGTCATCTTCATTTTTATCTTCTTCTGATGACAGTGATGGCTTAGTTGTTTTCCCTATGCCGTCCAGCAGTGTGTCTGATTCTCCTGCAGCGCCATCTTCAGATCCAGAGGCCTTAGATGTGCTGGGTTGTGCTCCTTCGTTTTCTGGGGGAGGTAACTGATGATATAGTTGTATGCACACACAAAAAATGACAACACCAAAACACTATCATTCATCTTCTCCTGCTTTGCTCCTTAAGGAGCATGGTGTCAGCACCGCAGCTGACCCCCTTTCAAAAAGCCTGCATCAAAGCACATGCTCCTGTTGCAGTGGTTTTTTTAGCAACATGTTTTACACGATGAGGAGGCCAGCCAGCCCCCCCCCCCCCCCCCCCCCCCCCCCCCAATTGACCCCCCCCCCCCTCACCCCCCCCCCCCACCCCCCCCTCCACCGCCCCCCCCCCCCCCTCCCACCCCCCTGCCCCCCCCCCTCCCTCACCGAGCCCTTCACCCCGCCCCCCCACCCCCCCCCCCCCCCGCCGCCCCCCCCCCCCCCCCCCTCCCCCCCCCCTCCCCCCCCCCCCCCCCCCCCCCCCCCCCCCCCCCCCCCCTCCCCCCCCCCCCCCCCCCCCCCCCCCCCCCCCCCCCCCCCCCCCCCCCCCCCCCCCACCCCCCCCCCCCCCCCCTCCCGCCCCACCCCCCCCTCCCTCCCCACCCCCCTCCCCCCTCCCACCCCCCCTCCCCGCCCTCCTCCCCCCCCCCCCCCCCCCCCCCCCCCCACAAAAAAAACATCCTTACATTAATTGCTTTTTACGACATGGAATGTTATCACAAAATATCAAGATCTCTCAGAATTTAATAAATGTATTCTTAGTGTTTATAGTGAGAGAGAAAAAAAAAAAGGGGGGGGGGGGTTAATGGAAAAGCAGTTTTTATAGAAGAAGTTGGGAGATGGGGAGAGTGAAAAAAAAACTACTGATTGATACCCAGGATCACGTTGGATGGAGTTTTCTTATCTTATAAATTTGTGACTGCTAACATCATTCAAAATAAAAAAAAATGTTTCACCTGAAAAGATCTCATCATCTCCACCATGTTGCGATCTAGACAACGGTCGAGACAAGCTCGGATGTGACTCTCCAGCCCTGGAATGTCCAGCTGGTTGTGGCTGCTGCTGCTGTTGTTGTTGCTGCTGCTGTCGCATAATGCTCTGTTCCCCCGCCTGTGACATGTATGGAGGAAGGTTTCCTCCCATTTGCTGGGATGTCGGCATCGGCCCAGAAGCACTGCCTGCTACGCTCGGGGACTGATCCATTCTCTCCTGCATCATTTGTATAAACTGATGACTGCGCTGGTCGGGAATAATGTTTTCCTGCTAGGAAAAAGAAAGCACCACTTTAATAATGAATGCTAATAAGATATTTTAGGTACTTATAACATACAGAAAACTGTCGTTCCTGGCATTCATTTTATTTCAATCAATCAATTAACCTTTAGCACTCTGCCGGCGAGACATCTCGCCGAACGCAACCTATGTTCTGCCAGCTGGAGGCGATATGTCTCGCCTGCGGCTGTCACCGTTTCTAGCATGAGGACTTGTGTACACGTGATTTTCAGCCCCGGATGTTAAGTTGTAATTTTATTTGCAAGAGAGTTAGCTTCCGTTTCCGATCTTAAAAAAGTGATGGGTGTATCCGCGTTTATTTTTTGTAAATTTTTTAAATCGAAATGAATCGGCATCAGACACGCGGCCATTTTGCTCTAATTTTATTGTATTCTGACGCCATGTGGTGGGGATGAAATTTTTGTCTTTATAAGCGCTGAAATCGGTTCTCAGAATATGTTTGATGGCTGAGATGGAAACGAAAGTAAAATGGCCTTTCAAGTATGTATAATTTTTGGGGTTAGGATTAGGAATATCGGAAAAAAATAGGATTACGGCCGAATGTCACGGCTGGCTAGGGAGTTTGTTGCTTTGCTACTGATGATGGGTGTAACGAAAAGATCGTCATTTGATTTGTATTGCTCTATTGGTCAAATGACTTTCATTGAGATGCAAGGGATATGGACTCTTCGTTCGTTGGTCATTTTTTTAAATTTTTTTTTTTAATTTTAAAATTAAAAAAAAATATTTTTTTTTATTTTTTTTTTAATTTTTTTCGTTTTTTTCATCTTTCCTTTCCTCTCTTCCTATCACATCTAACATGTACACAAACAAATTTTATATCATCAGATTCATCATTCATTCATTTCTATACAGTCTAAAAATTAGAGCAATTGACCAAAAAACAAAAAAACTATAGAATTTACAAGTCACCCACTATAAAAATGGGGGGTTGTGAAAAAGAATGCAGTGGTTGGGCAAGTTTTCTGAATTTTTATGCAGCGTGCTAAAGGTTAATACCCTTTAGCTCCCAGAGGAACATAATAATAATAATAATAAATTCTTTAAGCGCCAAACACGGCGCATAAGGCAGAAACCAGTGCTCTCCAGGTTGTTCGTTGTGACGCCACTCCTCTTAGCTCTTGCACATTATTTAGGCCCAACGTTCTTCCTTCTCTTATTATTGTTCTTCTGAGTGTTTCTTTTGGTCTTCCTTTTTTCCTCTTACCCTCAGGAACCCAAGTGAGCGCCTGTTGTGGTATTCTGTTGTTTTGCATTCGTAGGACATGACCGATATATGACCATCGTCTTTTCCTTATATAGTCGGAGACATATTTCTGCCTAGAGTCTTCTCTTATTTGTCGATTAGTCTTGAATTCTTTCCAACTGATGTTCATGAGTTTCTAAGACATTTGTTCTCGAATGTATTCAGCTTGTTCTCCAATGATTTTGTTATTTTCCAACTCTCACAGCCGTATGTTAACACTGAGATAACATTTGAATTTGTTAGATAATCTATTGAAGGCGCTAGCTGCCAAAGCAATTCTAGTATGGATTTCTCTTGTTGTGTCACCATCCTGAGTCATTTTACTGCCTAAATAATTGAAACTTTCAACTTTCTGTAGTTTTTCCCCGTTCAAGATGATATCAAAGGTCTCGTTAGAAAAGTTCATAGCTTTAGTTTTAGAGGCATTTATTTGGAGACCAATTTTAACCGAGAGATGACACAAATTATTTATTGCTTCTTGGGATTGTCTTGGTGTTGAACTTAAGAATGCTACATCATCTGCGAAATCCAGGTCCCCCAGGAATTTTCCATTTGTCCATTTTAAACCCAATTTTTCATTGTGGGTATAAATTCTCATAACCCAATCAATAGCTATTCCAAAAAGTAGTGGTGACATAATACAGCCTTGTTTCACCCCTGTTTCTACTGTAAACCATTCTGTATTCCCTTTATTTGTTCTAACACAACATCTTGCATTGTCATATAGCGCTTTGATTATATTCACATATTTTGTTGGAAAACCATAGATTGTAAGTATCTTCCACAATGGTGGGCGGTGTAGACTATCAAAGGCTTTTTTTAATCATTTCCCCTGAAATTTCGTCATAGGCCTTCAACAAATGCATGTCAAGTCTTCCTGTCCTGTGCCATACTTTCAAGTTCTTTCTATGTTTTCCTCATCATTTTCACCTCTGTATCCAGCTCTCTTCTCCATGTGCTTTTTTTGGTCTACCTCTGTCTCTCTTACCCTGTGGATTCCAGAACAAGGACTGCCTTGTAATGTTATCAACAGGTCTCCTCAATGTGTGTCCTATCCATCACCAGCGTCTTCTTCTCAACTCTCGTTCCACTGGCACTTGTCTGGTTCTTGTCATCAATTCCACATTTGTGACTTTTGTCATACCATTTCAGACCTTCCATTCTTCGCAAACATCGGTTTATTCATGTTATTTAGGCCTTCAATAAATACATGCCAAACCTTCTTGTCCTGTACCTTCTATTCACGTTCTTACCATGTCTTCATTATCCCTTTCACGTCTGTGTCTAAATTCCGTCTCCACGTGTTTTTCGGCCTCCTCCTATTATCTTACCCTAGGGAGTTCAGAACAAGGATGGCCTTGTAATGCTATCAACTAATTTTCTAAGTGTGTGTCCTAGCCAACACCACTGTCTTCTCCTCACATCATATTCCACTGGTAATTGTCTGGTTCTTGACATTAGTTACACATAAAAAGATAAATAAAGGTCGTTGACGGGCACTCGTTGGACAGAAATGAGGACACCAAATAACATAACAGAAATATAACTGATAGGCTTATCGGGAATTGAACCAAGGACCATCCAAACGGTGTCATTGCCTTGCGCTGAAAGTAAATCGTGAAAGGACACACAGCCAATTTGTTCTGATATGTTCATAGCTTGGTAGTCATCCTGTGTTGACGTTGGTGGCTTTCTGATTGATTTGATCATCTTTTTCTATAAAAACATGTAGAAAAAGTCCAGAGAAAAGTAAAGAAGCACTGCAAGAAAATGTAGAAAGATTCATGAAAAAGGTAAAGAACAGGAAAAGGCCAGAGAAAACTAAAGAAGAACTACAAGAAAATGTGGGAAATGTCCAGAAAAAAAGTAAATATCTACAAGAAAATGTAGAAAAGTCCAGAGAAAAGTAAAGAAGCACTACAAGAAAATGAGGAAATATTCATGAAAAAGGAAAAGAACAGCTAATAAGAAAACGGGGAAATGTCCAGAGAAAACTGAAGAAAAACTACAAGAAAATTTGGAAAAGCCCAGAGAAAACTACAAGAAAATAGGGAAAATCCAGGAAAAAGAGCTACAAGAAAATGTGAAAAAAACTAGAGAGAAGAATAAGCAGAAGAAAGGAATGCCTGGAATGAATTGGGTTATCTGAGATAAGGTAAGTCTAAAGTCAGGAAGCCACTTATGCTTCAAATGGAGGTAGGATAGAATTAAAACATGAATATTTAATGTGCAAGAAGTACCTGAGATGAACCTGGATACCCTTCAGAATGTGACAACCTTTGCATGCCTCCAGGACCAGGGTAAAATGGTGGACGTGCTGCCTGTGGTCCCATTCCAGGGTGAGGGCTCCTCATGAAGCCCTGCGGAGAGGGGCCTCGGAATGGCTGCCGTGGTTGGTAGCTTTCCATAGGTTCTGAATTTAAAACAAAGACATTTCATAATCAAGTTGCTAAAACTGAAAAAAATATATTGTACAGTAACGTTTCTGAAACTGAAAATGTTATTTCACAGCCCAGTTTCTGAAATGGTAAGATGGACATTTCTGTAGTTCACTTTCCAAAATAAGTTAATTTGTAGTTCCTGAAACATAAGTAAAGCATTTTGTACAAAAAAAAAAAAAAAAAAAAACACAAGTGTGTGAAAACAAGTATGCAACAACTGCAACAGATTAGGATTTGCACAAAAGTATATTATGTCTGATGAGACAAAGAAAAAATAGAACTAGTGCTTATTCAGGCATGTCATACAAGGCAACTAATATGAGATTGGCAACACTGGTATAGAAACCACCCCTGCATGAGCATGAGAATTCTTGGTGCAGACTTCCTGCAAGGGAAACAACTGCTGTGGTGGTTCTATGCTCCAAAGGGAGCAAAAAGGAAAAAGGAAAAAAAATTAATGAAATCTAATAACATTAGATGAGACAGCCCAAGCTATATCACAAGTACAGGATTGGTCCAACAGATCTCTTCTGCTGTGGTAACAGCTTTATGACAACCGAATTTCTGCTCCAGTCCTGCCCAACTTACAACAGTGAATGGAGTAGCATATGGCAACAATCCATTTCTCTCAATGAAAAACTGTTTGGAGATGTCAGGAACCTTAAGCCGACTACTGCCTTTATTAGAGTCATTAATGTAGAAGTCTGAGGGTGAATGAGATGCCAGAAACCTTGAGCTGACTATTGCCTTTATTAGAGTCATTAATGTAGAAGTCTGAGGACGAACGAAATGTCAGGAACCTTGAGCTGATTATTGCCTTTATTAGAGTCATTAATGTAGAAGTCGGAGGACAAACGAGATGTCAGGAACCTTGAGCTGACTATTGCCTTTATTAGAGTCATAGTCTGAGGACAAACGAGATGTAAGGAACTTTGAGCTGATTAGTGCCTTTAATAGAGTCATTAATGTAGAAGTCTGAGGACGAACGAGATGTCAGGAACCTTGAGCTGACTACTGCCTTTATTAGAGTCATTAATATACATACTTTATTTAGATATCAGAAATCAGATTTTATTATTTTAAATTTACTATACTATATATCCTAATTATAACCCATCAAGGGTTGAACAGGATACTTTGTCAAAAAAAACAAAAAACTAATAACAATGTGAAATGAACAACAGACAACTACTGTTGCTTCAACAGCATTGAACAAAAACAGACATGATACCTGAGCCATTTGGGCCCTGCCAACCTGGTGATGGCCCTTGCATCATCCTTTCAGCTTCCTCCTGTTTCTTAGCCATCCTTTGTTTTGTTTGCTGACCAAGGATAACTCTGAGCTGTTGGTGATGCATATTTCCTTGACCATCTCCCCCTTCCTAATTTAAAAAAAAAAAAATCAACAAAATATGAAAAACGTATTCACAAAATGCTAAATATTTCTTTACAAAATTGAGGCATTACGATTTCACTGTCTGGACACAATTTAAATATACTGAAATTTTGTTTGAATAATTATAGCTAGCACAAATATTTTAAGTAGTACTAATCTGGCCTTCACTTTATTTCAGTTCAGTGCTAAACAATACATTTTATGGTCAAACAGAACAGGAGTTACCAAATTCTAATTTTAATGGGAACATGGAACAATCAAAACACAAAGAGATGATAGAACTGGTTATATCGCATTTTAAGAATGCATAAAAACACATTCTGACATAGCCCTAACATAGCACCTTGCTGGAAAAAAAGAGGAATACAGGTCTGTAACACCTTTTATCCGAAATACTCAGGGATAGCTTTGTTAAGGAAACCGCATTTTTCGGTTTTCAGATGCCGCCCAAATCGCAGAAAAATAGCTGAAATCACCCAATGGAACTCAAATTAGCCCAAGTCGCCCAAGCTGTGTTTGTTGTTGTTGTTTAACTAGGGCTGCTGAGCTTCTAGTTCTTTTGCAGCCAATACCAGGTTGAAGACTCCTTGGTATTATCTACACTGTAGATCTAGGCTTTCCTGAGGCTTTTCTGCCAATCCGAAACGTGTTGAGTTGAAGTCATGACCTCCAGTTTCTCCAGCTTGGCCTTGCATTTAAAGGATTGTCACATCTGGTCCCAAGCTAGGAGGAAGAAGTGAGTGGCATACTGTGCATTCCTCGCCATCCAAGAGGGCTCTCCAACAATGCAGTGCTAATATACTGTGCTCTGGTTCTGGGCTCTCCAAAAGAATTGTCATGTCCTGCACAGAGCCACTTCTCAGCTTCCCCTGGCTGTCATAGGTCAAGAGTGAGATCCTCCTGCAGGATGTGAACCAGGTCAATACCAAAGAGTTACATCTGGTGCTCAAGTGACTTCTCTAAGCTTAGTGTGCAACGCTTGGTTCTCAACAAGTTTCACCACAGAGGGAATCCCTGAAAGTGTGTGGATCTTCTTCTTCTTCCTCGTCCGTCCTGAAAAGGACGTTGGTTGCGTTGTGTCTGTTTACGCCGGAGCTGCGATATCTGCGCCTTTCGGCCGACACATCCGACTTCAGCACGGCATTTTTTGGGACCGGGTTTGCCTTCCCTCTTCGATCCCTACTCTCTCAGCCAGACTGCAGTGATGCAACCTGTTTCCAGGACCACCACCTGGAGGTGGAGTAGGCTCTTGGTCAGCTCTGGTTCGCTGACCCTGACGCAAGCAGTCAAGCTATGGGTCGCTGACTGCATTCTCTATTGCTGCATCTTTGGGTCCCAAAGTGTGTGGATGATTTCAAGAGTCAATGAGGGTGTAATTAGCCTCAGACAGGTTCACTTCCACATATGTATATTGTTGCACTGTGCATAGCTGGTGGTCATATAAGGATGACTCCAAATATGCCTCCATGCATCCCAAGCTATGTTAAAAAAGTAGCACCAAAAAACTTTTGATTTTCAGAATATTTCGGTTTTTGGATGTTTGGATTCAAGGTTATAGACCTGTATAAAGGCCTCAATGTATGGAGAAAAAAAAGCTATTGCATGAGATGGCCAAGGATGAACTGACATACAATACATTCAAATAAAGAAACCTGCCGGTAGTGAGTGCTCCAAAAGAAGCTGTGGTAAAAGAAGTCTTTCATGTTACACTGAAATAGTCTCCTCTGGAAAAAGACGATGCTGGAGATGGATAGGACACACAATGAGAAAACCTGTTCATAGCATTACCAGGCAGTCTTTGTTCCGGAACCCCCAGGGAAGAGAGGTAGAGGAAGACCAATATGACACATGGAGAACTGGAGGCAGACATGAAAGGGATGAAGAAAACATGGAAACACCTTGAGCTGATGGCACGGGACAGGAAGATCTGGCATAAGTTTGTTGGAATGCCTTTGCTGCTTGGAGAGCTGAAAGGTGAATGAAGAAAAGGGACCAAAGATGCAGCAATAGAGAATGCAGTCAGCGACCCATAGCTTGACTGCTTGCATCAGGGTCAGCGAACCAGAACTGACCAAGACCCTACTCCACCTCCACGTGGTGGTCCTGGAAACAGGCTGCATCACTGCAGTCTGGCTGAGAGAGTAGGGATCGCAGAGGGAAGGCAAACCCGGTCCCAAAAAAATGCCGTGCTGAAGTCGGATGTGTCGACCGAAAGGTGCAGATATCACAGCTCCGGCGTAAACAGACACAACGCAACCAACGTCCTTTCCAGGACGAACGAGGAAGAAGAAGAATGAAGAAAAAGAAATAATCTGAATATAAACACTAGAACAGTCTGCCTTTTTTTTAAAATCATTAACAGCCAAAGTTCGCTGAGTTTATTTCCGGGAGCCAAAAAAAGAGCAAAGGATAGTAACACTATATCCTGCCACATGCCCCGTGTAGTTTCTGGGGGTCTCTGAGGAGACACAGACAGAATAGGATGACTGCTCTGTCGAGCATGTCGTACAAGGTGACTACCATGAGACTGTATGGGCTGGCAACCTCAACATGTAAAACATACTGCTACAGAAAACACCACTGCTGGAGCACACGAACGCTTTGTGCAGGTTTCCAGAAATGGGAACCAGCTGGCACTGGTGGCTCCATGCTACCCCACACGTCATACAGGGAAACTAAGGAAAGTTGGGCAAGGGGTATCAGCTACCCCATCCAGTAGAAACTATAAGCCAAAACAAAAACAAAAAAAAAGCCAAACAAATAAAAATTAACAACATGGAGAAGTCAAGCAAAGCTAATTTAAATACAGTAATTCTTTTCACTACTTTGTGTAAAGTCTATGAGCCTCAGTGGGCTAAAAGATAATAATGATGGTGATAGATGACAATAAACAGCAAAAGTTATCCAGTTCTTTTTATTTTTTATTCTTGGTACACATCACATAAAAAGCAAGAGAAGCTTTCATTGCACTGGGGAAACATAGGGAGATTGAGATCAAGAGAAATCAAGTCCAGCAACAAAAATAGAATCTTCAACTGAAATGTCAAGTCAGTCCTATTGTATGGCTCTGAAACATGGAGAACAACAAAAACAACCGAAAAAGCTACAGATACGTGGATTGGAATGGTATGGTAAGGTCACCAATGTGAAACTGATGACAAGAACCAGACAAGTGCCAGTGGAACAAGAGCTGAGAAGAAGATGCTGGCGATGGATAGGACACACATTGAGGAAACCTTCTGATAGCATTACAAGGCATGCCTTGTTCTGGAATCCCCAGGGAAAGAGAGGCAGAGGTAGATCAAAAAACACTTGGAGAAGAGAACTAGAGACAGAATTGAAAATGATGAGGAAGATGTAGAAAGAACTTGTGACAGGAGGACCTGGGCATGTGTCTGTAAAAGGCCTATGATCCTTGGGGAGCTAAAGAGTATTGACTAATTGATCAAATAAAAAGAAACTATTTCAAAGACAGCAGTAAACTAGAGATGTAGAATCGTACACGTATCTTGGCAGCAATATAGACACTGTTGGAGGGACAGACAGTGATATCAAAATAAGAATACAAAAAGCAAGAGGAGCTTTCATTGCATTGGGAAATATATGGTGATCAAGAGAAATCGGATCCAACACGAAAATAAGAATCTTCAACTCAAATGTGAAGTCAGTCCTATTGTATGGCTCTGAGACATGGAGAACAACAAAGACAACAACCAAAAAGCTACAGACTTTCATAAATGGGTGCTTGCGTAGAATAGAGGGATTAAAATGGTATGACAAGGTTACCAACGTGGAACTGATGACAAGAACTAGACAAGTGCCAGTGGAACAAGAGATGAGAAGAAGATGATGGCGATGGATAGGACACACGCTGAGGAAACCTGTTGTTAGCATTACAAGGCAGTCCTTGTTATGGAACCCCCAGGGCAAGAGAGGCAGAGGTAGACAAAGAAGCACATGGAGAAGGGCGCTGGAAACAGAGGTGAAAATGATGAGGAGAACGTGGAAAGAACTTGAGATGATGGCACGTGACAGGAGGACTTGGCATGTGTTTGTTGAAGGCCTATGCTCCTTTGGGAGTGGAGGGTTATGACAAGTAAACTAGAGTGAACATATGTCACAACTTGAGCCTCATTAAAAGCAGTTAAAACCAATGACAAAATATGAACTTTAATCACAAAGTACAGAAAGTCAAATCACAAAATATTCCACATAAATTAGCAAATAATTATTTCAATAATTAAATTTTTTTTCTTCAACTAAGAGTCTTTTTTTCTTTAAACCTGATATTCATTCTAATTCGCAAACACAATAAAGAAACTACAAGACACTTTAAAAACTGCCATAATATATCCAGCATTTACTAAACAGATTAATTACAGCTACAACAAAACACAAAATAAGTATGAAGTACACTTTAGAAATACACATTATAAGATACGTATTTAGTTACTGTGAAGGTGTTAAATTTTTTTTCTTAACTAAAAAACTGTCCTGAAATTAGCTCATTCTTCTAAACACAGCAGAAAGGCAATATATATAATAAAATATACATTTAAGTACTTTGACTTTGTAAATCTTTTCTTAATTATCCCACATTTTACTGAACTAAATAACTGTATGGAATTAACTCAATGTTCTAAACACAGCAGAAAAGCAATATACGTAATAAAATATATATTTAGTTACTGTAACTTTGTAAATCTTTTCTTAAGTGTCTCACATTTTACTAAGCTAAATAACTGTACTGGACTTGGCTCATTCTACTAAACGCAGCAGACAGGCAATATACATAATAAAATATATATTTAGGTACTGTGCCTTTGTAAATCTTTTCTTAAATATCCCACATTTTACAAAGCTAAATAACTGTATTGGACTTGGCTCATTCTTCTGAACACAGCAGAAAGGCAAAAGAACTTTAAACTGCTATGATTATCTCAGCATTAAAACTTTATCTGCCCACCACAATTCCCCAGGGATCTCTGGGGTACAAATAAAGAACATGACCACTACTTCATTAGGCAATGTCATTCAAGGTGACTAATATGAGGCTATACATGAGGCTGGCAACGTCATCATGTAAAAGAAATTGCTTCCACGGCTGTAAAGCACATGAATGCTTTGTTACAGGCTTCCTGCAAGAAGACCACCTGCAGTGGTAGCTCCATGCTCCATCAGGAGCAATAATGAAAATCATGATGATGATGAATACCTTACCTGCAGTGAATACTATTCATTAACACCTGCCAGGTATGAATAAATACAAATACCAACTTGCTGTAAAAACTTGTCATAAATGTCTACTTTTCATGAATATCTAAATTTTGAAACCTACTTTTCATGAAAATCTAAATTTTGAAAATTACTTTTCATGAATATCTAAATTTGAAAATTACTTTTCATGAATATCTAAATTTTGAAAATTACTTTTCATGAATATCTAAATTTTGAAACCTACATTTCATGAAAATCTAAATTTTGAAACCTACATTTCATGAATATCTAAAATCCTTGTAGACAGCTTTGTTTGGAAAACCAGATTTTTTTTTTTTTCAGATGTCGCCCAAATTGCATTCGAAACGTAACCCAAATTGCCCAAAACAGCTGAAGTCCCCCAATTTGTGTTTAAAATTACCCAAAGCTGCCCAAAATGTAATTGAAAAGTAGCCCACAGTAGCCCAAAGAAATGTTTGACTTTCAGAATATTTCCGTTTTCAGATGTTCGGATAAAAAGGTTAGAGACCTGTACTAATATTTGAATGTGAATACATGCTTTTCATGAAAATCAAAGAACTTGCAAAGAATATTATTAACTTTCCCATTCAAATGACCTATTCTGGTCTATGGTTTTCCAGAAATATCGACAAAATAACTCACAATTGACAATCACTGATTATTTTGTCACTGATGATTGGGAGGTTTTGGTAGGAATGGGAACAGAAAATAAGCACATAGGAGAAAACAAACATGCAAATCTCACAGATGTCATGCTAGAAGGTATGTTAACATTCACAGATAATGTGATAAATAAATATAAGTAATACATCTTAGAGGATACAATCATGATAAGGTCTTTGTGGTCTTTTTTTTTTTTTTGATTTTAAGGACTATCTTCATTGCACAGGGCTAACTCCATCAGTGATCTGATCTCCTCCCTTTGATCTCACAAGTAGGATCTCAGCACAGTGCACAAACTCTAGCACCGACAAGGATCCCAATGTATGTATACAGGAATCACACATTCTATAAATATTTCTGTGATAGGCAGTTTCCCTAATTTTTTAATTTTACCTCCGCAGAGGCCATATGGCCTACTCTTTACGGTTTCCAACTGCCAAGGGATTTTTAATGTGCGCAACTTGCACACGGGACCTCGTATTCTTTTCGCCCTTATCCGAAAAGACCAGGCATCTGATCTCACTACCCAGGAGATCAGGTGGGGAGTGTAACATCATTAGGAACCATTAGTCTTGAAAAATATTTCCATCAATTATATTCCCTCTACTGAGCACGAACCCGGTACCTTTAAAATTAGAGGTGGACGTCATACCTCTTAGCCACTCTGACGCCCATCTAGCAGGGGAAAGTTAACACCTTCATGTTTGAACTGTTTATTTGGGTTGCTTTTCTCCACAAAAAACTTGTCCCATAGAAATAACTGTAGTCAGTAATATTATTACTTTATAGACTTAACAATTTAAAATGGGTGAAATGTATTAAATTCAGAGTCTGTGATAGGAATGGCTTATATTTAGGAATGGCTCATATTTGGGAATGGCTCATATTTAGGAATGGCTCATATTTAGGAATGGCTCATATTTAGGAATGGCTCATATTTAGGAATGGCTCATATTTGGGAATGGTTCAAATTTAGGGATGGCTCATATTTGGGAATGGCACATATTTAGGAATGGCTCATATTTAGGAATGGCTCATATTTAGGAATGGCTGAAGAACGCAAGGGATCAGACACCACACACTAAAGGTTTTCTTGGAATTCTCATCCTGTGCCCACCCTCCCATGTCAAGATCATGAAAATTATTAAATCTACAGGGTGATTGAAAAGTCACTCCCTATTTTTAAGTTTGTATATCTTCAGTATATCATATGAAATATACATATATATATGAAACAAGGGGCAATAACTGCCATTTGAATAAAAAGCTTTAATTATTTATGTGATTTGGACTCTTCATTTCCAGAAAAAAATAAAAAATCTAAAGCAGCAAATAAACTAATGTTACAATGGACAGCAAAATTTGCTGCCCATCATGAGATCATGTGTCGAACAGGCCGGATCTGTTGTTGAGCTGTAATGTTAATGTGACTATAGCATTCTATGCTATAAAATGGCAGTTAATTGTCTATATTTTGACATTTGTTTCATATAAAATTTAGTTGGGCAGGAGTAAACAAACTGCAATTTAAAAACAGAAATTGTCTTTTCAATCCTCCTGTATAAATCATGACCTGCCCATATGCTCGTATGAAAAGCTTGCAAGCAGATTTAAACAGCTGAAACAGAGGCAACAGGCTAAACTGCAAGTTCAATTAAAAAGTTCACTTTCAGAAAATAATTGTATGCTAATAGTTTTACACAGTTTTTATGAGTTAAACATTCACAAGGTGGAATGGAATAAAGTTTTATGAAAGCCTGGCACAAAATGCATAATTTTGGATGCCATTCCAGAAAAGCCTAAGGGGAAAATGCACCAAATCACATAAAAACATTTGCATCATGCAAGTAAATGTAAGATGCTGCATTCAAAACATAATGTTTCCATAACATGCATTTCAATTAAGTACGTAGGATCAAAGCCTAACTTTAAAGTAATACATTATAATCAGTTACAAACTTCCTTCATCATTGCCTTCATTCACAGGCTGCTCTTACAATAAACATTTGCCTAATTGGACTAACAAAAGACCCATCTTAACAACAGGCAATTCACAATTATTCTTGCAGTTATTTTTCTGAATGACTATGGGTCAAATTATTGGAAATAAAATTTCTCCCAAATCTACTCCTAAAATTAAACGTTATCACCCCGGTACATTTTAAAATTAAACACTTTACGAGCCAAAAAATAAAAAGTAAGCCAAGATGGCCACTTATAAATATGCCACTTCTTTTAAGTCATGTTGCCAATAAGGACATTGACATATAAGCAATTTTTTTTAAGTCCTTACAATAGATGAAAACAGACCAATTTAAAAAAAAAAACTCAAATTAACTTTCAAATTAAGAGGAAAAAAATTGAGAGTTTGACACTCAGGTTGTAAGTACAGACAGACTAGCTATGACAGATGGGAAACAAAATTTAAACTAAACTGATAAGAACTACAATTATCTAAATTTATGATACTTTTGAGGTGACAATAAATTTAAAATACAACAGCTAAAATAATTTCATTTGTGCGTACAATATTTTGGTACTTTGGTAAATACATGGAGTATTTTTTTAGAATGAGAGCACTTAATTAGACTAAATAAACAAGACACATTTCTCTTGTAACACTAGTCAACAACCAAAATGTACCAGACATGAAAATAGCTGATCTTAACTAATTTTGGTGTGCTGAAAACGAAAATGACATTAAAAAATGTTGATTGGCTCTAGTTTTCAAGATATATGCTACTAGTTTATTTAATTACGGTAAATTTATATATATATATGACGCAACTGTTGTGGGCGATTGCATAATTTTTTCTAATGACCAATAAAAAATGTTACTAGAAGTTGATGATGCAATCCTACCTATGATTACATCACCTTTGTGTATAAATACCTTATCTCTGATAAAATTTTGCCATTAGTTAGTGCATTTGTCCTTATCAAAAGTATCGTAGTTAGAAATGCCAGAAGGCGTACAGTTTGTATTTTGGCTGCAGAATAGGAGATCAAGATAAGAGCTGGGTGCCACACATATGCTGCCATACATGTGCAGCACATCTTAAACTGTGGTTGACTGGCAATAGGCAAGCTATGCCTTTTGCAGTCCCAATGATTTGGAGAGAGCTCACTGATCATCTCAACAACTGTTACTTTTGCATGGTCCCTCCAATTGGGAAAGGCATATCAAAGAAGAAAAAATGGACTTCCGGTACCACATGGCGATGACCTACCAGTTCCCAAAGTGCCAGAATCCTTTTCAGCTGCTTCCACTGATGAAGAGGACATTGGTGGTCCTGAACCATCAACCTCAAGTGACACAGATTTTGAGCAAACTACATCCACTAACCCAAGGTGAACTGAATGATCTTGTAAGAGATCTGAATTTACCGAAGAACAAGGCGGAGCTTTTGGGTTCCAGATTGCAACAGTGGAATCTCCTGGCAGAAGATGTTACAATTTCTGTGTATAGGAACCGCCAGAAGCCGCTTATTACATTCTTTTTCAAAGAGGGTGACCTTTCTGCGTGCCACAACATTTCTGGTTTAATGGCAGCCCTCAACATCAATTACATACCGGAAGAGTGGAGGCTTTTCATTGATTCATCCAAGACAAGTCTTAAAGCTGTTTTGTTGAATAATGGTAATGTGTTACCGTCAATTCCAGTTGGTCACGCAGTTCATATGAAAGAAACTTATGAAAACATTAAGCAGCTTTTGAAGTGTATAAACTACGATCATCATCATTGGTCACTTTGCGGTGACTTAAAAGTGGTCGCTCTTTTGCTTGGACTACAGGGTGGATACACCAAGTACTGTTGCTTTCTCTGTGAGTGGGATAGCCGTGCACGAAGTGACCATTACATCAGAAGACATTGGCCAATCAGGCAGTCATTGCAGCCTGCAGTAAGAACGTTGAGAACCCAGCAGTTGTCGACACCAGCAAGATTTTGTTGCCACCCTTGCACATTAAGCTGGGTCTCATGAAAAACTTTGTCAAGGCAATGGAGAAAACAGATGAGGCTTTCAAATACCTCATCAGAAAATTTCAAAGACTGAGTGAAGCTAAAATAAGAGAGAGAGTATTTGTTGGTCCGCAAATTCGAAAACTTCTTCATGATGACGAGTTTCTTTGCGTGTTGCATGGCAAGGAAAAAGCAGCATGGCTAGCATTTAAGTCAGTGGTGGACAATTTTCTTGGAAACAACAGATCTGATAATTACAATGAAATTGTAGAAAATCTCCTTCAGAAGTATAAGAGTCTTGGCTGCAACATGTCTTTGAAAATTCATTTTCTGGATTCTCATCTGGATTTCTTTACGTCAAACTGTGGAGCAGTCAGTGATGAGCATGGTGAACGATTTCACCAGGACATAGCTGCTATGGAGACAAGTTATCAAGGCAATTGGAGCCCTTCAATGCTTGTTGATTACTGTTGGACTGTGACAAGAGACACCTCATCGATTGACTACAAGAAGCAAGCAAAGAGAGCTCGAACAGCGACTGAATAATGACGGAATGGGTTCAAATGTGCCTTATTAAAGCATGATATGTGAACTTTAAATAATGTTTTTATTTTTTCTATCATTTTATGTTAAAATATCAATTAATTGAGTATGTAACCACAATTTTTATAATGCTAAAGTAGAAAGACTAGTTGTTTAGCCCAGAGAAGTAAACAAGCATACATTATTTGTATTACTGTAATATAAATTCATCATTTAAAAAAAAACCAGAGCCAATTGGTGAATTTCATTATGATATTTGAAATCAGCATGTCAAAATCAATAAGAAATGGTACATTTAATTTCTGGTACAAAAAACTTTTGAAAATTTGTTGACTAGTGTAATTTATGATTCAACTACCTTTAACTCTACCACATGATGGTAGTCTAATCAAGTACGTTTCTCTATGTCTTAGTTAGGGGTAATAAAACTGCTCAAAAACAACAAGGAGACAAATTTTCTTGTGTTATTTTAGCACTGGAGCCACGGTAGCGCAGTGATTAGTGCACTGGCTTCCTAGCTCTGTGGTCCATGGTTCGATCCCCAGTTGAGGTGGGATTTTTTAGACCGCAAACGGTTCTGGGGTCAACCCAGCCTCTTGAAATGGGTACCACAGCAGCTCTGGCAAGGTTAAGGCGGCTGGCGTGATGCTGACCACATCACCCCTAGTGTGCCGATGGTCAAGAAAATAAGGGCCTAACACCATATTCCCAATATGCCTCAATAGGTGTGTAAAAGGATCCTTTACCTTATTTTAGCACTATGGCCTTTTTTCTGAATGTACTGTGATTAAGGGTAAGACATCTTGTTTAAACTAATAAACAATGAAGGAAACTTGAGTCCTGTGAACAGTAAATAAATAAATAAAGGTATTTAACAGGCACTTGTTGGGCAGAAAGTAGGACACAGATAGGCTTACCGGTAATCCTATCATTTATATTTCTTGTCCTACTTTATGTCCAACAAGTGCCTGTTAATTACCTTTATTTAAGTTTCTAAATTACAGTATCTACATGAATAAAAAAAAAAACTGTGTGGTGTTATTTTAGAACTAGGGTATTTTTCTCAATGTACTTTGATTAAGGGTGAGACAACTTTCCTAAAATACAACAAATACTAGAGGAAAAAAAATGTACTTTATCATTATTTTAGCACTAGAGTACTTTTCTTAATGTACTCTGATTACGGGTGAGACAACTTCCCTAAAATACAATAACTACATGAAGAAAAAATGTACTGTGTTGTTATTTTAGTACTCGGGTACTTTTCTCAATGTACTCTGATTAAGGGAAAGACGACTTTCCTAAAATACAACAACCATGTGAAGAAAAATGTACTTTTTCATTATTTTAGCACTGAAGTACTTTTCTCAATGTACTTTTGATTAACAGTAAAATGATGTTCTTAAAATACCATAACTATGTGTAATGCTATTTTAGCACTGGGGGACTTTTCTCAATTAACTCTGATAAAGGGTAGGAAACTTTCCTAAAATGCAATGACTCATTTTTAAAAAAAATTAGTTAAAATCTTCAAGTACAATGCCAGTTGGTACAGGTGATCATGTCTCTCCACAACCTCCTGTCCTCAATGCTGTTTATCCATTCCGAAGTTGATTTCTTTCCACGCTACAATGTCAAACTATACAGTCTCTTCTCTCTTTCTCATTTTCTAGTCATATTTTTTCCTTCAATCTTTCCTGTTGTCACAATACATTCTAGCTTTTCTCTTCTCATAATATGTCTAAAGGAAGCAGATTGCTTCCTTCCTTTAGTAGCAACCTTCGGTCATAACTGACTATGGGAATGCACCCCTGAGGTGTTTTTTTCTTTTCTTTTTTTTTCTTATTTTTGTTTGTTTGGTTCTAGGAAAGGGGAGGTCACACACACATACATTCACACTTTTACAGTTCGATTCACTATATTTGGACTGAGTGGAGGGGGAAGAAGATACTATATTTAGATATCAGAAATCTGATTATATTATAAGTGTCAAACGACACACACCTTCATTAACACTGCGGAAACACGTTCGTTAGGCACGAAGGCCACAGACAGACTGTTTGGTTACTAAGTCTTCCGTGTCATCATTCACTATGCGTAATGATTCTAGGATATCTAGTTGGGATGCTTAATGGTGCACTCATCTCAATCAAACTAAAACTCACCAAGATGATTGCATACCATGCAGCAGTCCGCATTAATGAAGGTGTGTGTCACTTGACACTTTTGGATAAAGTAATAAGTAGACAAGGACCTGTGAGTCCATAAATGTGATTAGGCGTTATTGACAAAACGCAGATCTATTTTGCGGTATTCATGAGATACCAGTGTCGCAACTTAATGTGTAATTTTAATGAGAGCAATATGGCTATTATAAGATGGCGTGTGATGCCAAATCAAGAATAATATGTCAAGACAGAATTTTTCAATTGGACAGTAAGCCTAGTCCTAATAAGCAGACGAAGATTAGCACAGATTTGTATTAACATTGCCTGAAACATGTTCGTTAGGCACGAAGGCCACAGACAGACTGTTTGGTTACTAAGTCTTCCACGTCACCATTCTCTACACGTAACGATTCTAGTTTATCTAGTTGGGATGCTGAATGGTGCAATCATCTCAATCAAAGTGAAACCCACTAAGATGATTGCATACCCTGCAGCAGTCCTCAACAATAGCCCTCAGCTGTTTTTTTTTTTGCTGGTATTCCTTCCGGCATGTTCTTTTCTCTTCTGCTTGTTGTGAGAGCTTCTTTTAGCCAAATCTAAGGTGGTGCCATAGAGGTCATTGCCACTTGGTGTGACTGGCAGCTTCATCCTCCAAGGTTACTGGATTGATGTTTTAGACTGCTTTAGGGACTCAGATTCTGGATTTATCTTCAGGGTTTTCTGGCTTCCTTCCAACATGAGAAATAGTTTTCTTTATAATCTGACATGTTTAAGGGCATCCTTGTTACTATTTTTAGCTGTCCATGGTATTTTTAACATTCTTCTGTAAAATCTCTGTAACATCTCCAAGGATTTTCCTGCTTGTCTACTAATTGTCCATGACTCCCTTCTATACATCAGTACGTAAAGCTACAGAACTCTCTTTTGTCAAAATTAAATAACTAAAACAAATTTGCTAGTGAAGGTATTTTAGGACAAAGGCTTTTATTTTCCACTCTTTTATTTATTATGGCTAACATAGCCTTGCTAAGATGCAATTCTACAAGGGGAAACAAATTCTCTCTTGATGGTACTATACTACTGTGGTGTTTCTCTCAACATTCTTTGATTTTATGTAAGTAAACTTTGGCTAAAATTAAATTATAAAACTCTGCTACAATGCAAAACTAAATTGGGAAAAAGAATTTCTAGAGATGGCATGGTATTTTTCTAAATTTTCTTTGATTTTGTAGATGAAAAACTGGCTAAAATTAAATTATAAAACTTAGCAAAAATGCAATAGGAAATAATAAAACTTAGCTAAATTTCAATGCTTCATAGGGTACAAAAAAATGATCTAGTGATGGCATTATACTACCATGGTACTTTTCTCAATATTCTTTGATCCTGTGTAAGAACACTTAGCTAAAATGAATAATACATGACGTGATGGTACTTTTCTCAAAATTATTTGATTTTGTGTAAAAAAAAATCTTAGCTAAAATGAAACTATACGTCAGAGAAGAAAAAGACTTCTTTATTGATGGTATTTTAGCACTGTGGTACTTTTCCCACATAAATATGAGGAAACATGGAAGCTTGATGTATTAAAAAAATAGAAGTATTTTTTAAACCAAAACTTTGCAAACTATTTCAAAAGTTTAACTCTTCCTGTCCCAAGCAGTTTTTTAGGTTCTACCTAGGAAGCCTAAATGAATGCCAATTTATTCCACATGTGATGTTCAAAAAGAATTAATTATTATTATTATGGGCTGGTATCTCATTCATGATATCAAATTGTAAATTTGCTGAAGAAAATTGTGAAGTGTTATAAGTCTTACATGCAACATAAAAGCTTGATTTATATTATGTAGAATGCAGATGTGAAGAAATTTGACTATAACCAATCAGGCACACCAGGTGGCCCATGGGAGAATAATGTACCATACTGTGGGGTACCATACGGGCCCATGGGTAGAAAGAGTTGAAACTTTTACCAACAAACTTGATGTATATTACACGAGAACTGCATACTTCAGTTAATTTCTTTGGTGTTAATTAGAAATGCAATTAAAGCATTAACAAAATTAGTTTTTTTTTAACTGAAATGTCTGATGGATTTGGTATAAAGATTATCTGATCATCAAAATCTAATTACATGAGTATTCATCAATATATTTATACCCAGCACTAGACTGCTGTGGACACATTTTCACTACTGGGAATAAGTTCAAGTGTGATAACTCTAACAAATCAGGGCAGAAGGGAGGCTATAGAGGTGTGTAGATCAACAGAACACAATGCAGGACATTTATTTTTTTAAACAAATTCTTCTTCTAACCCTCTTCGCTCTTTAAAAGAAAAACTTCAAATGTAAACAGTTTACTCTAAAACCACTACACAATAAAAAACATGAAAAGGACTTCTGTCTCAAAATGTCCTATATACTTATTAAAATTATATTTTACTGATTATTAATCAACCTAAAATGAACCAAATGTACCAAAGCATTTTTAAATACCTTATCAGGTGCATTCTACTTTTTTCTGATAACAAAACATGAAAAGGACCAAACTCAAATCAGCTAAAGGTCTCCCATTTCTCAGGCCAGTTACCCATACTGAATCCATTCCAAAGTAGACTTAAATACAGGACATTTTCCCTCCTTGGCATAACTTTTCAATGACATCTTCCTCTCCGCATGCATTGTATTCAGCTGATCATTTTAAAGTATAATATACTACAAAGCAAGCATGTTATGGATGAGAATGATTGGGTAAGGGTACAAAGTTGGCAGGTCAAAGGTTAGCACTGGGTGCCGTAGACTTACCGGATAATTAAGCATGAATGGGAAAGCCCATGGCGATCGCGGAAATAGTTTGTTACGCCTGAGAGCAGCATCATGTGACCTCTGATGCCAAGGTAATTTTGTGAGTGACAATAACACAGGTATTTATTTGTAGGTTGCAATAAGAAATAGACAAAAAAATAAAAACAGATAAGTGCAACAGAGGAAGAAATATGACTACAAATTTTGTTCCCTACTATGCTAAAATATAAGCGTCTTCTTTTTATGTCTATTATGTTGATACCAGCAGGGCTGGCTCTTGGGAAGTCCAAGCTGTGTAGCTGCACCAGGTGCCATCTTGGGGCGGGAGCTGAGGCTACAATTTATTTTAAAAACGTAAAAATTTTAAAAGAACAATTGAAACTGGATTTTTTTGCAGTTTAAAGTCTAAACTATGTTAATGTTTACAGTGATTTTATTTCTTAAATGTGTTTTTTTTTTTTAAATTATTCCATATCTATTATTCCTTTTTGTTCAAAAACTGTGATCTCATTGCCCATATGTATTTCAGCATGAATTTTTTTTTTTGTTTAAATTGCCAACCATAAGACTTTAACTCTTTCAGTCCCAAGCAAAAAAGTGGGTTTGGCCCAAGCAAAAATGGCCACCCCAGTGTGTTTTTAAATAAATATCTCAAAACAGAAACACGTTCACTCTTAAACACGTGCGGTATTTAAAAGAATGTACTTGCAGTCGGAAATGACGTTTTGGGTGGTTTGTGGGTAGTTATAATTAGAAACAGTCTCAAACAGAGGCACATATACTAAACGCTTTATAAAGTCGATTGGGCCAAGCGTGTCTAACCCCTGAGGATATATAAAGTCGATTGGGACTTAAAGAGTTAAGAACATAAGTGAATTATATTTTTAGAAAATACTACAGTGTATTATGTTTTTTTGCAAATGCTACAGTAACCATCAATTCCTGAAATTATATTGTGATCCAACTCAATAGCATGAAACTGAGTCTCGTAAGACCACAATACCATACAAGACTTTGCACCCCCTTGAAAAATCCCTAAGGTTGATACCAGTATTTCATCTTGTGGCTCTAAACCTATTCTGTTGATTCTAAGTAAACAGGATGTCCTGAAAGAAGCCAGTGTGCACAGGAAGCTTATTTCTCAAGAGTTGTGATTCAATGGATCCCATCCCACTGTAACATAACCGGCAATGAAGAAGCTGACAAGATTGACAAAGGAAGGTGGAAAGCTACCTCAGCCTGATGCAAGAATAACTTTCAAGGAGGCAAAGAGTTTTATTAGAATCAGATAAAGAAACAAATGGGATGTAGAACATCCAGGTCACACACAAAATGATGCATCTACCATTTCAACAGAAGAGAACAAGTGGTAATCTTCAAACTCTGCACGGGCCACAACAGACTGGGATACCATCTATCTAACAAACTAAAGATAGCAACTACCGATGAGTGTAACTGTGGCACTGATAAAATGACTGCTGAACGTCTGCTTCAAAGATGCCCAACATATGTGGAACAGAGAACGCGCATATGGCCGTCACCAGTACCATGCGTGGAAAAGCTCTACAAAGGCACAAATAGCCTCAAGCTGACTACTGCTTATTTGAAAGCATTCAAGTAGACGTATGACAGTGTACGAAGAAGAAGAGGAAGAAGATTACTCAATTACGTTAGAAGAAAGAAATTGTCTTTCTTTATGAGCATGTTATGAGAAAAAGAAAGCTGGAATATATTGTGACAACAGGAAGGAAAGATTGAAGGAAAAAGATGACAAGACAGTAGATACTATGGCACACAAAGATATCAACAAGAAAACTGATAAACAGGACTGGAGACAGGAAGTTGTGGAGACACGATCCCCAACACCAACAGACATGATACCTGAAGAAGTCAATGTTAATTAAAAGTTATAGAGAACACCTGCATGAATCATACAGAATACTTTCAAGATGAGGGGATGACAGAAGAACACTGCTTAACTGAGCACGTGTCCTGGCTGGATAAACTGTGGATGAGTACTTGGAACTCAGGGGGGATAAAAACCACTTCTCATGCACCCCTAATTAATACAAATTTTAGTCCTCTGATCGATAGATAAGGAGAACAAAAAGGAAATATAGTTTTTTTTAAGTAAGAAAAAGAGAGAATGGATGAAACCATTGAATGACTTAAAAATTAAAAACTCGAGCTAATGCCAAGAAAAGTGACTTTGTATCGTTTAGTGTGAATGAATGACCTGTGCTCTTGCAACTGTCATGTCTGTAGCAAACTGTTTTGAGTGACAAGATTGCTAGTCACATGGACAACCTTGTATTAGTCACATCTTACACCATGCCTGAATGAATAGTAGTCCTATTCTTCTTTTTTTTTGTCTCTTCTGAGACCCCCCGAGAACTACATGAAGCCTGTGATTATTCAAGCTTTTTCTTTTCACTTCTGTTGTTCAGCATCATAGGGAAAAGCAGCTGTTATTTTCATATAAGGCGTGGCATGCTGCGTTAACCATCATCTTAACTTTCTTTTGGATTTCTTTAAAACCACCTGTCCACCTTTCTCTTAGGTCTCCCCTTGCCCTATAGCCAGATTTTTTGCTGGTTCAAGCTTATCTTCTCCTTCTTGGACCCTTAGCCGCTGACTAACAAAGTGATCAGTGGCCATCAAATCTGGTGGTGTCTTTGTAAAGCAGCAACCTCTCTCCACTTTATTTGGTCTATGGTCATCCTTCCTTCTTGTGGTTCCCCTAATTCTGGTTCATGTTTTCACCTCGATCTCCACAGTTCTCCGCCAAGTTGTTTTTGGTCAGTCTCTGTTTTGTCTTCCATCAGGGGTCCACAGAATGGCAGATCTGGTGATGGTATAAGTGTCAAACCAATTCCAGCATCTACCTACAATGGCAGTCTGCATATTTTTAGATTGCTCATAGCAAGTTATTGTTATTGTTGAACAGAATCAACATCACTGCACTCTGGGAAAACCCCTAGGTGCTCAGTCTCCCTCATTATATGTCAAAGAGTATGAATGCTAACTGTTCCTGTAGCTCGCTGGCTGTATATGCGACGGATGCATCCTCTCATACGTCCATCTCTGCTAGCCTTACGTTTGAAGCCAAATTCCATCAGTCTTAACCTTGATGATTCAACTACTGCAGTGTTATTCTCTAACAGGCGATCATTAATCGTTCTCAGTATCTCTCCCTTATCCATATCCTGTGTCCCCACTATGGGTGCTCTTGATACTAGTCTGTCAGCTCTCTCATTACCCCGCAACTCTGCACGCTAGGACAGTAGATCCACACCAGCTCCAGCAGATTCGAAGCTTCTACGAATGTTTTCCATTCATGCCTTAGCCTACCATTTTTAACCTTTCGAAGAATGGACTAAGAGTCTGACACAATGACTGCCATTGTTAATGAAGTTTCAGTTTGTCACCATGCTGGAAGTTGCTACCTTGTAAGCCCTGCTATGTTCAGCGACGAGTCTGCCCTTTCTGAGCAAGTAATTCTTGGAAGGTGATGATATTTGGCCACTTCAAGGTTTATGCTGGTAGCTAATTTAACTGCACTGTGACGATACCCAAGCCATTTTATTTTTTCCTCCCTATATTATCTCTGGTACAAGGTGTCATTCTCACCAATTTCTTAATTTCTTCTTACAATGCCAAGAAAGGATGTTCATTCTTATTTATGTATACATTTCCTGTGTCCTTTATTTACTTATTTGTTTCTATGTCCTTTGATTACCTGTATGATTTATGTACCCTACATTTACTTCTACATTTTCTTCGTCCTTTTTTAACTCATATTTTTTATGTCTCTTTTGTATGAAACAATGGGCAATCAAATCTGTTGAAAAACTGGTCAAAAATATCATTTTCGGAACTAAGGGATTTGGGAAGATGGGAAAGTGATATCTGCACTCACGTTTTAAGCTACAAGATCCAACTGAATTATCTACGACTGCATTCCCAACCATCACTATCTACTTTTATGTTATAAATACAGGTTAATTTATCCACAACCCTGCAGAACTAATGTCAAGGAAGCCATGTTAAGTTAAATGGTTACAAATATGACCGCCGTACACTGCTATGTGTTAAAAGTATATACTAGCGGCAGTGTATCCAGCCAAGTCTAAGGGTAATTGAAAAGCCGCTCCATATTTTTAAATGTTTATATCCTCACTGATATCCATTGAAACAAATGTTAATGCAAAGAGGGATGGCTGCCATTTTACTGATAATTTTTTTTAAACAAAGTATCCCGTTCAACCCTTGATGGGTTATAATTAGGACATATAGTGTAATACATTCAAGACAATAAAATCAGATTTCTGATATCCAAATATAGTCTCTTCTTCTGCCCTCCGCTCAGGTCCAAATATAGTAAATCAAAATAAGCTTTATTTTGTATTCCCAGAAAGAAAGTAAAACAAAATAAAATATAAACATGCCCAATAACCTGACGTTACAAGAAACAAAAAAATGGCTGCACGTTAAGAATTCATTATTAAACAGGCTCGATCTCTCGGCCAGCTGTAATATTAATGTGACTATAGCGTTTTATTGAATAAAATGGCAGTTAACTCTCTTATTTTTTAAACATTTGTTTCATATAATTTAGTTGGATAAGAGTTAAGAAACAATAGTTTAAAAAAGGGAGATGACTTTTCAATCCCTCCGCATGTCTGTTATGAACCACGGAAACATTCCAAATCTGTATTTTTTTAGTAACACAAGAGACAAGCAACTTACTTTAAAAATAATGCAACAGCAGATGTGAAGTTTACTGTCCAAAAGTATTAACAAATTACAACAATTTTACTCCTCCCAAAAGTGTTTTTTAAAACAGTTATTCTAGAAAATGTTACTCTTTCCAAAAGTGTTTTATTGTTAAAACGGTTTGTCTTGAAAATTTTACTCCTCACAAGTGTTCGACAATTAAAACAGCTGTTTCTTGAAAATGTTACTTTTTTCAAAAGTGTTTAACAATTAAAACAGCATTGTTCTTAAAAATGTTACTCTTTCCAAAAGTGTTAAACAGTTAAAACAGCTTTTCTTAATAAAAAAAATTTCCTAACACACTTATAAAAATGGCCTGGAATAATGGTTTCCTTGACAGTGGTAATTACAGACTACTGTAACAAAACAGGAAAACAATGCCCCTTGATGCAACGATTAATTTGAGATGGAGCTAAATCTATGTTAGTAGTTAAAACAGCCAAATGAACACACACAGATCACATGGCCACTTTGTGTGGTCAGTGAAGGGTCCGAATGGTCATAGTTTTACAATTATAAAACACATTAACTGGTAAATTTCAAACTTTTCAAAACTTATTTTGAAAAACTTTCTATGAAAAACATTATTTGATAACTTTCCATAAAAAATATTTTTAAATTAAAATTTAACCACCATTTTTGTGTGTTAAATTTGACCATAATATTAAAGATGGAAAAAAAGTAACAGATAAAATATTTTTTAACAAAAACAGTATAAATATAATATAATTTTAAACAAAAAAATAGTAAAAGAAAGACATTGGTTTAACACATACAAAAACAAAAAATTTGTGGAAGATATAGGTACAAAGATAGGCAAACTAAATCATAATTATAAAAGAGAAGAAACATTTAAAATTAGAAGAAAAGTATCAAGACCCATTACCACCATTATAAATTATGAAAAAAAAAACAAAATACAGTACCAAATTTATCAAAGTGCAAGAAAAAGGTACAAACAGGTGAAATTATTCCACAATTATAAATGATTAGAAAAATGTATTATATTTGGAAATGATAAAGAAACAGCTATAGTGGTATAAAAAGTTTCAGAGTAATGATCAAAAACGATTTTTTAAATGCAAAAAAAAAATTTTTTTTTAAATTTTTAAATTAAAATTAGAAAACATTTAAAATTAGAAAACAATTAAAATTAGAAAACAATTAAGATTAGAAATGATTAATTATTAAAGTGGAAGCCCACAAGTGTGGTGGCTTGGCAGTGTTTTTTTTTCTAGGACCTGTGCACCACAGGGAGCTGAAAGGTACTAACATCAGCTATTTATAAAAAGCTAAGAGACTGAGAAACAAGATTTACCTTTTAAATGCCTTACATGATGACAATCATGAACATTTTAAAAATGAGAAAGAAAGAACTGGATCAAATTATACATGATGTAGAAAAAATAAACAATATGATGCTAAGAAATAAGCTTCAATTTATTATTAAAAAATTAGGAAAGATTATTTTAAAAAACAAAAAAAAAAGGATCAAAATTATACAAGATTTTTTTAAATGAGGTCAAACTTAACCGAAACAAAAGTCTAAGAAACAATCAAAATTTATAGCAATTAAGCAAAATATAATTTAAAAATTCTAAGAAACAATCATAATTTATAGTGATTAAGCAAAATAGAATAAAAAATACTAAAGGTGGGGACATAAAAATATATGACCATTCATCTACCCATGAAATAAAACAATTCTCAGGACCATTTGCATGTACAAGTAAGCCAAGATGATAAGACTGATTAGCCTGATGAGACATACACAAACAACACTAACTAAAAATGTTCAAAAGTAACGCTGTATGTGACAGGAAATTTCACAGATCAGAGAAGAGGTTACACAAGCAATAAGAAAATATATACATATATATATATACATGATAAAGGATGCCAAACTATTGAGAGGAAAAAATTACTACTCTGCATGTTTTAAAGTCAAACACGTTTAATGAAAACAGAAAAATAAAAACTACAAAATGTAAACTCTACTAAATGGAAATTCTACAAAACGTAAAAGGTAGAAAATGTAAAATATATAAAAATGTATGCAAATAAAATGGTTAGGATATTATAAAAATATGTATGTATTAAAGAAAATGACTTTTTATTTATGTATGAAAAAGAATGCGGAATACTACTGATTTAGCCGTTGTTATGAAAGACAGAGCACAAGATTATGCTTTTGTTGCCTTTCTTTTTTTTAATTTGGAAAAGAAAAAAAAAGAGGAAAAAAACAAATTAAGGCTGAACATGGCTGGCTAGATGTTAAAAAAAAAAATGTAATTACAAAGAACAAACATAGATAAAAAAAACACAACTCAAGTTTATTAAAAGTTCTGGCAAGATAAAAATATAGAGATGTTACCTCTGGAAGTTGGATTTGCATCCTTCCATCCCTATACATCTGGCCTGAGTCAGGACTGACATCAGACATGGAGCGAGCCATGGAAGGATCCATCTGTGGACGAGGTGTGCCTATCTGCATGCTGTATGGGTCAGGTAAGCTGTTGGACCGAGATAAAGGATGTCTGTGGACAGGATCAAGCAGCAGATAATTTAACTATCTGCATTATTTCATGTTGTTTGGGTTCCTGACTGATAAAAAAAAAGCCATCAGTAAGCATTGGACCTTCTGAGTAAAGTCAAAAATGGGCTGTATCTTTCTTCGATAAAGCTCCCACTATCAATCACTGTAGCATGTCCATTGTAGTGTACAGAGTTGTTGAGATCAGGCATGCTCCAGTCTACCCAGCTGTAAATGGGTAACTCACCCTAGTCCTGAGTTAGGGAAGGCAAAGGCAGCTATAAGCAGTAGTTTCCCTCTAAGGCTCCAGGGGAAGCAGGCCCTAAACTTGGTCACTTCAACCGACGCAGGATGGTGTATATATGGAGTGGAAGTGTAGAGTGTGATTAACGCGAATGGTGGACTGTTCGTGTTCTGACCAATCTAAGCACTCATTCACTTGTGTCTACAAGGCACCAATGCAGACTGCTGGAATCTTTTTTACACAGTTTATTTAGACGCACACACTGGGACATAACGAGTAAATCATGGGTATATGTTGACACATCAATTTGCAGGCATACATAGTAGATCCCATGTCATGACACATTCATATAATGGGTAGTACATCAATAGCTTCCAATGTCATGATACATAATGGCCGCATCCCCTATCTGACTAAACGCGTCAGTGAAGGCGGATCGGTAAGTAACTAAAGTTGCTTTATGTTCACAGTTTATATCATATTATGAAACCACGATAAGGGGTTTCTATCAAAATTGAGATCTCCTTGCCACTGTCCGAATAATAAGATACATGCCCCGTTCTTGGACAGTGATTCAAAAATATGATGACAGGAATGTAAACATGGCCGCCTTCCTGAGTTGTCGCTCACTCACTCATAGGAGGATATATATAAGCCAAAGTTAATTTGAAATGCATATGAATAATTTCCTAAAGTTTCTCCATACAGTTCTACAGTAATCCAGTTACTTCACGTAGACATAACTGCTGTATGGAAGCCCGTCATCTTCGTCGATACAAACATGACCCTAGCGTTGCGAAGCATAATATTCCAGCTAGGTCTAACCGACATGAGATCATCAAAAATAGGGTCTGGCATTACCTGGAGTCCGAATCATACATGATACCGTACATTAGGAGAGTCTCTAACACAAACTCTAGTAGAGACACAATCTCCTACAGAAGAAAAACCACTTCATAAATCATTTTTACTTAAGAATGTACCAGCCCTTGAAAATGCGTAACCCGCCATTGTAAACGGTACATCGGAACTCATCACGACTTGTCAAGACAACTCATACTTCCGCTAGAGCGGCATAACAAGAATATAGTCCTGCCTACCCATCCAAAATATACAATATAGGACTGATTCTACTTGTACTAATAATATGTAATACATATGAATTCAGGCCATAAACATCATAAGCAAATTAATCTATTTTCTGGCCCTAACAAATAAGTACGGACATGATGTGCCATATCCATGCCCAATCAATTCCAGCTTCAACCCACTATGATTCTGCACATGTCTTCTTGGTAGCTCAGAGTTAGCAGTTCTTGGTTGGTGAATATAATCTCTTCATGATAAAAAGAAAAGAATCCTTTTATCATGAAGTATGTAGTGTGCCCTGACAAAGTTTGAAGACATACATAAATAGTGAAGTACACTTAATTCGATCTTGAGCCTCTGTTATTAAAAGGTTCAAATGGGACCCAAAAGGCTCAAATTCGACTTTGGCATACTCCAATTAAAAGGCTGCAATCACTGCAGTCTGGCTGAGAGAGTGGGGGATCAGCCCATTACAGCTCCGGCGTAAACAGACACAACGCAACCAACGTCCTTTTCAGGACGAACGAGGAAGAAGAAGAAGAAGAAATTAACATATATTAAAATTATGTTCAAATACAGGAATTTGCATTGCACTGGTTATGTTCGTTTGGCTGATTACAGCCCTTGAAAACTTGGATGTCTGATAACCGACCACATATACCACACAGGATGATTAACATCTTTGTTGTTGGTTTATTGTTAAAGTTGCCACAAAAGTTCAGTCAAAACTTTTTTTTTTTTTAAATTGTATAATTAAACAAAGGAAAACTGTATATTAGTTAACAAATCTGAAGTAAATTGTACGACAGATGACATTGTATTTTTCCACCAGACAAGAATGTTAATAAGCGGAAAATGTAAAGTATGCGTAATAAATTTGTCACCAGTTACGACAAGGTCTATGTTTAATGTCACCGGCAGAACAAAGCAAGGGAAGGCAGAGATTAAGAACTTAAACAAAGATAAACATTGATCAATTTTCAAAAACCTGCATGGGTTGGATCGTTCAACAGATGAAAAAGTTTTACACAGGTTCTTAAGAAAACTCAGTGAATCTGGCTGCGACTGAATTCTGCTTGTCACATTTCCTTCATGTGTTCCAGTCGGTTACTTAAAGTAACAGTGGATGACCCTTGACGTTCAGAGGTTACAAACCAATAGAAGGGAGGGTTTGCAACTTCATATTATAAACTTTGTCATTAATTCAAACTTATAATTAAAAACTACATTTTTGGTATACACAAACAGTGCTAATTCAGGGGTATGTTCAAAGCTTTGATTTGTCAATTTCAAATTATTGTATTTGGAATTAAGAAATAAGGTATCTGAAGA
This sequence comes from Oreohelix idahoensis, assembly GCA_024509875.1. NCBI lineage: Eukaryota > Metazoa > Mollusca > Gastropoda > Stylommatophora > Oreohelicidae > Oreohelix > Oreohelix idahoensis. Next base: position 238,890 of record JAMPIV010007628.1, on the reverse strand, counting down.
AGGTGGTAGAAGTAACAAGAAGAGACATGGTCCGCAACCAGACATTAAGTCAAGGCCTAAAAACCCAGCCTTTGCAGACCCGAGTAGAACAGTCCCAACTACGATGATTTGGCCATGTCTGCAGAATGGGAGAAGATCAGCTCCCACAACAAGTATAGGAAACTAAGACCCAGGGATCCAGACCTCCAGGACAACCCAGAGTCTGCTGGGAGGACAACATTAGACAATCTCTGAAGGACTAGAATGGAATCAGGCCAGGAGGAAGACAGCCGATAGGATAGCATGGCACTCTCTTCCAAATCTCTACACCTCTCAGTAGAAGAGGACGACTAAGTAAGTAAGGAATTAAGTGCACTTTGCTATACAAGGTGACTGAAAAATGACTTTATATTTTTAAACTTTTATATTCTCTTTTGTATTCATTGGATATGCATGAAACAAATATCAAAACAAGGGGCTGTACTGCCATTTGACAAATTATATATATTTTTTATTCATTCTTTATTCCCAGAAACAAAAATAAAATCTTAAATGACCAATAATCTGACATTACAAGGCACAGCAAAAATTGCTGCCCATTATGAAATCATGTGTAGAACAAACAGGATGATGTTCTGCTTAACTATATAGCACATCTAGCTCGAGCGTTGGCGTAGCTGGCGAGTCCTTTTTAGGGCTTTATGTTAGCAGATAGATAATGTTGGTCCTTGTCAGGACTTAGTATCTATCAACGCTGATCGGGTTAGCAGTCAACAGAGCTGAATTTTTTTTTTTTGGATGGTAAATGCACTCTGATATAACCAAATAGGTTGAACGCAACGCGCCTTGCTAGAAGAAGGCAAAAACCGAACCAAAAAAAAAAAAAGATCTTCTCACTCTCAGATGTCCAACACTTGAATATGTTCAAAGAAAGCAGTGGTCAGCCAGGGGCTATTTCTATCTCCATAGAGCTTTACCAGTAATGGTACTGGTGACGGCCATATGCGCTTTCTCTGTTCCACATATGTTGGGCATCTTTGAAGCAGATGTTCAGCAGTCATTTTATCTGTGCCACAGTTACACTGATCAGTAGTTCCTATCTTAACTTGTTGAATAGATGGTATCTCAGTTAGTCTGTGGCGTACTACTCTTAGGAAACAGGATCTCATGTTGAGTTGTAATATTAATGTGACAAAGAATTGTATGTAATAAAATGTCCCTTAATTGTCTTTAGTTTGAGGTTTGTTTCATATAGAGATTAGTTGGATAGGGGTAGAAGATACTATACTTAAGATACTGGAAATCACATTTTATTATCTTGAATTTACTACACTACATACCCTAATTATAACTCATCAAGGGTTGAACGGGATACTTTGTCTAAACAAAACCCCCAAAAAAGTTGGATAGGAGTGACGAAACAATTTAACAATTTGTCCTCAGGAATTTATAGTCCTGTTTTACTTCTTACACTTTTGTTATGGCAGCCATAAACCATGAACATTAACTATGTCTTTGAATCTGATAGTTTCAGATTTCTTTGGCAAAGCCATGGATTGTTTTTTTTTACATAACACTGTATTCATTCGTATAGCTCACACAATGGTCTCTATTGGTACGCAGTTTACCTGAAGTTTGGATCTGGCATTCTCACAGGTGACCCAGGGTAAGGAGATCCCTGTCCTGATACCATGGGACTGGGAGTCAGCGGAGGTCTCATTTGTGAGGATCCTCCAGGGAAGATGTCTGCTCGTCGCCCTTGAAGGAAAGCATCAGGAGTTGGTGGCCCTGGAGGCAAGAAAGGATCATCTGGCACTGGGGTCTGAGGTGTACTGGGTGCAAAAGCATAAGGGTCACCGGCAACCCTGGGTTTGCCTGAATCCCCTAATGGGATGGTGGCATCTGGTTGGCCAGGTAAACTCATGCGTGGTCCTGGAACTGTTGAAAATCATAAACAATCATGTCATAAATTATTCAGACATCCTAGTTAGTACTATTAAATTTTTCTTCTACTTTCACCTTTCAACTTCCAAAGGAGCATAGGCCTTCCTAATCCCCTTCATGCCTGTCTCCAGTTGTCTTCTCCGAGTGTTCTATTGTATTCCTCTACCCCTCTTACTCTGGGAATTCCAGAAAAGGGATTGTCTGATAATGCTATCAACAGGTTGCCTCAATGTGTGTCCTATCCATCTCCAGCGTCTTCTTCTCATTTCCTGTTCCACTGGCGCCTGCGTAGTTCTTTTCATTAGTTCCACATTAAGGATCTTGTCATACCACTTCAATCCTATTCTATGCAAGCATCCATTTATGAAAGTCTGTAACTTTTTGGTTGTTGTCTTTTTTTTGTTTTGGTTCTCCATGTTTCAGAGCCACATAGTAGGACTGACTTGACATTTGAATTGAAAATTCTGATTTTTATGTAATACTTGATTTCTTTTCATATCCATATATTTCCCAATGCAATGAAAGCTGCTCTAGCCTGCTGTATTCTTATTGTGATATCATTGTCTGCTCTAACTGTGTTATATTGCTGCCAAGGTATATGTATGTCGAGGAAGTTGAGGGGAACTGCGGTAAGACGTGGAGTACAATGGATGGGTGTGAAAAAACTCGAAAAAAGGTGATTCGTCTTACATCCGGTGGTGGCAGTCATTTCCTTTTCTGGGCATGCTCATCTGTTCACGGGCAGCAAAAGTGTTAGGACTTCGATGCCTTCAGGGAAGTACCTAGGTTTAATTTTTATATTTATTTAGGTTCTTATGTGTCCTATCTAGCCTTCACTTTCCCTGATGAAGGCCTTGTGGCCGTAACGTTGGCTATTTTCTTTGTCTTTTGTCCTCGTAAGACGAATCACCTTTTTTTGATTTTTTTTCACACCCATCCATTGCCAAGGTATATGTATGTTTCTACATCTAGTATTCAAACATGCTGCAAGAAAAGATGAAAATGTGCATTTTTTTTTTTTTTTTTTTTTTTTCCGTTCGCCCGCTAATACTCGAGGCGAAATCTCAGGTTATTATTTATGTCTAACCTGACATTGATTTTACGTGAGTATCCCTTTATTTCTTGTACAGAGACAGGTGTCCCTCGCCATTCAGGCAAATACTCGCCGATTTCGGAGGTACCCATTGCAGCTGGGTCGGCTCAGGAGCCGCCAGTCCCTGGTCGACGACACTCCTTCAAATGTCCTCGCCAGGTCTCGAGTTAATCCAGTCCAAATCCCGGTCGACGAAAAATCCTCAAATGCCGTCACCCGGGTTTGATCCTGTATCACCCGGTCGCCAGAGCGGTGTTGTAACCACTACGCTAGCGCGGCTCCCAAAATGTGCAATGAAATTGTTAATTCTTACTGAATTTAAAATGTCACATTTAAACTTTCCAGGCAGATTTAAAAAAAAAAAAAAAATATGTTTATTTCATTTGTTATTTGGCTGGAGAAAGACATCTGGAATATGCATGGTTCACATAAGAAATAACAACATACAGAATACCATCAGACGGACTGTGGTACCATATAAACACCTGCTTACAATAGAAAAATCAAGCACACTGAAGTAGAATGGCCGAGAACAAATAATTTGAGGCCAAAAGTAAAAATAAAAACGAGAAGACTAAAGAAATTTTGGGCGGGCAGTATTTCGAGATAAACAGAGAAAAGCTCTGTGAAGATGCAGATACTGGTGCAACACACACAAAAGATTGAACAAAAGACAGTCAACTGTTTGACAACAATAGTACCCCACTTGTCGCCAAGGTTAAAGAACGAAAGACAGTACGCCCTGAACAGTTTACAGTGAAATGTTGAAATATAATAAACTATTTCCAGTTTTGGACATTAATCTCAGGGATCTGTAAGAAAACGGTTGGAACTCAAGCCATACACATAACTAAAACAAACGCACAGGATGAAACTGTTGAGCCATCTTGTTAGAATGCAAACAGGCAATTGGCACTACCATCAATCAAATCCAAGGCACTAAGATAAGATGTTTATGAGTACTCAAGAAGCAGAAAGCTTGGTGAAGTTGCTGAAAGATGCGGCAAACAAATTATTTGCCATAAACCCCCAATAAAACTCCGACTGGACTCGAAAAGCGCAGAAAGAATGGTAACCCTGTACCTTAACAGGCATGTTATAGAATTATAGAAGGGGACTAAGAAGGGTCAGGCATGGGGCTGGCTACACCATCCCGAAGAAACTTCAAGCCAAAAAAAAATAAACATTTTTTTTTCTTCTTCGTTCAGTAGTTAGCATGATAAATCTGCCGTCCTGTCGACAGTTCAGTCTTTTCCAGGTCTGTGCAGCCACCCCAAAGCTTCTGCATCAGCTCTGCACCCTCTGGCAAGGTTTAACATTGTTGGTCACTGTGGGCTGGGCAGTTTTTGAAGAATGTGTTCAGGGATCTGGATTCCAGTTCCACATGGACATTCATGCATGTGAGATATCCTGTAGGTTTATAGATGGCCTAGTAATCTGCAGTTGCCAGTTCTCAGGCACAACATGATGGTCTGCTAGTGCTAACAAAGCTGGTGGATTGGGTCAGATCTATTCCTTATATCCTTTTCTTTCCTCCACTCATAGTTGTACTGGGGATTATGGTTTTGGCCTCTTGATAGGGCAATTCAACAACATGAACAAGCAATCTCTTGATAGGACAATTCAACAATATGAACAAGCAATCCAAAGAGCTTGGAATGGAACCCACAACTTTACAATTTTTGGGAGACAAACTGTGCCTGGTCAACTTTTTTGGTTTTCTAAAAGATCCATACATGAAAATTGTGCATTTAAATATACTGCATAACCTTATTCAGATTTAATATTAAAGTAAAGTGTATTATAATGACTTTCCATGAGATGTTAACAGTATTGATGAAAAAAGAAAGAAGTTAATGGTTGTTAAACTAGAAACATGTGATTATGAGGAATCGATCATGTAGGTGCTGGACAATTGAGGTCAGGTTGAAAGTCGGGTGCTGGGACCCCAGGGTCCGTCATAGTTGGAAAGAAGGGGGCTCAAACATGTAATGTCCTGCCCATCATTGTTGGAAGATACCTGCCATATCCTGGAGGTTTTTCCATCAACATCTGGGCATTGTGGTTAACTAGTAAACAAACAGGTGGGAAAAGAATGGTTTAAAAACAGATTGAGAACATTACGGGGTGATTTATTTACATGGATTACCTTATGTCCAATAACATGCTAGGACCCGAAAACTATACAATGTTCAATTGGGTACAACAGTAAAAAGGTTGGACCATAGCAGATACCTGCCACATTCTTGGGAGGAATAGCTTCTTGTATCCTACCTTGAGTGAGACATGAAGGCTTTAAACTAAATCAGATGCTAACTTTGGAAACACCAATTTGAAATGTTTTAACACAATACAGTAAACATAATGATTAGGCAGTCCCATGGTTGTGACAAACATTCAGGGTTTCCTTTTTGCAGCTCAGCCCAATGGATCTATACTAAAAAATAAAAAAAAATTGTTAACATACAATACCAAAAATATGTTTCAAGAGTGTTCAATTGTTATCCAGTGTTAATCTTATGGCCTGTGGAGTTTGGAAAATAACACAAATCATTGGAAAACAAAGGTCGAGGACTACCATGTGAGTCCAGGGATGTCCTGGAATAATTGCAAAAGACTATGTTTCGCAAATTAAAAAGAGAACTGCATTCTCTTCTACTTTATTTTGATAGCATGCAGGTGCTAAGATTGAAAAAAAGCTGAAATATCAAAACAAGGCATGATTTAACAAAACTCGAGGACAAAAAGCGCTGGGTTCCTGACAGATGCAAAAGGAAAGAAAAAAAAGGAAGACCAAATAAGAGATCTATCGATGGCATGGAAGAACGTTGGCCCTAATTATGGTAAGTCGGCTGTGGGTCACACGTATTACAACCTGGAGAGCAACCTGGTTAGTCTGGGACTCTTTTGCCTTAAAGAATTTATTATTATTTATTATTATTAAAGTGTATTATAATGACTTTCCATGAGATGTTAACAGTAACAGACAGTGAGAAAAGAAAGAAGCTAATGGTTATAACTATGTATACAAATTGTTATGATGTTCCTACCTTGAGGTCTTCTGGGACCTCCCATAAACATGTCCTGCCCAGGTGTTGGTGGTCCATGACCAAACACATCTGGGTTTGGATGGACTCGAGGACTCATGCTAGGTGCTGAAAATAAGGCTTCATCATCTCGAGGACTAGATGCTCCAAAGGCTTGGAGCCCTGGAAGTCGGTGCTGGGGTCGTACCCCAGGTCTCGTCTGAGTTGGAGAGAAGGGGTCAAACATGTAAGGGTCAGGAGTGTTCATGCTGCCGCCTGGAGCCATGCTCTGTTGCAGAAACACCTGATCACCTGGAGAACCTGTGTGATCAGGAGTGGTGGGTGTACTAGGTGGCTTGTGGCTGGTACCATCTTCCTGCCAGCTGTGTCTAGAGTAGGAATTTGGACTAGGGTGGGGGACCATTCCTGGAGATGATCCTGGGGGAAAACATGATTGAGAACATTACGTCTTCTATTTATTTTACACAGTCCACCTTACCTTGCCAAACAAGTGTTTAAATTTCAGGTACAGCAACTATACAAGGTGTCCCTAACGTTCTTATACAACTGTAAAAGGTAGCCCCATAGCAGATACTGCCACAGGGGAGTGAAGTGTTAGAGACTTCAGCCTACTAGGTCCAGCATCGAGAGGTGGGATGACCAGTTCCCATCCTCGCTGCCTTTTCCTTCCTTAACTCAGTTAGGTACCCATTAACAGCTGGGTAGACTGGAGCGTGTTGGTACCATGATTTGAACCCGGCACCTTTACCGTGAGAAACCAGAGCTTTAACCACTATGCCAATCAGATGCTCAACTTTCAAAACTTTAGATAGACACGATAGAAGCACACTATAAACTGCAGTTAAAAACATATTTTATCATGTTTTAACACAATACAGTAAATAATGTTAGACTTCAACATAATCGCCATCTTTTGTGACATATCATTCAGGTTAAATTTTCCCAAGATACAGTTATTTCTTTTATTGTCGTCATTTTCAATCAGTTACTGGATCTTAAAAAAAAAAAAAAAAATTTGATAACATTAACATTTTACAAATGCATAAATTATGTTTCAATGGAAGTAAGAAAGAGAGTTCTTCATTGTTATATAGAACCAATCCTGACATATGGGAGTGAGTCATGGACAATTAGTAAACAAATAGGGAAAACACTAGAGGTCAAAGAATGTTAAAAATACCATGGACAGCCAAAATGAGTAATGAGGATGTCCTGAAAGAGGCCAATGTGCAAAAGATACTTATTTCGCAAATTAAAAAGAAACATTCATCTTTATTTTTTAGCATGTTATGAGAAGAGCAAAGCTGGAATATATGGTAACAACAAGTAAGATTGAAGGAAAAAGCTGGAACATATCGTAACAACAGGTTAAGATTGAAGGAAAAAGCTGGAATATATCGTAACAACAGGTAAGATTGAAGGAAAAAGCTGGAATATATGGTAACAACAGGTTAAGATTGAAGGAAAAAGAGAAAGAGGAAGACAAAGAGAGCAAATACTGGACAGTTTGATATCGTGGCATGGAAAGAAGTCAACAACAGAATTGATAACTTGTACTGGAAACAGGAAGTTGTGGAGAGACATGATCTCCTACGCCACTAGGCATGATACTTGAAGAACAGAAGATAGTGTGCTTCTGTCATGTGCACATCCAAAGTTATTAAAGTTCAACGCAGCACACAGACTTTAGGGACAACCTGTATTTACATAAAAAACAGTTAGTCTTAATGGACAAAATGAACACCTGGACAAAATATAAAAGCAATTATATTATTCCTTCATTAAATATAATATGCAGTGTCATGAAGTGATATGACAAGATCAATATTGTGGAACTGATGACAAGAACCACATAAGTGCCAGTGGAACAAGAGATGAGAAGAAGATGATGGCGATGGATAGGACACACAATGAGGAAACCTGTTGATAGCATTACAAGGCAGTATTTTTGTTCTGGAACCCCCGGGGCAAGATAGGCAGAAGTAGACCAAGAAGCACATGGAGAAGAGAACTGGAAACAGAGAAGAAAATGATGAGGAAAACATGGAAAGAACTTGAGATGATGGCACGTGACAGGAGGACTTGGCATGTGTTTGTTGAAGGACTATGCTCCTTTGGGAGTGGAGGGAAATGAAATGAATGAAAATGTGGGATACTTAAGAAAAGATTTACAAAGGCACAGATGCATAGAATACACACTGAGGAAAACCTGTCTGATAGCATTTCCTGGCAGGACCTTGTTCTGGAATCCCTAAGGTAAGAAAGGTAGAAGAAGGTCAAAGAACACATGGAGAAGAGAACTGGATACAGACATGAAGAAGACATGTAAAGACCTTGAGCACACGGCACGGGACAGGAAGACTTGGCATAAGTTTGTTGACAGCCTATACTCCTTGGGGAGTTGAAGGGTGATGATGTTCCAATGCCCTGCCTCTTAGTGTATTAGATGAATTTCATCCACAAATGTAGAACTGTTGAGCATTCCAGAATTTCATACTTGTCTGCCTAGAGACCTTGTCATCGCAACCCTGTCATCCTCCGCTTCTATTGCCCTTATTTGTTCCTGTTGTCACCAGTTTTTTACACCCTCCTTTCTATGAGAGTCAAGTGGCAGAGTAGTTATGGCACCTGCTTTTTGAGGCAAAGTTACTTCTTTTTGGGTCCTTGGCCACTGACTGATAAAGTAGTGATCCTCACACCTAATTGTGTCATGTAGTCTTTGTTTAGTCTTCTTATTCCTCGTTCACCCTCAGACTTCTACATTAATGACTCTAATAAAGGTAATAGTCAGCTCAAGGTTCCTAACATCTCTAAACAGTTTTTCATTGAGAGGAAGTGGGTTGTTGTCATATGCCACTCTGTTCACTGCTGTAAGTTGGGCAGAACTGAAGCAGATGTTCAGCTGTCATGGGACTGACACCACAGGAGCAGAGATCTGTTGGACCAATCCTGTACTTGTGATAAAGATGGTACCTCAACCTACTGTGACCAGTGCATAGCCAGAAAATGATGACCTGGTCTCACCTAGATAGCTGGTGATAGACATCATCTTTTATGTGACCTGGGTGTTCTCTGCCCCGTTTGGACTTGAATTTGGCTTTTATAGTGGTTTTTCATAAGTTGTTGCTATATCGTTTTGTTACAGTGCTACCCCTTCTTTAGCAAGTTTATCTGTCTCTTTGTTGCCTGGAATGTTACAACAGGCTGGTATCCACCGTGTTAAGAACAAACGTCATGGTTCTCTGTTGGTTGTCTAGGGTTCTATTTATTTTATATTCTGCTGACATGTTGACTCAATAAAACTGTTCTTTCTGAATTGTCAACCGCTTTAAAATTGTTTTATTTAACTTGTTTTATTTAACTTGTTATGTAAAACAACTGGCTGATGGGAGTCAAGAATCTGTTTCTTGTATAATCATTCTTGTTTTTATTTAGACAATAGACTTTCATGAATTCCACACACTGCTCCGACACAAATTTTAACAGTAAGTCTTAGGTATAAGTTGATTCCTTCATTATATCATTTCTACCCGATTTCAATGATTCTATAAATTTTCATTCTGATAATCATAATAATGTTCTTGTGTTTTTCTTGCAAATTTATTTCGTAGTCCTCTGACTTTATTCTTCCATAGTCATTATTGACACATTGGATTTCTACAAATCCGTATTATTACAGTTCTGTGCTTTCTTGCACATTTTTCTTCTTGTCCGCATGCATAATTCGTCCTTGAGACAAACGTACCACTTTTCCAAGTTCAATGAAGTATTTGCCTAAAATACATTGTAGAAGGGAGGGGGACGGATAGATAACCAACGCAAATCACGTCTCACATTGTTTCTAAAAATAAAACCAACTTGCTAGCCTTGCCCTTAGGCGGTTTTCAAATTACGATGTAAACGTTAGAAAATGTGGACACTACGGTCATGAAAACACGCTTAGTTCTTGTTGTGAATGACGTAATTCTCGTGCATTACAAGAGACTCTCGTATTTAGCTTGAAAGTACATGGAAAAAGAATTGAACAGGAGGTAGTTTAAAAATAAACAACTAACATAGAAAAAAGATAGAATTTTGAACCAAGCCACTTAGCCCCATAATAATCATATATTCGTGTACCTGAAGACTTGTTGACCAAGAATATGTTGTTAATTATCTAAATAGTCCATTAAATAATCAATTATTGGTAATAACACATAGAGAATCGGAGATACTGTCAGGTCAAGTCATGTCTGCTTAGATTGGATAGCATATTTTTTGGGGGGAAAAAAATTAGGTGAAAGAAAGGCTAAGATAGTACGATGAAGTGGATTGGATGAAATTTGAAGGAAGCCGAAATATTATTGGCTAACCTAAATATACAAATCTAGTTGGTAATAGTAACACATAGAGGTTTGAGATATTTTTTAAAAATAAAGTTTCATTCAAGAAAAGAGATGCTTGGTCTCATTGGCCAAAGCCTTTTACTTTAACGAAATAGTAAGCTGCTTGCTGCCATTTTTTCAAAATATTCTGAGGAACAAGCAGCGATGAGCAAACTTGTGCTTTGTTTTAAACTAACTAACAACAGAAAGCAGTCTGAACAGAGGCAGTGATGAAAGTGTGCCATATTCTATTGCCTAATTCATCGTTACTTGTTTATATTTCCTTGATATGTGGTAAGATTGATTTTATTGACTTTTTAATTAAAAAGGGTTGTGTGAAAAAAGAAAAGGCCATGTAAAAGATTGTAATTAAATGGTTCCATGGCAGACTTAGGCATGGCCTAGATGTTGATCCATCATATAAGGGACTATCTAAGAAGTTTAAAACTACATGACTATATATATGATGGTCATACAGGAACATTACACCTATCTTATTGCATGGAAAAGATTACTGCAGGAATGACAGAGGCGTAGCATCCATTAGGGAAGAGAAAAGAATACTGGTACGAATTGTTCCATCAAACTAAAGTGGAGAAGCAGAGTTGTCAGAGAGAGCTGACCATGTTCTTTTGTATTGAATGTATGTTTACATGTAAATTAGGAGGAATTAGTTTGATATTAAGACAGAACCATAACTTGCATCGACAGGGGTTCCTGCTGGCACTTGTCTGGTGCTGGTACTCGATGATAGAGAAATTCAGCACGATTTCTAAGAGTCTCTGGTACCTGCTGGTATTAGAGAAGTTCAAGACCAGAGCAGACTGAAGTGTTTGGCCAAACCAACTACAACTGCTGTGATTCCAGGATCCAGATAAGTGCAATATCTGGCCTGGGACAACTTACCACGACTAAAGAAAAATCTCCTGTATAGACAAAAACGTTCCTCCAAAAGACTAACATAAACAATCTTAGTGAAACAAAAGAACATTGGGATGATGATAATCCCCAACCTGCCTTCTAGTACCAGTAGTAAATAGAGTAATTAACATCAACTTGAAAATTTGTAACAATGTACTATGGACATATTGTCTGTAGTATGTAAATATCTTTATATATATTTGTAAATATATCTATCCATCTAAATTGATTCTCATTGAACTGTAGTCCTGACCAAAACAACTTTAGGCTCAGGACCAATAAAGTTTAACAAAAGAAATTTTAAATATAAAATTTAACAGCTGGAGTTAGTTGAGTTTATCATAGTAATTAGTATATGTTGGTATATGTTTTTGTATTGAGATTCTTTAACAACACTCTTACAATACCCTAGACACTTTATGTAGCTTTCAGTCACGCTAGTCAAGAAAGAATATAACTTAGAGTGAGATCGTAGGGTGGTAACAAGAAAGGTACTCTGTAACACAGTTGTCCATTGTTTACCTCAGAGACCTTCACAGTTGATCTCACTTAAGTACAACTATACGCACACCATTCTTCTTAACATCAAAACCCACCACACTTCTGGACATCTTACCTATTTCATACTATGGATTCACCATATCCTGACGAAGTGGATTTTACCACATTGAATTATAATTTCTCACTTGATTCCGAGTCAAATCTAGACTCATTAACACTTTTTATGAGTAGATTCTTCTACACATCTTTTGTGGACCAAGCCACATAGGCGGACACTTCTGAATGCTACCAAGCGTAGCCATGGACTCTTATCGTCATGCTTAGCTACGGTGCTTAGTCATAGCTAACGACTTTAGTTTTAGTGTTTTGGTGAGGCTCAGCATGGTGCACAGCAATCCCTCTAAATATACCTTTATCAAGATTGCTTCGCTCCATGATGTGCTCTCAACACACTGGACTGTGCACTTGTTGGTCTAAGACCATCCTTTGTGTTGTACCCCAACTCTAGTTCATGCTTTTCATCTCAACCTCCATGGTCTCCACAATATTGATTTTGGTCAGCCTCTCTTTTGCCTTCCTTCTGGGGTCCATAACAGAGCAGTTCTGGTGATGGGAGTCGAGGACATGGCAACCCAATTCCAGTATCTACCTGCTATGATGGTGTGGATATCTTCATGAACACCCCAGTCTACCCAGCTGTAAATGGGTACATGACCTCGCTCTTGAGTCGTGGAAGGCAAAAGCAGTGAGGAAAGGAACTGGTCAGCTCATCTGATAAAGCTGAGATCTCATACAGTGAAGTCTCTAAGACTTCACAACCCTAAAGCAGTATGGCTATGGGACTACCTTTACTTTTCTAAGTGTATGACAAAAAAAAAAACTGTCCCGTTTTCACTTCTGAAGGAACATACGCCTTCGCAAAAGCTGACTCCCCATAATATATACTCATCCAATGTGGTTTCTGTACCAATTTGTTTTACATGATAAAGTTGCTAGTCTCAAGAACATAACTTTAGTTTATTTTTTATGGCAACGCTGTGGCCAAATACATCCATTGTTTCGTTTAAAGCACCGTTTCCCCTATCTCCAATAACCATAACTGGTTTTTAAGTATGTGGCCAATTATTTTTATTTTCTTTATAAATGGTTTTCTTTATAACATTAAAAAAAATTGCCTCGTTTTGGCAAGAAGCTAGTTCAACCTAGTCGGTTATATTAGGGCACATGTCCTAATATAAAAGACTTTCAGGTTTGAGTTATTGATGTATATATTTGTTTTATAACTGTTGTTACAGTTATCACATGTATTGTTTCTTTTAATATATTCTCATTTGATTTAACGTATGAAGAAACAAAAGCACCAGATTAATGAAAGAGCAGTTTTAAAGGATTTGGTGGTTTTCCCATGTATGATGCTAGGAATTTACCATCACTCTCAGTTATCATATAGTTTTAAAGTTCAAGTGTCAGTTCTTTTGAAGTACGTCAAAAACTAAAATTTATACGTAGTTGTAAATGAAATTAAATGAGGATTAATAAAATAGAAAATTGGGACAACGCAAAACAAAAACTTTAGTTCAAATTTATCAGCTCTGAAAACTGGTCTCCCGTCATGGGAGCCTGGAAAAATCAGTCCTGAATACTGGCCTCTCGTCCCTTTAAGGGTTAAACGAGTGAATATATCCTGGATAGTGCAGAATTAAGGGACAGAAGAAGGATGTTGCTTGTGTGTAAGTAGCATGTTGCAGGAGTAAAAAGAAAGTTGCAGGAGTGAGAAGAATGTTGCAGGTGTAAGAAGAATGTTGCAGGTGTAAGTAGAATGTTGCAGGTGTAAGAAGAATGTTGCAGGTGTAAGTAGAATGTTGCAGGAGTAAAAAGAAAGTTGCAGGAGTAAAAAGAAAGTTGCAGGAGTAAAAAGAAAGTTGCAGGAGTGAGAAGAATGTCACAGGTGTAAAAAGAATGTTGCAGGTGTAAGTAGAATGTTGCAGGAGTAAGTTAAATGTTGCAGGAATAAATAGATTGTTGCAGGAGTAACAAGAAAGTTGCAGGAGTGAGAAGAATGTTCCAGGAGTAAGAAGAATGATTCAGGAGTAAGTAGAATGTTGCAGGTGTAAGAGGAATGTTGCAGGTTAAGTATAATGTTGCAGGAGTAAAAAAAAAGTTGCAGGAGTAAGAAGAATGTTGCAGAAGTAAGAAGAATGTTGTAGGAGTAAGTAGAATGTTGCAGGAGTAAGAAGAATGTTGCAGAAGTAAATAGAATGTTGCAGAAGTAAATAGAATGTTGCAGGAATACGTAAAATGTTGGAGGAGTAAAAAGACAGTTGCAGGGGTGAGAAAAATGTTGCAGGTGTAAGAATGTTGCAGGAGTGTCATTTTACATCATGAACTAAAGGGGAATAAGTAAGTCATAAAAAATAATATGGTAATTTCCTATCTTTCGTACCTTTTTGGTCCGCAGTGAATATATGTAGTTAGGTGTTGTTTCGTAGCAGTTAGGGTTAGGATTAGGGTTAGTATTATGGTTAACACTAACCCTAACACAAACCCTAATCCAAACCCTAATACTAACCCTAAGCGCTACGAAACAACACCTAACTATACATATTCACTGCGGAGCAAAAAGGTACGAAAGATAGGAAATTACCAATAATATTCCTGTTGACTAACCAAAATAAAATGAAAGGAAAAGAAAAATGATAATTATGGCCTCACCATCATGATAAAGTTCACCAGGGGGTAAAGGAGGCGGGGCTGGTGGAGGTGGCATTGCTTCACTATCCTGCTGTTTCTGGATTTCTTGCCTCCTCTGCAGCTCTTGGCTTACCTGCTGAGTGGAATGACATGTGGAGTGACTCTTACTGTTGGGGTTGGATGACATACGAAAGTAAACCTTTTTACCAGGGTTTCTTAACCTCTGGTCCAAGGATCCCTGGGGGGAGGGGGGGAGGGGGGGGGAAGAGTGTGTGAGTCCAATGAATGGATTCTAGGGGGGTCTGTGTACACAACCTAAAAACTTGAATTTCCTTTCCATCAAACATTTTTACTTGGAAAAATTATCACAGATTTTTGCATTTAAATAAATATATTCTTTTAACAGATTTTTTTTTTTTGTACTTCAGTATTACTAAATGTAAACAATTTTTCTTTGTAATAATATGTATTATGTTTATGCACAAATTTTAATTACGCATCTATGTACATTTTTTTTTAAATTTATAAAAATGGGTCCGATGCCTTCAGTGGACAATCAAAAGGGGTCCAAGGTATGAGAAAGATTTAAGAACAACCTCTTTTATACTATAAGATATTGTGATGAATTAAACTCTTAAACTTGGAAAAGATAGACCTAGAGAATTGTACAATATAGTAAAACAGTATATAACATGAACTAGGATTAATATATAAGGGTCAATGATGGTGTGAGACCATATGTCCTAATTATAACCCATCAAGGGTTTAATGGGATACTTTATACTTTATTATAAAAAAAATTTTTAATTATTAAAAAAAAAGATACTATATTTAGATATCAGAAATCAGACTATTATCTTGAATTTACTTCACTGTATATCCTAATTATAACCCATCAAGGGTTGAACGAGATACTTTGTCCAAAAAGAAAAATCTTAAACTTGGAAATAGTTAAATAAATGAAACCTTGAAGCTGTGAAGTTTAATAATATTAACGAAGCCTAGAAATGTTACAGGGTGTCCCTAAAGTCTTTGTGCAACTTTCAACTTTAATAACTTTGGATGTAAACATGGTAGAAGCACATTGTAAACGGCATTTAAAAACATAATCTATCACGTTTTAACACAATACAGTTCAAACTTTTGGCTTCAACATAACAGCCATCATGACATATTTTTTCTTTCTTTGATTCTTAGCCACCGACTGTCAAAACAGTCAGTGGCCATCACGCCTGGTGGCACCTTCTAGGGCAGCAACAAAATGCTTCCATTTTGTTCGGTCGGCGGCCATCCTTTGTACAGTGCTCCAGCTCTGGTTCATTCTTTGCATCTCAGCCTCCACAGTTCTCCGCCAAGTTGTTTTTGGTCAGCCTCTCTTTCGCTTTCCTTCGGGGGGTCCATAGCATAGCTGTTCTTGTGATGGCATCAAGGTCTCTTCTGAGGACGTGGCCAACCCAACCCCAGCATCTGCCAGCTGTGATGGTGTGCATGTCCTCTTGGTTACTCCGAGTAAGTAGTTCTTGGTTAATGATAGTATTCGGGTAAAAGATTCAGAGAATTTTCCTTAGGCAAATTGTGTGGAAGGACATATAATTCAGTCCAATTTTTCAACACACAGTTAACTTTTTCTTTTACTGTCGCTATTTTCAATCAGTTACATGATCTAAAATAAAACCCATCAGCTCAAAATTGATAACACCAACTTTTTTAAATATGCATAAATTATTCTTTTATATGTTGTTTATAGTGTACTTCTGTCATGTGTACACCCAAAGCTATTAAAGTTTACAGTTGCACAAGGAACTTAGGGACATCCTGCATAAAAACAACATTTAGGCTGTGAGTTCACAACATAAATGAAACAAATAGATAGAAATGATAAATTAAGCTTTTTGCTATGTGAGAAAAAAACAAGTCATCACTTTTGTTTTGCTCCTTGCGGAGCAGGGAGCAACCACTGCAGAAAACCTGCACCAAGCATTCGCGTGCTCTTGTAGCAATATGGTTTACATGATTACATGATGAGGTTTACGATTACATGATGAGGTTTACATGATTACATGATGAGGTTACCAGCCTCATATTAGTCGCCTTACACAACATGCCCAAGGGAGCAGTCATTCTATTCTTTCTTTATCTCATCCAGGACCCCCAGGGTCCAGTACCCCTAGGATCCAGGACACCCAGGATCCAGGACACCCAGGATCCAGGACACCCAGGAACTCTACGAGGCATCAAGATGAATGGAACTCATGTTGTGAGATAACATGATGAATCAAACTCTAAAGCTGTGAGGTAACAGCAGAAATGACAACCTGAGATAGTGAATTTTTTTTATTGGAGGAAAAGTTCTCAAACCCAAAATTACATTATGATAAACTAAATTGTTACTCATGAAAATCTGCAGGTAGGTAGTCCTCATTGTACCACAACTTAAATTTCACAGTCAGAAAACAACTATTCAACAAATATCATTTTTTTAAATTGTAATTTTAGCAAGCTTCTATAACAGGGTTTCTTAACTTGTGGTCTGTGGGCCCCCCTTGGCATCTGTGAATAGATTCCTAGTGTGGTCCATGTGCAGAATGTAAAATTTAAAATGATACATTTTTAATT
Source organism: Oreohelix idahoensis (assembly GCA_024509875.1). Classification (NCBI taxonomy): domain Eukaryota; kingdom Metazoa; phylum Mollusca; class Gastropoda; order Stylommatophora; family Oreohelicidae; genus Oreohelix; species Oreohelix idahoensis. The sequence continues at coordinate 221,734 of JAMPIV010007628.1, read as the reverse complement.
ATGCTTTTATGTAAATTTTTTCCTAGAAGGGGCATGTACACTTCATCGGACAATCAAAGGGGTTCATGGCACACATACCAAAAAAAAAAAAAAAAAAAAAAGGTTAAGAAACCCTGTACTGTAACAAAACTTGTAAATTCTTAACAAGTTGTCAATCTAAACAACAAAACATCAAAATGCTGTGACACACAACACATTATTTTCATCACAATTATTCAGTTAGAAGAGTATTAGTAGGCATGACGTCAAGACAAAGTATAACAAGAGAGTTTATTAGGGTAAACACCAAAACAACAACAAAAATATGCATTCAACAGTCATTCAAAAATGCAGCTGTTATTTTCATAGCAGTGGTCAAAACTGGCACTTAAAATGAAGGCACAATTTATGTGTGTATATGCATGAAAAGCGTACAAAAGAAACAGCCATTTGCAAATGTCTAACCTAACCACACTCCTCCCTGCTACTGCTTTTATTTATTTATTTTTTTAATGGGAAAAAAAACATGGCCTAATTCCCTTCTCCACATGTTGTTTTGGTCTCCTCTTTTTATCGTACACTGGAGATTCCAGAACAAGGACAGCCTTGTAATGCTATCTACTGATTTTCTCATTGTGTGCTAGAAACAACCGGACTTCTTCTCACATCGGTTTCCACTGGTATTTGTTGGTTCTTGCAATCAGTTCCACTTTGGGAATCTTGTCATGCCTTTTCAATACTTCTATTCTATGCAAGCATTGTTACTGTTGATCAGAATCGATCGCTTGCAACCCATAGGTGTTGCATCGTCTCCCTTAGCAAATGTCGAAGGGTATGAATGCAAAATGTTCCTGTAGCATGCTGGTTGTATGCATGCCAGATGCATCCTCTCGCACATTCATCCCTGCCAGTCTTACGATTGATGTCATACTCCAGCAATCTTAGCCTTGTTGACTGATCGATTGCAGTGTCGTTCTCTAACAGGCAATCATTTATCTATTTATGAAAGTCTGTAAATGTTTGATCATTGTTTTTATTGTTCTCCATGTTGGAGAGAAATTACAACAGGACAGCCTAGACATCTGACTGAAGATTCTTGTTTGTGTTGGACCTGATCTCTTCATCTCCATATATTTCCCAAAACATTGAAAGATCTTCACGCCTTTTGCATTCTTATTATGATATCACTCTCTGTTCCTTTTACTCTATCTATATTGCTGTTCAGGTATATGTATGACCCCCAAGTCTTGGTGGGATGTATCTCCCAGTCCTATCTAGCTATTACTTGTGGCATTTTTTCTCATAATCTTTGTCCATTTCTCTGCATATTTTCAAATATTACATTACATTAATAATATTTTGTTAGCTTTATCCCATTCTCAATCATAAAAAAAACTTCATTTCTTCTCTAACTCACACCAACATTTTTTAACTTGCTGCAAGAACGCCGAAACGATGGTTAATTTTCATGTCAGTTGCACAAGATATCAATTAAATACAACACCAAAGTATCCTACTTAAAAAAAAAAAAAAAAAAAACTAAACGTTTGTTAGTTTTACTTTATTAAACTTTAAATTCAACCTACATTTTTGGACTTTTGGCCAGCTTTTTTCTGTAAAAATTAGCACAAACTTCTGAAAAACAAAAAACAAAAATAAAAAACACTATAATAGTACCTTCTGCATGAACTTTGGTAAAAAGATAATGGAATTGTCTGATTTTACCAATTTATATAATATATTTTTAAAGAATGAACAAGCAAATACTAAGTCATCTTCTTAAAGGTTTTATAGTAAATAATATCATCTTCTTAAATGTTTTGTAGTTAATAATATCATCTTCTTAAAGGTTTTGTTGTAAATAATATTATCTTCTTAAAGGTTTTGTAGTAAATAATATCATCTTAAAGGTTTTGTAGTAAATAATATCATTTTCTTAAAGGTTTTGTAGTAAATAATATTATCTTCTTAAAGGTTTTGTAGTAAATAATATCATCTTAAAGGTTTTGTAGTAAATAATATCATCTTAAAGGTTTTGTAGTAAATAATATCATCTTAAAGGTTTTGTAGTAAATAATATCATTTTCTTAAAGGCTATATAGTTAATATCATTTTCTTAAAGGTTTTGTAGTAAATAATATCATCTTCATAAAGGTTTTGTAGTAAATATCATCATCTTCTTAAAGGTTTTGTAGTAAATAATATCATCTTTTAAAGGTTTTGTAGTAAATAATATAACCTTTTTAAAGGTTTTGTAGTATATAACATCATCTTCTTAAAGGTTTTATAGTAAATAATATCATCTTCTTAAAGGCTTTACACAATTATAACTATCATTATAAAGCTACACAATAATGAAATCTATTTAGTTCTTCTTCTATAACCTTTTTAGCTACATATATCTGCATTGATTTTAAAATTATTCTTTAAAATAAAAAAATTCCTTTTCAACAAGATGATATTCAAAGGTAAACATATGCATCCACATGCATTTTTTCATACTGCAGCAACATGTACCTCATCAACATATAACAAGTATTTACTGTCAAACGACATCATGAGAAATCAAGGAACCAGCATGGAAAATCAAGGAACCAGCATGGGAAATCAAAGAACCAGCAAGAGAAATCAAGGAATTAGCAAGGCCGTACAAATTAATTCTTTCCTGTGTGCTTTTTCTAAGATTAAAAAAAAAATTTGCCTTATTTTGGTGAGGCACGCCCCATTCAACCTAGACACATGGTCCGTTGGTTACATTAGGGCGCACGTCCAAATATAAAAGACCTTGCTATCTGTTTTTGACTACTTAAGAGAGGATTATTTTAGGCAGTATAGAACGAGCTTTGGTGAAACTTATTCGACTATATGAGTATAATTCTGCTTTGTCAAAAGTATCTTAAACTTCAGAATTTACTCAATGCCCAAAAATAAACATGTTGCAGCAATAAGGGAATAGGCAAGGAAGTACTGACACAGCAATCAAATGTCCATTAGGTGATTCACAGACATAGTACGGCAGAAATAAATTAAGGGAGGGGAAAATATGCACATGAATATAACATTGCCGTGAATCCTTTGTTTCATTAACTTTCTTGTAGGGACAGCTAATTTTTTTAATAAACTGACAGTCAGTAGTAAGACTCTCAAGATCTAAAACTAAAAAAAAAAAAAAAAAAAGTCTGCAACCTTTCATTCAAAAAGCTCTGAAAACCAAGTTTTTTCATGCAGTTTCTGTCACTCATGAGCATGACTGCAATGCTGGGTTCTCAACAAGTTTCACCACAGGGGAAATCCCTGGGAGTGTGTGGATGATTTCCAAAAGTCAATGAGGGTGTAATTAGCCTCAGGTTCACTTCCACACATGTATATTGTAGCATTGTGCTTCATATTAGGATGACTCCAGCTATGCTTCCATGCATAGACAAGTAGATGTAAGTGTCACTGTGTCATAAAACACTCAAGCATAACGCCACCAGTTGTGTATTGCACTGCTGCCAGCCAAACCCACGTCTACGGCTCTCAGGTATTTTTTGTTTTACTCGTTTTCGTTATTTTATGTATAATTTCACTGTGACAATAAAAAAAAAAAACAGATACCCCTATGAGTAATAGCGAAGAGAAGACAAGGAAATATCTTTAGTTACTGATAGCACAGATATTGATGATCCAAAGTGGATGGCTCCGGCATGAATGGAAAACCTCCATAGAAAGCTTGTAGCTTCTGAAACTAGTGTGTATCTACTGTCCTGGTCATGCAGGGGTACGCAGTAATTTTCATTACCGATAGACTAGCTTCAAGAGCACCCATAGAAGGTGCATTGGATATGGACAAGGGAGAGATACTGAGGGCAATTAATGATCGCCTATTTGAGAATGGCACTGCAAGCGATGAATCATTAAGGCTAAAGTTGCTGGAATTTGGCATCAAACGTAAGACCAGCAGGGATGGATGGATGAGAGGATGCATTTGGCATGTATGCAACCAACGTGCAACAGGAACAATTAGCATTCACACCCTTCGACATTTGCGGAGGGAGACTGAGCACCTGTTGGCTTGCCCGGAGTGCAGTGACCTCGATTCTGATCAACAACAACGACTGATGAATTATTACAGAAGTTTGAGAGCGGCATTTCAGTACGGTATCTTACTGATGAATACGGTGTAGGAATCACCACAATATAAGACTTTAAGGAACAGCTTGTAGGGTGCTGTCAGACCTACTAGAGTGTTACCATAATGTATAGTACATATACAAAACTACCCTTCTGAAATCTTAAAAATTCTGAAATACATCTAGCCCCATTTAAAAGATTGCAGACCATTAACATAATTTTTAAAAATAAAAATTACATTTTTATCAAATAACAAAATCTTCTTAGCTGTGTTAAAAACAGCCTTAATTAAAACTTATTTTACTTTTGACCTTTCAAGATACTCTATCAGAAAATAACTGCTCTAATTGTAAACAACGTTCCTAAAAGAAGCCAATAACTGAGAAAAACCTTCAAGAAGTGGTGTTAACTTTCAAGTAAAGGGCTTGGGGAAAATCTTCTGACAAAATTCATAACTGGAAACTACTCAGAAATTTCTAACATTCAAAAGGAAAAAAAAGTTTAAACAAAAACATACTGACTTCTACGAGAAAAATTCCCAAACTTACCGGTATTACTTTCAGTTTATGAGCTAATATGACAGTTTAGCTAAACATTTCAGGAATTTTAAATGACTAGCAAAAAAAAAAAAAAACAAATGAATGAATAATCAAGAAAGAAATAAGAATATTTTAATTTTTAAAATGGTAAATGAAAATTTCTTAGTATTTTTTTTTTAAAACTTCCATTCATATGAGACATACTGATACATAATAATGAGGCAGGGTTTGATTAGGGAAAGCAATATATAATCTGGGTAGAGCTTACAAATAAGGACTCCATGATATACCAGGGGCAAAACTGGACTAAGATATAAATAGATTCCATGACGATTATCTAAAATCAAAGCCATTATTAAACTTACCTTCTGTGCTTTCTGAACCCGACTGCTGGTTCGGTTTTTACGTGCCTTGGACTTTAAAAAAAAGAGAAAAAGAAACATATAAAAGAGGCAAATAACAAATGTTCTTTTAAATTACATCATCTCTGAATTGTACTTAATGTTGGTGTGGCGATGCATTTCACGCGACAAATTGGGAAATTGTACTTGAAATGATTCATCATGCGAAAATGCATCAAATAAAGTAAATAAATAAATATTGCACACACAAAGGTATGTTTCAGGCACTCGTGAGAAATAAAGAAGTAGAAAACTAGACAACAGAAAAACAACAGAAGTGAGTGGCTTTCCGGAGAATCGAACCCAGGACCTTCCGAATGGCACCACCGCCTAGCTACAGAAGTGAATTACACTATCCTCCCTGCCAACTAGGCACCACAAAATAGTGCTTCGTAGACAGGGGTCATTAGCGCCGGATATGTACCTAGGGTGATCCAGCCTAATTAATGACGCAATCACTTCTGTTGTCCCCCTATTATACAGTATAGGTCATATTACACAAGACAAAGACCTTAATACTGTGTCTAGTAAATGATAGAAGAATGAGAACAGTACAGGACATTTGGTACTGTATACACATTTAAACAAATAAAAAGGGGAAACCTGAGGCCTGTAAACAGTAAATAAATAAATATTACACATGCATCATAAAATAAGGAAGGATCCCGTTACACGCCCATTGAGGCATATTGGGAATATGGTGTTAGGCCCATATTTTCTTGACCATCTGCACACTAGGGGTGATGTGGTCAGCATCACACCGGCCGCCTTAACCTTCCCAGAAGTTGCTCTGGTACCCAGTTGGGGCTGGGTCGACCCAGGAGCCGTTTGCGGCCTAAAAAAATCCCACCTCATATGGGGATCGAACCATAGACCACTGAGCTAGGAAGCCAGTTCACTAATCACTATGCTTAATAATTTCATGTTTTTATTCTATGCTTATCATAAAATAAGCATAGAATAAAAACATTAAATTATTAATTTTAATAAGTAAATGTAATTCTAAAATAATAAAACAACATCAATCAGGGAGTTATTTTCAGAAGCAGACATCTTGTTTACATTTTGTCCCAAAAACTCGCATTACTTCAATATCTGCATTCATTCAGATTGCATAAATCATGATCACACTGTAGAACCAAAGCCAACAGTAATTTCTTTGTCTTTATACTCATGAACACGTTATACTGCGAGCCGCTCTGACTGTTGTCTGAATCTCACCACCATGACTGCCGGCCACTGGGAGCGACAATATCTATTTAGTGATAAAACTAATGAAAAATGTATCGGAACACTTTCTGATCTGGTTCGAGATTTTAAATTATCACCGGAAAACAAATTTCCAAAGCATAGTTGTTGTTGAACACTTGAAAATTGATGATATTAATTCACATTTTTCAATGTTTCATGTTAGTTATCAAATCGTGTAAAACTATTTACCATGGTAACTAGTGATAGGGCCCCAAAAAACATTTGTACACCTCGGCTGAACAGGCTAGAAACTTGTTTCAACAATTGATTGATAGATCTAGCGACGAGGAGGAGAGTGAAAACGGTGTGGACACTGATTCAAATAGTGATTTTGATAGTAGTGATAACAATAGTAGTGACGATGAAAGGAGTGATGCTGGTGAAAATATTGCAAGTACTTGGTCATCGGTGGGTCGTAAAATAGCAATGCCCTTGGTTAGAGTTACAAATGGTGCAGGAAACAATGTAACTAAAGAAAGAAACAACAGCAGCAAATTATTGAGGGTGAAACAACAAATATTTTTCGTTTTGTCCCAAACCGTAAACCAGATCTGCTTGCAAATCTTGAGATTTTTTGGAAGTGGTGTATGTGTGATTATGTAAGTTACTAATAGTGTAAATATTAGTCAGCATGTGTTTCTTGGCTTGTTTTTCTTGACACTGGATACACTACATGATAATCACCTTCAGAAAGGCATTAACTGCCTCATGAACAAGCAATATGTTGGTAAGTTGATAATTTAAAAACACCTTGAAACTTTTTTTGTCTGTCAATCATTTTATATTATTAACAATATTTAACATACCATGTAAACATACATTTTTTCAGCTTGTTGTAATAGTACAATCATTTCTCTTTAAAATGACGTATAATTCATAACATTCTGTAAACATTTAAGAAAACTACAGATTAATTTATGCATACACCTACAAGATGAAAATGGGGAAAAAATCTAATTACGCCACAGTGTGTTTCTCAATTTGGCAGTTAATGTGTTAAACCGTTGTCATTTATATTTTTTCAAATCAAACCAAAAACAGATGAATAAGGAAATAGACCAGGTGATACTTACCAAATAAGGAGCTTTTTCATCTGGAGTAAGTTTTCTCCACAGTTTGGCAATCTGTTTGGATCTCTCAGACCAATCTGCAATAAGTTTTATTGCATCATCATTGTAATTTAATACATAATAACATTTTAATACATATAATATACAGCATCACAACGGGCTGATCACCCGTTTGCCATTCACTTCGATTACGGAAACAACAGCAAATGGGCTGATTTGCCGTTGCCCTAAAGACGCCACTAGGCGTGATGGGAAACAATGGCAAAGAAAACCTATCTGCTGTTGCCCTAAGACGCCACTAGGCGTAATGGCCACTGACTGCTTTGACGGTCGGTGGCTAAGGACGGAAGAAGAAGAAGAATATGCAGCATGGGGCAACCTCATCACGTAAAACAAATTACTAGAGAAACTATCACTGTATGAGCACATAAATGCTTTGGTGCTGGCTTCCTGAATAAGGACGAGCTGTAGTTGTGGTCCCACACCTCTATAACAAGGTAGTCCCATCGCAGGTACTGCAGAAGTGGAGTCAAGTATTAAAGACCTCACCATGCTCGGTCCAGCTTTTTATTTTAATGAGGTGGGGGTGACCAGTTCCTTTCCTCGCTGCCTTTGCCTTCCATAACTCAAGAGCAGAGTCAGGTACCAGTTTACAGTTGGGTAGACTGGAGCGTGATGCTAACATGTTACAATCCCGGAACCTAGTAACAGTAAAACATTACAGTACTGATAAACACATTTCTAGCTATATGCATGAGGGCCGTTTAGTATTATGTAAAACCAGTAAAGTTGTACAAGTTTTTTTTTTTTTTTAAACTTAATGATGAAACTCAAATGTGAAGTCAGTCTTGCTGTATGGCTCAGAGACATGGCATGTCTCAAAGAGTATCACCTCCAAGCTACAGACATTTGTAAATAGATGTCTCCGATGGATCCTCCATATAAGATGGCCAGATGTAATAACAAATATAGAGCTAAGGAAAAGATGCGGGCAACAGCCAGTACAAACAGAAATTAAGGTAAGAAAGTAGGGATGGATAGGATATACACTCGAGAAAAATCAAGTATAGCCAGAATTGCCCTTGACTGGAACCCACAGGGGAAAGGAAAAGAAGAGTGGTGAGGACAAAGAGAACTTGGAGAAGAACTGCTGAAGAGGAGGCATGGGAAATTGGAATGACTTGGGCACAGCTGAAAAAGACAGCCCAGAATAGAAATCGATGGACAGCAACTGTTTCTGCCCTATGTTCCACAGGGGACGAAAAGGAATGATGATGATGATAATGATGAAAAATATCCTGTTCAACCTCTGATGGGTTATAATTAGGAAATATATTGTTTTCAATTCCAAATAATATGAACAACTGCCAATATGGGAAAGTGGCATCATACCTGTCAAAACATTGTAAATAGGGCAAATCTCAATTACCAATTATGCTTGTATGTTTACACACACACAAAAACCCCAAACAAACAAAAACGAGATAAAACAGAACAAAATCAACCAGAAACTCGAAACAAGAATAATATTAAGGGGGAGGGGTGTAAAGGCCTGGTGTGAATCACGACTTACGAATAAACAAAACATACTAATTAGCAGCAGATGTGTAGCGGTGAGGGTAATATTACTCAAGATCTTTTAGACACTTTGCTGAGTACAACGTAGGAGACAAAACAATATACTTGGCTTAGCAATTTGATATCTGCAAGAGCTACTATGAAATAATAGTGGAAATAATTAGAATATGTGTAGAGGAGAACAGAACCCCAGTCTAATGACTGAGGCAGTGAAGGTTGAGTTTATCCCCATCTCCAGTGTTTCTTAACCTTTTAGAGATCCTTGCACCCCTTGACAGCATCTTAAGAAGCCTCACACCCCTTCACGGCATCTTAAGAAGCCTCACACCCCTTCACGGCATCTTAAGAAGCCTCACACCCCTTCACAGCATCTTAAGAAGCCTTGCACCCCCTGACAGCATCTTAAGAAGCCTCGCACCCCTTTACAGCATCTTAAGAAGCCTCACACCCCTTCACAACATCTTAAGAAGCCTCACACCCTTTCATAGCATGTTAAGAAGCCCCACACCTCTATCTTCTAGCTCACAAAACATACCAGAAATGCTTAAAAGAGCTACGTTTTGAGACAATGTTATTTACAGAATGTGACAAAAGTTCGGGATCTAATTCATGGTGTCAATGTTATATTTTGTACAAGTACATTTGAGTTCTGTGTATTATAAAGTGTTTATGATGATTATTCACATTCTAAAATATCTGTTATGTCTCGCACCCCTGGAAGGTAAGTCTCACGTCCCCTGGGTGTGCATGCACCCCTGGTTAAGAAGCACTGACCTACTCACCGCAAAAGTGCCTTAACCAATTAGCCAATCAAACACTCACATACTCCATAAGAACGAAAAGGGAAATGATGATCATGGTGCATATGCGTGTGTTTGTGTTGTGAGTGTATTCTGGCCCACATGGACCTAAAACGCATCCTTCTACTTTATTTAAGATTATCAGGGATGGTCTTGGGCACTGGGGTCCCCTTTCTTTGACTGAACAAAAGACGTTGACTGAACGCCTTTGACTGAACAAAAAAGCCTTTGACTGGACAAAAAGCCTTTGACTGAACAAAAAGACAATCAACTGACAATATACCTGGGTACTTCTGTTTCAGGTCTGGGTGGCACATGTTAACATACAGGACACAAGATATTGTTGCCTGGTCACCCATATCTTCCTCCTGCTCCCACTTTAAGATGGTTCTTTTGTTGCTGTCCCCAGTGTCATCATCCATCATGCCCCATGGAGGAAGTGAGCCTGGTGCACCTGGGGGGGGCCCCTGCATCCCCGGTCCCATTCCTTGTGGGAAACTTTGGCCCATCTGGGTGCTGTAACATAAAATAATGTAAATATATAAAATGTCATGTTTTTACAGGAGATTGAGTCTTATTCCGACATTGCACAGTGTCAACAAGACAATAATACAGAGTGTTTCCAACTAAAATGTAAGAAGTATAAAAACAGAGAATCCCAATATTAGATTATTTACAGGCATGCAATTCATCCATAACTGTTGTTGTTTAATTAGGGCTGCTAAGCTTCTCGCTCTTTTGCAGCCAATACCAAGTTGAAGACTCCTTGGTATTATCTACACTGTAGATCTAGGCTTTTCCTGTGGCTTTTCTGCCATTCCAAAATGTGCTGAGTTGAAGTCATGAGCTCTAGTTTCTCCAGTTTGTCTTGCATTTAAAGGATTGTCACATCTGATCCCAAGCTAGGAGTAAATAGCGCGTGACATACTGTGCATTCCCCGCCATCCAAGCGAGCTCTCCAGCTATGCAGAGCTAAAATACTGTGCTCTGGTTCTGGGCTCTCCCAAAGAATTGTCACGTCCTGCACAGAGCCACTTGTTATCTCCCCCTGTCTGTCACTGGTTCCATAGTGGTTCCTCCTGTATGCAGTCAACCAGGTCAAAGCCAGAGTTACGTCTGCGGCTCAAGTGACTCCTCCAAGCTTAGAGTGCAATGATGGGTTCTCAACAAGTTTTACCACAGGAATCCCTGGAAGTTGGTGGACAATTTCAAGAGTCAATGAGGGTGTAATTAGCCTCACAGACTGAGATTCACTTCCACAAATGTATAATGTAGTATTGTGCATAGCTAGTGGTCATATAAAGATGACTCCAGATATGCCTCCATGAATATCGTTAACTGTAGAACAGGTATTGAGAATAGACCTAGAGAAAAACACAACATAGATAAACAGTAGAACAAGAACAAACATTAAATATAATACAGGTCGGAATCTTTTTATGCGAAACCATCTGGAACAGATGTGTTTCGGAAACTGGATTTTTTCGGTTTCCAGATGTTGACCAAATCACATTTGAAAAGCAGCCCAAAATGTGTTTCAAAATCATCCAAAGTGTGTTCGAAAATCACCCAAAAGTAGCCCAAAGTCAGCGGGGAAAAAACCCTTTTGCTTTTCAGAATTTAAAAAATTTATTTTGGTGTTCTGGCAAAAAAGATACGGATGTTTAGCTAGTAACAGTTTAATAAGAATGTAAAGTATAATAATGATCTAGTAATGTATATTACTGATGACTAATTGAGAGTAAACTATTAACCCACAGACCAGAAGCTGTTACCATCTCCTCCCTCACCCCCAATTTTTTAAAAAGCAACACAAATGAAGAATCTACAATTTCAAGACAATGGAAAACAAATACACACACACACACACACACAAATATCTAAAATTATAGACACCATATTTCCTAATTTGCAGGCAGCTCAATGCCTCATGATGTAAAACACACTGGTACAGAAACGACCACTGCAAGAGCATGTGAATGCTTGGAGCAGGCTTCCTGCAAGGGAGTCGCTGGAGTAGCGTCTCCATGCTCCATAGGGAGCAAACAGGAACATGATGATGATTTATCATAATTATTGCCATTACAAAACCAGCTATGCTATGGACCACAGAAGGACAGCGAAAGAGAGGTCGACCAAAAACAACTTGGCAGAGAACTGTGGAGGCCGAGATGCAAAGAATGAACCAGAGCTGGGGGAGCATTGCATGAAGAATGGCCACCGACCGAGCAAAGTGGAAGCATGTTTGTTGCTGCCCTACAAGACGCCACCAGGCGTGATGGCCACTGACTGCTTTGAAAGACAGGTGCTAAGGATCAGAGAAGAAGATATCCCAATTATAACTCATTTTTCATCAATGATCTACAACACACTAAAAACATGTGCAATGGTGAAACTTTCTGCTGAAAATCAAAGATACTGATAGTGATAAACTTTCACTTACATTATTATATTCTCAGTAATCTAACGAAGACACATTTAAACACTGGAAAATGAAAACACTGTGACTATTATATTAGAAAGCTTAACTCGATGACTCAGATTAGTAATAAACTACTCAAACCCTAGACACTTTTAAAAGAGTTTAAATCTCTTAACTGCCTACTTCTTTCTTTGTAACCTCTTTGTCTAAGTGGATTGTCCGTCTTTCCAGTGCTGACAACTAACCTGTATTTGTTAATGTTCTTCTTCTTCTTCTTCCATCCTTAGCCATCAACCGGCAAAGCAGTATGTGGCCAGTACGCCTAGTGGCGTCTTAGGGCAACAACAAATTGATCGATCTATCGCTGTTTCCACCACGCCTAGTGGCGTCTTTGTGGAACAAAAACAGACCAAACAATCTATCATTGTTTCCGTAATCAGATTGGTTGGCAAGCAGGTGATCAGCCCACTGTGCGAAGTTTTTACGGGATGGGGTAAACAGCCCCATGCCCATACCCTCCTTAGTCGCTTTTTACGACATGCGTGGTAGGGTGCAGTGTTACTATTCTTTGCTCCCCTTTCGGGCCCCGGTAACACACGGGTGATTTGTTAATGTTAGTTGTCCAAAACCTCTTCCTAAAAACCAGGTAACATAAAACTGATATGTAAAAGTGCATGTTCAGACATTCTTCTTCTTCGATCCTTTGCAGTAGACTGTCAAAATGACAGTCAATGACCATCACGACTAGTGGCATCTTATAGGGCAGCAACAAAGTGCTTTCACCTTGCTCGGTCGGTGCCAATCCTTCGTGCAGTGCCCCAGCTCTGGTTCATTCTTTGCATCTCACCCTCCACAGTTCTCCACCAAGTTGTTTTAGGTCGGCCTCTCTTTCACTTTCCTTCGGGGTCCATAGCATAGCTGTTCTTGTGATAGAATCAGGGGTCTCTTCTGAGGACATGGCCAACCCAACTCCAGCGTCTGCTAGCTATGATGGTGTGCATGTCCTTTTAGTTGCTCAGAGCAAGCAGTTATTGGTTGGTGATGGTATTCGGCCAATAATTCAGAGAATTTTCCTTAGGCAGATTGTGTGGAACGAGGAAAATTTTGACACTTCCTTCTCTGTTACTCTCCATTCCGCACCGTAGAGAAGCACAGAAAGTACACAGCTCTCATATAATCTTAATTACTGAGAGGACTTCCAGATGTTGTTTAGACTAGCAAAGACTGTTCTCGCTTTACTCATTCTGTTGTTGATGTCTTTGCTTGTTGCACCATCTGGTGTTACTATGCATTCAATCAATCAATACCCTTCAGCTCCCCAAGAAGCATAGGCCTTCAATAAAAAAAAGTCTTTCTGTTATGCACCATCAGCTCACAGTCTATCCATGTCTTGCACCATCAGCTCACAGTCTATCCATGTCTTGCACCATCAGCTCAGTCTATCCATGCCTTGCACCATCAGCTCACAGTCTATCCATGTCTTGCACCATCAGCTCACAGTCTATCCATGTCTTGCACCATCCGCTCACAGTCTATCCATGTCTTGTACCATCCGCTCACAGTCTATCCATGCCTTGCACCATCAGCTCACAGTCTATCCATGTCTTGCACCATCAGCTCACAGTCTATCCATGTCTTGCACCATCTGCTCACAGTCTATCCATGTCTTGCACCATCTGCTCACAGTCTATCCATGCCTTGCACCATCAGCTCACAGTCTATCCATGTCTTGCACCATCAGCTCAGTCTATCCATGTCTTGCACCATCAGCTCACAGTCTATCCATGTCTTGCACCATCAGCTCACAGTCTATCCATGTCTTGCACCATCAGCTCACAGTCTATCCATGTCTTGCACCATCAGCTCACAGTCTATCCATGTCTTGCACCATCATTTTCAATTTTGTCTCCCCTTCTCTTCACACTGTGCTCTATGGTCTAACATTACTTTCCTTACCCTCCAGTTTCCAGAAAAAGGACTGCCTGGTAAATTTTCTCAATGTGAGGGTCTGATTCATCATCAGCATCATCTCATCTCTTGTTCCATTGGAACTTATCTGGTTCTTGTCACTAGTTCCATATTGGTGAGCTTGTCCAACCATTTCAATCCCTTCATTATATGCAAGCACCCATTTATGAAAGCCGGTAGCTCCTTGGTTGTTGATTCAGACACTGTTCTCTGAAAAATCTCTGGATAACTTATTATTCCATAAGGTAATCTTCTACTGTAGAATCTACCAAATGGAGCTATAAATGCGGTATGGTACAAGAACAAATGTAACGTTTTGGAAAGGGAAGGAGAGAAGAGAACGAAACTTCATTACTGTGACAGGGTAAAGAAATATATAAAATCGTTCTGTGACAGGGTAAAGAAAAATGCGGGGCAGTATCTTTTGTCAATGTTCTTCTGTTGTTTACTGGCTTCCGCCAGAGATATTGATTACAGAGGTGACTTGTAATAAAACCCAGGTAGTTCTTTGGGAGACTCGTTCTGTGTTGATTCTTCTTCTTCTTCTTGCGATCACATCTTTGATGTTTACACCGTCAGACGAGTTGTTCTGTGTTAATGTTTTATGGCAGTATGATCGTCAAGATAAGGTAGTACTCTATTTTCGATAACCTGATGTCAACAAAAACCCTTCCAACTGAAGATCAAGAAATTAAGTCCAATCTTGTCTAAATAAATAAATACCTTTATTTGGTGGTTGAACACTCTGACAACTCCAAGCTGGTTCATAGATACATATTCTTCAGAGGTATACAAACCAGTCATACAAGAAAATATCAAACAGAAATCGGACCTACGAGATGGTGAAAACTGCCGCCGCTGGTCCCCGTGCTCAAAGCAACTCAACTTCCAAAACAAACAAAAAATAACTTCCGTTCTAACTTGAATCGATTCTACCCCAAGTTTGATGACGTCATTTCATGTACACCATGATAGAATGACTCATAGGTTTGTGGATAGTGTTTATTTACTAACTAGTCACGCTCAAATACTTAGTGTTTAAATCTTGCTTAAGTATTCTTACCCTAACTCTAATAAGTGGCAGCACCCTAGTGCTGATCCAACGTAGTAGTCCATACGGGTACATTACTTTATTTCATTAAAAATTGTAAGTTATACTTTACTTATTTTAAGCTCACTTGAATAAACAGAAAATCAATATATCCACACTGTGGCTGGTGTTTAGACTCACCCAAACTGGGGGTTAAAAGGCATCCCAAATGGTGGCAGGCTAGAAGGTCCAGAAACAGACTGTGTCCCCATGGAGCCCCTCATTACTGACCCTTGAGTGGGGGACATGCCTGAGTGGGGAGGGGGGTTGGACTGTCCCTGTGATGAACCAGGCATTCCTGGAGGCATGGACATGTTGAACTGTCCTGTGAACAGAATTTTAGAATCACAGTTTTAACAAAATGTATCTTTGTATCATTATCATTATTGTTTACCTTCCTATGGGACCCATCACTGCCACTGGCCTTCTGTGGAAGCCTATGTCGCTTCTATTCTTTGCTCCCTTTTTCGGGCCCCATTGACACATGAGTACCTCTACCAGCATTACATTAGGACTATATTATTAATATTGCCTCTATTAAGTTTCTTTACACAATATCCAGATAACAATTGAAACAGAAAGAAGAGTCCTAACCACAAAATACAAAGAGAAACATTACCCAAGAAATGCCTGGATCCATGCCGACACAGATGGATCAGCAATAAATGCAACAGAAGATGGGGGTGGAGGAGTTTTTCTGACCTTAAGCAATGGCACACAAAAATAAGCTGTCAGACGCAACAGGAAAATTCTTGAGTAACTTCACAACAGAGGTAGAGGCCTTACAAATTGCAGCAGTCCTAATGACAAAAGAAAGCTCAGAGAGACCAGTAGCTATCTTCTCAGATACGCTGTCAGTGACTGCAATGCTGAAGAATCAAAATAATGTCGACCCCTGTCTATGTAAAAAAAATAATGAAGTTACGGAAACAACATCAAATGAACAAACTTTGCTGCGGGATGGACATTCGGAGTCTGTGGCTCGTATGACTGTCAGTGGTGAAAGCCGAAAGGAAGCCACTGACATGAAAAGGATGTCCTGACCGCAAAACAGGATACAAGAATAGGATTTTGGAATGTCAGGACAATGTACGAGACAGGTAAACTAAGACAGGTCACGGCAGAAATGAGAAACTATAGGTTACACATCCTGGGGATAAGCGAGAGCAGATGGACAGTGGAAGAGAGGATGGACAGCACAGTGAAGGCGTAGCCATTATTCTACAGAAAGGGATAGAAAGGACATTACTGGAATGGAAACCCATCAACAACAGACTGATACGATTGAGATTGAGAGGGAGATTCACCAACACTACAATAATACAATGCTACGCACCAACGAATGATAGCGATGAGGAGGTCAAGGATGAATTCTATCAACAACTGCAGAAAGAAATGGAGGACACACCTAGATATGATCTTGTTATAGTAATGGGAGACCTCAATGCGAAAGTTGGTACACACAATACATATAATGAAAGAACAATGGGGAAATGCGGCAGCGGAATAGCAAACGAAAATGGGGATAAGCTAATAAGTTTCTGTAGCATTAACAACCTGGTCATTGGAGGAACACTTTTCCCACATAAGGAAATTCACAAGTTAACATGGGAATCACCAAATGGTCGGGACAGAAAACCAGATAGACCACATCATGGTTAACGGTAGATGGAGACATGCATTACAAGATGTGAAGGTAAGAAGAGGTGCAGATGTGGGAAGCGATCACCATTTAGTAGTAGCAAAACTGAAAGTGAAACTAAGAAGGGCTGGACCAACTGTAACTACACAGAAAAGGTTTGACATCAGCAAATTGAAGGACCCCCTTACCAGAAAAGCTTTTGCGGCCGACATTAAGAAACGATATCAATTTGCCAAAAGCCAGGAAAAGACATTGACTGATGATATAGACCAGAATTTTTAACACCATTTCAACAATATATAAGGAAAGTAGCAAATCATGCTTAGGATTCCAGGAAAGGAAGAAGCAAGACTGGATAACACCAGAAACACTAAACACCATAAAGATGAGAAAGGAAATGAAAAGAAAGAAAACAGAAGCGAAGTCCCCCAGGTTAAAGCAACTATATAGCGAACAGTACAGTCAACTGGACAGGGAAGTTAAACGCCAAACCCGAGCCAACAAAAGGAATTTCCTAGACGATCTTGCAAAACAGGCAGAAGAGGCAGCACTGAGAAATGAACAAAGCACAGTATACAAAATAACTAAATTCATCAGCGGAAAACAAGGTGCAAACAATATTACATTAGTAAGAGATAAGCAAGGAAATCTCATCAAGACAGCAGAGGGACAGGAAACAAGATGGGCAGAGCACTTCAGAGAAACTCTGAACAAGGAAATACCAGAGACACAATTGAATGTTCCTGAGGCTGAAAACGATCTAGATGTAAATACAGACATTCCACGAAAAGAAGAAATCATCATCACAGCAATCAAAGGGTTAAAGAACGGTAAAGCTCCGGGCCATGATAACTTAAATGCAGAGCTATTTAAGACAGACCCTGAGCTAGCAGCAGAACTATTAGAACCACTATTTGCACAAGTGTGGAAAACGGGGACAACACCATCAGAGTGGAACAAAGGAATAATTGTCAAATTGCCCAAGAAGGGAGATCTTTCAGACTGCAATAATTGGAGAGGAATCACTCTTCTCTCAGTTCCCAGCAAAATACTAGGCAGGATAATTATACAGAGAATTTCAAAGGCAGTAGACTACAAACTGAGGAAAGAACAAGCAGGATTTAGAAAGAACAGAAGATGTGTGGACCATATATTCACTCTCAGGAACATTATAGAGCAGTGCTCAGAATGGCAAAGACAGCTTTACATAAATTTTGTTGATTTTGAAAAGGCTTTTGACAGCATACATAGGGACAGTTTATGGAAAATACTGAGGGCTTATGGAATTCCAAGCTGCATAGTGTCAATCATAAAAAGCCTCTATGCCAACTTTACGTGTAGTGTTGGGCAGAGCAACCTAACCTTCGAGGTGAAGACAGGAGTACGACAGGGATGCCCCTTATCAACCACTCTATTTTTAACAGTCATAGACTGGGTGATGCGCCAGACAACAGAGGGCAGTCCAAGAGGAATAAGATGGACTACATTTTCAACATTGGAAGATCTGGAATATGCAGATGACATTGCACTGCTGGCACATTCACATCAACACATCCAGGAAAAAACGGATAGACTTAATAAATTTAGCCAGCAGGTGGGCTTGAACATCAATTTAAAGAAGTCTGAGGTCATGACGCTCAATGTGAGCAACCCTGAGCCCATATCAGTAAGGAATCAGCAACTGGTACAGACAGATACCTTCACATACCTAGGAAGCATAGTAACACCAGACGGTGGGGCAGGCAAAGACATCAACATCAGAATGAATAAGGCAAGAACAGCCTTCTTTAGCCTAAATAACATCTGGAAGTCCTCCCAATACAGCACAAGCACAAAATTAAGATTATACCAGAGTTGCGTGCTTTCTGTGCTTCTCTTTGGTGCGGAATGCTGGAGAGTCACAGAGAAGGAAATGTCAAAATTGTCCTCTTTTCACACAACATGCCTAAGAAAAATTCACCGAATCTTTTGGCCGAATACCATCACACCAACCAAGATCTGCTTACTCGTAGCAAGCAAGAGGACATGCATACCATCATAGCTGGCAGACGCTGGAGCTGGGTTGGTCATGTCCTCAGAAGAGACCCCGATGCCATCACAAGAACAGCTATGCTTTGGACCCCTGAAGGAAAGCGAAAGAGAGGCCGACCAAAAACAACTTGGCGGAGGGATGTGGAGGCTGACGAAGAAGAAGAAGAAGGATGACCTAAGAGTAACATTTCACAAACTGCGTCAGCAATTCAAAAGAGTTGTGATACAGTGTATCCCTTCTCACTGCAACATCCCTGGAAATGAAGAGGCTGACAGACTGGCAAAGGAAGGGGAAAAGCTGCCTCAACTTATGAACCTCAGATTGGGTGAAAAGAAGCTCACACAACAAGCCAAAGAGAGGAGAAAATGTCGAAATGAGCATCAGGAAAATAAGCAGCTGAGGGCTGTCACCTCAGGGGCTCATTGCCATAGTCAGTTATGACTGAAGGGGCTATTATTATTATTATTATAACCCATCAGAGGTTGAACAGGATATTTTTCTTCATTAATTTTTAAAAAAAATATGAAGAGGTCAAGTTTTATCAAGCGTAGATGCAGGAGCAAGTTGGAAGCAGAGCATCCAGGCTACCAACAAAATATGTGTATTACCAGCTCAGCAGAAGTGAACAAGTTATAATCTTCAGACTTTACACAGGTCACAACACATTAGGATACCATATATTCCTCAAGTTAAAGATAGGAACTACTGATGAGTGTATTGTGGCACTGATATAATGACTGCTGAGCATTGACTTCAAAGGTGTCCAACATGTGAGGAACAGAGAAAGGGCATATGGCCATCACCCGTACCATTCCTAGAAAAGCTCTACAGAGATGTCAACGGCCTCAGACTGACCACTGCTCTCTTTGAACATTTTCAAGTTGACGTCTGAGTGCAGAAGATAACTATTGTGATTATCTTTAAAAACCTCATGTTAGTATTGTAATATTTCCTTATGATAGGAAACTCTATATTTAGCATTATAACTAGAGATCATTAGAAAAGAGTCGGGTACCCAATTTTACATCTGGGCAGACTGCAGCATGAAGCAGCCTGGTTTTGAACTAAGTCCCTTTGCATCAAGATGCAAGCACTCAAACCACTCTTGTTACTCATAATCAACTTCATTTTCCTTTTTGAAACACATAACACCACTGTTGCTGTTCCTTTACAGCAACCCTGCACAGATAATTCACACGCTCTAGCAGCAGTGGTGTTTTTTTTGGCAATTTGTTTTACACGATGAGGGTGCCAGCCCCCATGCACAATCTCATTTTAATCCCCTTGTACAACACACCTGGGGCAGCAGTAGACACATTCTTTCTTTGTCTCATCCGAGAACCCCAGGAATTACACGGGGTCATAATCAACTTCTTCATCTTGGATCCTTAGCCCATGACTGAAAACGCAGCCAGTGGCCATCACGCCTAGTTACGTCTTGCAGGGCAGCAACAACTGTCCCCATTTTGCTCGGTCAGTGGCCATCCTTCGTGCTGTGCCCCAACTCTGGTTCATGATTTGCATCTCAGCCTCCACTGTTCTCCGCCAGGTTGTCTTTGGTCTGCCTCTCTTTCGCCGCCCTTCTGGGGTCCAAAGCTCAGCAGTTCTTGCAATGGTGTCAGGGTAAACTTACTAAATTAAAACCATTTGGCAAAGAAATATCTTAAATGTCTACCTGCTGATGTGCTGCTATCTCGGGACTGGTTGGGTTGAGAGTCGGACAAGACATCCGAGAATATGTCTTCAACTGTCTTACTGTCAAAGTGGACCAGACCTAAAAATACACAACCATTATGTATATCTAGTATGCCAATCAGCAGGATTTAAAGTCATTGTGATATAATCTGCCATAAAGTATTACAAGAGTCAGTGCTATAAGTTCATTCATTCACTTCACTCAATACTCTTTAGCTCCACAAGGGGCAAAGGGCATCAATAAACTCCTGCCAAGTCCGTCTGTCTAGTGCCATCAACTCAACGTCTTTTCATCCTTGTCATTTCTGTCTACAGTTCTCTTCTCCATGTGTTTCTGTCAGTCACCCTCTTCTTCTATTACCCTGGTGATTCCAGAACAAGGACTGCAGGGTAATGCTTTCAGTAGGTTACCTCAATGTGTGCCATGTTCATCGCCAGCATCTTCTTCTCATCTACTGTTCCACCGGCACTTGTCTGGTTCTTGTCATCAGTTCCACATTAGTGACTTTGTTAAACAATGTTAATCCTTCTATTCTACGCAAGCACCCATTTATGAAAGTCTGTAACACCCTGGTGGTTGTTTTAATGCTATGTTCTTGTTATTGATCTAGCAGGGCTTGAGCTCTCGCCCTTCGGCCCAATGCCATGTAGTGATATCTGCATGTTTTCGCAAGTTATTTTGTTTCTCCGTACAAGGTGGTTCACAATCTAGACTCGGAGGAAGGAGCATTTTCCTAGCATCATCGAGTGCTCGGCACTCAAAGAGGTCATGGTCAACAGTTTCGTAGGGGTAGTTACATAGCTGGCTCTTTGGGGAGTGTTCTGGTTGGATTCTGTTCAAGTGATGGTTGAGTGGTATATGTTGTGTTCTGAGCCGAAAAATGGTGCTTTGATCCCTCCTTGTCAGATGGTCGATGTTGTCATTAGGATCAGGATCAACCATATGTCTGTAAACCTCTCTCCCGGTATTTCCCATGGCCCAATTGTTCAGCCAAGTTTCTTTGTTTGTTGTTAAAAGAATGAAATAAGAAAACTCAAGATTCAATAATAAGCACCCCAAATAAGGCACGTGTATGTCTCCTCTTATTTCCTTATTTTGTTTTGTTTTTTTCCTTCCCTCTCTTTACAATGAATAATTAAAATCTTTAAGTAAACAAATAATCTATACCAAAACAAAATAAAAAGCCACCTTCTGTTATCATGTGCTCAACATCCAGTTCTTTATCCATATCAGGTGCAAGCATATTTTCCAGGTTATCCGGTAATTCACTTGACTTGCTGGGTCTGGAGTCCTTGCTAGTCATTGCTTCCATACCATCCAGTGACAAACCTGATGTTGATGGAACAGTCAAAGTTAGCATCAAGCTGATGGAACAGTCAAAGTTAGCATCAAGTTTACGGAACAGTCAAAGTTAGCATCAAATTGATGGAACAGTCAAAGTTAGCATCAAGGAGGTGTGCTACAACAGTATGATAGAAAGACAACTTATGAAATGACAAAAACTACTATAAAAGCCATATCCAAGTCCAAATGGAAAAGAGAGCACCCAGGCCATTTAAAACATGATGCATATCATCAGCTATGTAGGCGAGACCAGGTCACCATTTTTCGGGTACGCACTGGACACAACAGATTGAGATACCATACCACAAGTACAGAATTGGTGCAACAGATCTTTGCACCTGTGGCACCAGCCCAATGACAGCCGAACATATGCTGCAGTCCTGCCCAACATACAGCAATGAACAGAGTAGCATATGGCAACAACCTACTTCACTCCACGAAAAACTGTTTGGAGACGTCAGGAACCTTGAGCTGACTTCTGCCTTTATTAGAGTCATTAATGTGGAAGTCTGAAGGCGAACGAAGAAGATATATACAATCGCCTAAAGGCCAACTCACACCAAAAACTAAGCCATGCAAGCAAGCTTTCTATGTGGTGTGTGGATGTTATCACCATAATAGATTTTCTGATGTAGCCTCACATCGAATGCCAGCAATATCGCATGTATCAGATATGTCAGACACTATACCACCAATGACTGCTGGGTATGTGATTTCTCTTCAAATAGCTAATGCAACACATATGCCGTATGGACAGCTGTTAAATCGCTACCTTAGCCCCTCCACCAAACGAACAAATGTCTTTCACAAAGCTCTTAAATTTTACATAAGTTTTCTTTAGATTAAGAAGATTCACATGACCCAGTGTCCTTCATATCTGAACGTCTTCCATTTCCCTCTAGCCTTTCAAGTGCTGAAGATTTTAAAGGAACTTTTGTTTAAAGACGTTTTGTGATTTTGTACTTTGCAAGTTTAGGAATTTTAAATGTACTTTTTTAATTGAATTGCATTAAATTACCAACTCTTTGCTATCAGTGTCAAACATGGTCCCTGACTAAAATACAGAAAGGGAAAATCCCATCCTGTGAGATGAGATGTTTAAGAAAAGTAATTAATGTTGCCAAGAGAGACAGAATGAGAAATGATGACATCAGAAAAGATAGTGAGAAGCCTGCATCAAGTTTATAGAGACACTGAAAATTAAGTGGTCTAGCCATCTCATAAGAATGGAGCCCAATAAAGTAGCACCAGTGTTGCCACTCTGAATTTGGAAAACAAAACCTAAATATCGGCGACTTGGGCTATTTTAGGCAATTTTTGGGCGAAATCAAGGTGGCGTTCTTCAACTAATGAAGGAAAATGACACCTAGATGGGACCCAAAAAAAACCTAGATCTAGGTGAATCCACCTAGGAGTGGCAATGCTTAATTCCACTATTGGCCTACAACACTAGAAGATCTGGGTTCAGAGCATGGGGAAGACCAAGAGGCAGATGAACAGACAACATCACAGACAACATCACAGACATCCTCACAGACAACATCACAGACATCCTACAACACAGGCTCATAGCAGCCAAGGCGACACACTTGGCTCAAAAAACCAGGTTTCAATCCCAGAACCCAGTAACTGTGCCACGAAAAGAAAGCTCTCTAACCACGTAACCAATTGGAATCCTAAAGTACTGCTTCTAATTCTACAGTACGGCGACTAACCCAGAAGTATCATCTCGTTTCTGCTGTATAGTTACCAATCCAAAAGTACTTATTTTAATCCCGCACCAAAGACAATGTGTGACGAAGCTTAGCTTCTAAACAAAATGTTGAACAATCACTTAGCACATACCATCATCTTTTAGCTCTTCATGAATGATGCTAAAGATGTCATCATTTTCCTGGAATTCATGCAGAATGTCCTTCAACTCTGATTCATCTGAAATACAGCAAAACGATAATCATGAATGGTGCAGTCCTAATCATTTAAACTAGGTGATAGTATTATAAGGCAGTCCTTGGGTTGGAATCCTCACGTTCCAAAACTATGAATGAGGCAGGACAGCTGAGACAAATCACAGTAGAGATGAGGAACTACAAATTACATATCCTGGGAATAAGCGAGAGCAGATGGACAGGGATGGGGAGAATAAAAACAGCTACAGGGGAAACAGTACTTTATTCTGGTAGAGAGAATGGTCAGCACAACGAAGGTGTAGCCATTATCCTAAAGAAAGGAATGGAAAGGTCTTTACTGGAATGGAAACCCATAAACTACAGATGGATAAGAACAAGACTGAGAGGGAGATTCACCAACACCACAATTATACAATACTATGCACCAACAAACGACAGTGATGAAGAGATCAAGGACGAGTTCTATCAACAGGTACAAAAGGAAATGGAAACTGCACCAGGTACGATCTTATTATAGTAATGGGAAAGTTGGAACACACAATAATTATAACGAAAGAGTAATGGGGGAAATGCGGCAGTGGAACAGTAAATGAGAATGGGGACAAATTAATAAGCTTCTGCAGTATTAACAACCTGGTCATTGGAGGAACACTTTTTCCACACAAAGAAGTGCAAGACTGTATGAGAGCTGTGTACTTTCTGTGCTTCTCTATGCTGCGGAATGCTGGAAAGTAACAGAGAAGGAAATGTTGAAACTGTCCTCTTTCCACTATGGAGCCCTGAAGGAAAGCGAAATAGAGGCCAACCAAAAACAACTTGGCAGAGAACTGTGGAGGCCAAGATGCAAAGAATGAACCAGAGCTGTGGCACTGCATGAAGGATGGCCGCCGACCGAGCAAAGTGGAAGCAGTTTGTTGCTGCCCTACAAGATGCTCCCAGGCATGATGGCCATGACTGCTTTGACAGTCAGCGGCTAAGGATCAAAGAAGAAGAAGAATCTGTGTGGAGCATTAACCTTCATTAGCTACCTTTCATGATAAGACATTTAACTCACAAATTGAAACTGAAAATCATCAAATGTTTTATATACATCCTTCATTATTGTATGGCGTAGAAACATGGACAATGAACAAGGAGTTGAAAGAAGGAATTGAGGGGCTCTCTAGATGTTGATATAGAATGAAGTGCATCTCATGGAAAGAGATGATAACAAATAATGAGGTCCTAGAAAACCTAGGTATGAAAAGATAATTAACAAAGAAGATCACAATTAGACAGCTAAAATATTTTGGCCATGTAAAAAGACATAACACCTTACTGAAGACCATAATAAAAGGATGAGGTGAAGGCAAACATGCAAGAGGAAGACAGTGCTATATTTGGGAAGATAACATCAAGAAATGGACAGGAAAGAGTGCACCATCAAGACAAGAGATAGAAGATGTTGGAGATCTATTGCAGCGGACCTTTTATGTGGAGATGGCAGATGATGATTTAAAGCATTTCCTACAAAAATGTAAAAAAATATAAGCAACAGATAATACCAATATTATATTATTTATAGACAGGCCATTCACCCATAACTTGAGAACAGACAGACCTTGAGAACTACATAATATAGTCAAACAGTATTTAACAAGAACAAACAGTGATATATATATATATATATATATATATATATATATATATATATAAATATATATGTATATATATATATATATATATATATATATATATATATATAGATATATATATATAAAAGTTAGTACAAGTATAAAAACATGAAGGTCTCATAAAGATCTCGTGTTCTGCTGAAAGAGGTGTCTTGGGGGTTATTTATATTCTAGGTTGCTCAAAATTTCTGCATGTTTTATTTAAAAAACTTTACACTGAAAAAAAAAATGTACAGTCTGTTTGTCTAGTACAGTTATAAGTGTATAGAACTGTCTTTTGTATACAATGTACTGTTTAAGAATAAATATTACACACACATAAAGGTATGTTTGTGTAATATTTATTTAATGTTTACAGGCCTTGGGTTTCCCTTCTTTATGTGTTTAAAACGTTTGTTTAAGAATGTTTAGTTTGTAGCAGAAGTGTAGAGTAGCCCAGGCAAAAAGCAGCATTCTATAAAATCAAAAGTATTTTATGCAATAAGTCTTTGTCAATGGAAGTAATAAAGAGAGTTCTTCAGTGTTACATAGAACCAATCCTGACATACGGAAGTGAGTTGTGGATAATTAATAAACATGTAGGAAAAGCAGCACTAGAGGCCACAGAGATGTGGTTTTACAGAAGAATGTGGACAGCCAAAAAGAGTAATGAGGATGTACTGAAAGAGGCCAAATCGCCAAAGAAAGCTTATTCCTCAGGTTAGAAGGAAGCAATCCACTGTCTTTGGGCATGTTATGAGAAGAAGAAAGCTGGGTCTATCAAAACAACAAGTAAGACTGAAGGAAAAAGAGACAGAGGAAGACAAAGAGCAAATACTGTACGTTTTGACATCATGGCATGTAAAGAAGTCAACAACAAAATTGATAAATTGTACTGGAGAAAGAAAGTTGTGGAGAGACGAGACAGCTTACACCACCAGGCGGTGATACTTGAAGAAGAAGAAGCTTGTAGCACAACGAAACTTACATCAATATTAGTTTCACTCAGTTCATTTCTCATCTGCTTAACAGTGACAGTTAAACATGACAAGAACCTACCATTCAGCTGGGCTATTCATTCATCCTCCTTGTCACTCCTTATGGAGTATGAAGCAACCATTACAGCTGGTCCTTTCGCAGAAAGCATGCAATCTCATGCTCCTGCAGCAGTGGTTTCTGTAGCTACATGTTTTATTTGATGAGGTTGCCAGCCTCAGCCAGGCTGAAAATTAAGTGACAGATCAGATCAAGACTTAATTCTGACAAGTCAGACCATTGTAAGGAAAAGGATCCCATTACACGCCCATTGAGGCATATTGGGAATATGGTGTTAGGCCCATATTTTCTTGACCATCGGCACACTAGGGGGTGATGTGGTCAGCATCGCGCCAGCCACCTTAACCTTCCCAGAGTTGCTCTGGTACCCAATTCATGAGGCTGGGTCGAACCCGGAGCCGTTTTGCGGTCTAAAAAAAATCCCACCTCAAATAGGGATCGAACCATGGACCACCGAGCTAGGAAGCCACTGCGCTACCACGGCTCCCCAGGCCATGTGGAGTACACAATTTTGTGATAGTCAAACAAGGAAGGACCCTATGTAATTTCCAGGGTCTCTCAGAAGAGACAAAGAAAGAATATGCCTACTGCACTCTCCAAGTATGTTGTACAAGGCTACTAATATGAGGATGTGCATAAGGCTTGGCAAACTAAACTCATCATATAAAACATATTGCCACATACACCACTGATACAACAGCATGTGAACGCTTGGTATCGGCTTCCTGCAAGAGGACCAGCGACAGTGGTTGCACATGCTCCATAAGGACCACAAAGGAAAATGAAAACAGGCTAGTTGTTGTTTGGGGGGGGGGGGGCAGGCTGAGTCTGATGTTTTAGGTCCGTGATGTACTCTAATACAGAGTATTGTTGTTTTATCGACTTGATCCTATACATATCAAGCCCCCCCCCCCCCAAACTAGAATCACACATATACCAATTTAAGCTGATGATAAATCAAATCAAAGGACATACCTAGACTGTGGATATCCTCACTCTGCTCTGAACCAGACATGGAAGTGTGTGGTCGAGGCAGGCCTGTAGCAGCCGGACCAGGTACAGGCATCACACTGTCAATCTCTGAACCAACTCCTAGTGTTTTGATACTGCTAACATCTGGCGACAACAGAAGAAATAGTGTAAACTTTACATGGACTGTTAGTTTCTGGGAACTGTCCCCCGTATACAATTATAAACAACAATAATATAATCATAAATCCATTTCATAATGAAGATTAACAGTAATCTATTTAATTTCAACGACCTGGTTGCTGAACTATCACATGGAATGAAAGTGGCAATGTACGCTGATGACCTGGTAATATGGTCCACAGATGAGCATGCAACAGTGGCCACCAAACTGCTACAAAGAGCTATAGATGCCTTAACCTCATGGGCAAATAGATGGTGTGTCAGCATCAATACGGACAAGTGCAGCTCTACGCTCTTCACCCTCTCTCCCAAACAAAAAGCTGGTGTCATCAAGATAAACGAAGAGCTCCTGAGAGAAGATAAACAACCCACCTATCTCGGAGTTACATTCGATGATAGGCTGACATGGAAGCAGCACATCAACAAAGCAGCAACAAAGGCCAGGAGGAAGTTAGCCATCCTGAGAAAACTAAGTGGAACCACATGGGGAGCCAGCGGGAAAATACTTAGTAAAGTTTACCAGCAGGGCATACGACCACACCTGGAATATGGGTCAGCTGTGTGGTGCCCAGCATCAAACACCACATTACAAGAGTTAGATAAGGTGCAAAACCAGGCGCTTAGGGTCATCACGGGGGCAATGAAATCAACGCCTATAGTGAAGATGGAGAAAATGGGGAGGATACAAGCACTGAGAGAACGCAGAGACACGAAAGTGCTAACACAGGCAGAAAAGTTCCTCTGTATGCTGAGCCATCCAATGAAGGACAGATTCCAAAACCTAGCAATGGGGCGACTGAAAAGAAGCAGCTTTATCCACCAGGCCAAACGATTACGTAGACAAACCTCAGACCTGCCTGAAGTTAACAGCCCCCTAAAGTCTGTGCCAGAACAAAACCCTTGGAGAGAGGAGCATGGGCTACCAGTACACATCCACACAAAAGTGAAAGGAATATTCGACAGGGATGAACAGAACAGCGTGCAACGTAGGACAGTCACTCTCAGTTTCCTGGATGATGAATATCCACAGGACCTCTGGGTCCGAGTATACACGGATGGGTCAGCACAGAATGCAGTAAAGAATGGAGGAGCAGGAGTGTACATAGAATACCCAAACAACACTAGGGATACTGTCAGAGTACCAACGGGGAAATTCTGTAACAACTATGATGCAGAAGTCCAGGCAATCAAGGTGGCAACTGAGAAACTATTGAACACCAATCTCGGTCCACAGCCTGTAGTATTCCTGACAGATGCAAGATCAGCACTCCAAGCACTTCAGTCCAGAAAATTGCCAGGCATACAAGCCCTACTTTCTGAACTGTGCAACCAGCGCAGGGTCACCATGCAGTGGATACCGTCTCACTGTGAAATACCAGGAAACGAGAGAGCAGACCGACTGGCTAAAGAAGGTGCTGCAGACGAGCAACCGGATGTACCAGTTACATACCATCAGAAGAAAAAGATGATCAAATCTTTCAGAAAGCCACCAACACCAACGCAGGATGACTACCAAGCTATGAACAGATCAGAACAAATAGTCATTCTGCGCCTCAGAACAGGACACAACCGCCTCCGCAGCCACATGTATACAAAATTCAAGATTGACAATTCAGCCATGTGTAGATGTGGACAGGCACCCCAGACTGCGGAGCACGTACTTCAAGATTGCCCCGAATATGATATATTGAGGCAAACCCACTGGCCCAGAGAAACAACACTGGAAGCAAAACTATATGGACCTCTGTATGAACTACAAAAGACAGTGAAGTTTATACAAGAAACAACATTGCAGATATAGACAATATAGTTCAAGCCAACGAAAGAAGAAGAAGAAGAAAATCTATTTAATTGCAGGACAAAGTGACAAATGTCGGGATGTTGTCACGTGCTCGCCTTCAAAGCATGTATACACTGTGTAGACATCGCAGACTACACTGGTTTGGGCATGCCTGTTGTATGGAAGATGGTCGCATCCCTAAAGATATTTTCTATGGACAAGTAAGAGATGGCAAAAGAACAGCTGGGTGACTGCTGCTGAGGTTCAAAGATGTGTGCAAGAGAGGCATAAGGGTACTGGACATAAATCTAGCAATCTGGGAGGTTGAAGCTGCTGATCGAACCTAGTGGCGATGCTCCCAACGATGTCACCTCAGACTGGGCGAAAAGAAGCTCTCACAACAAACAGAAGAGACAATAAAACACTGAGAGGAACACCAGGAAAACAAAAGCAGCTGAGGGCTATCACCTCAGGTGCACATTCCCACAGTCAGTCATGACTGAAGGGACAACTTGATGATGATTTGTCCATGGTATTCAATGAGGACCATCGACATCTCTCGTAATACAGTTCATTCTAAGAGGTTAAGTGGGTGCGCATATGGCTGATCAAGCCAATGCGGGCAAGAATAGTTCTGTTGCATGACCGACATACAAGGCCCGAAGACAATACAGGCTGCACATCCACGCTTGACTTTCAAGCTGCACATTTTTTCAGGGCTACCCTCACACGGCTGGCCTTGCTGACTGCAACACCCATTTTGATAGCGCCTCTCCAGGCTGTGTGATCCTGTGCCAGTTGCTCCCAGGTGGTTGTATTAATCAGGCAGCTCTTCAGTGACTTCCTCAGGCTGTCTTTGAAGCGCTTCTTTGAAGGGACAACTACTTATTTACAAACAACCAACTGTACATCTTTCATGCATCAAACATCAGGTTGTTTCTTGTTGTTTAATTATTCCTGCTGAGCATATCACCCTTTCACAGTCAATGCCAAACTGAAGAATCTGGATGTATTCTGTAGCTGTTTGGTGGTGTCGATATAGTGTTAGTGATTGTTGGGGAGCTCAGCTAAAGCTTATTTCTTTCTGTGGTAGTCCTGAGCAAGTGAGCAGCACATGTTAAACTGTCTCATATGGATGGGTACAGCTGAGGCAATTAGGCTCATTTGAAGTGCTTGTTGAGTCTGGTGTGCTCTGCTCCACACATCATAGACTACTGATGTTGTCACGTTTATCTGGGTAGGCCATTTCTCTATACATGGGACTTACAGTTGACCTTTTAGCTCATCAGTTCAGCCATTGTTCTTTGAAGTTGTTTTGGAGTATTTGTACTGCCATCTGCATGTTGCCTGTAGTGTTGTTTGAACCAATCTTCCTCCTTGTTCTGCTAGTCTATTTCCTTTTTCTTTTACCTGCCTAAACAGCAGCTATTGCCAGTGGGTTTATTTTAAGTCAAACATCACATATTATTTTCTTAAAGTAAAAAAACTGTGTAACTGTCTTTTTCTCTTGTTGAGGTGATCACTGGCCCAAGACAGTATACATGTTGTTAGGTGTGTAGTGCGAGCGTATGATGAACTGAGTGTGGGTGCGAATGAAGGCGCGAATGTGTTTAGGCTCGTATATATTTAGACCCTGCAACCCATACACTCACATGCAGTAGTCAAGGATGCTTGGACACTGCAGGCACGTTTCAAAACATTTATTGACGAGAACACACATGGTATCAACAGGAACAGTCAGTGTAACAAGGTCATGCTGACCGGAAATCGATAGGTATACATTAGGCATTCAACAAGCTGGTAAACATTTGAATATTCGTGCATGGTCAATACAATGTTCTTCAATAATGACAGTTCGTGGCGTCGCCCTGGTATCACTGACTAAACGCGTCAGATACCTTAATCACTTTGACACATAGGTGCAACTTGGCATTCCCCGCCAATTGCACTGTAGTACATTAGCCGAAAACACAGTCCTCGTTCTGACATCAGCTGTGTACTTCTGATAAGCAGGTTACCATCAACCCTGCAGTAATGCTTATTGTAGACATAATTACCGTCAATCTGCAGTTCCCACAATATATCTTCGTCACTGGATTTCTGGACAGTATAAAGACTAATAGTCTTGGATGGCTACCTCGAGCACAAAATATAAGTTCTGAAATGAAGGATCGGTGAGCTGCAGTTCACAGACTAGGAAATCTTCTAACATGTTCTGCCACCGAAAGCATAGTAATGGAAAAAGTCGGTATTACCTGTAACCGAATCCACAGAACTTAACAAGGAACTCTGCTGTCATTCCAACGCACAGAGATTCACTGGGGAAAACTGCCATCGCAGTCACTTCGAAGATTCTCCCCAAAAAACACAATGGACTCTCGTCCCTTCAGAAACCAGGACACTTCACGGCTTGCCGGAAGTCTAACTCAACTCCCGCTTAAAAAAACCCTGCCTATGGGCATACGCCAGAACTGTCTACCTTTGACCCTAAAGGTCAAACACAATGAATGAATAAACAAGGGAAGACAACCCCTAATCAACCTGACATCGCAGGTAAAGACACAATTATTCTTATGATAAAAACATAAGCAAATAACTTGACAGATGACTCCGTCAAAAATGACAGCAACAAACTGTCACAAGATTCTTCACAAATTTAATTATAACAGCATAAAATCTTACCAGCAGCTGGCATCATTCTGGACGGTGGGCTAGGCTCCTCTTGATCTGAGTCAGACTCAGTTCTAAGCAGACCTTTTGTTGTCTCCTTAGTCTGATCAAGTATAGATTTGCCAAAGAAGGCCTCCTACAAGAACAATAAGAGAAATGATGAGAACTGTAGTAAGATTATGATAAACTCTGGAGTTAACAAAAATTAGCAATGCAGATAAACTCTGGAGTTAACAAAAATTAGCAGTGCAGATAAACTCTGGAGTTAACAAAAATTAGCAGTGCAGATAAACTTTGGAGTTAACAAAAATTTGCAGTGCAGATAAACTGTGGAGTTTATGAAAATTAGCAGTGCAGATAAACTGTGGAGTTAACAAAAGTTAACAGTGCATGTGTCACTGTCCTTTCTCCTAGTTAAAACATAATGGTTAAGGTAGTCCCATTGCAGAAAACTGCCGCAGGGAGTGAAGTGTTAGACTTCACTAAATTAGGTTCAGCTTTATGAGGTGAGTTGATCATGTTCCTTCCTCGCTGCCTCTGCCTTCCCTAACCCAACAGCAGTCAGGTACCCATTCACAGCTGGGTAAACTGGAGCGTGATGCTACCAGGTTTAGATCCCAGAACCCGGAAACTTTGCCGTGAGAGGCAAGAGTTCTAACTGCTTAGCCAATCGGCCACTATTAGTAAGATGTACACTACCTATAGCTGGATGTATACATGCCGGATGCATCCTCTCATACTTCCTTCTCTGCTAGCCTTGTATTTTATGCCCAATTCCAGCAACCTTAGCCTTATTGATTCATCTATTGCAGTGTCACGCTACCTTGTGTCATTAACCCTATAGGGATCATATAATGTTTTTTTTATTTTTTTTTTTTGCTTACGCCCGCTATTACTCGAGGCAAAATCTCAGGAGAATGTCTAACCTGAGACTGATTTTTACTTATCCCTTTTTTTCTTGTACAGAGACAGGTGTCCCTCGCCATATAATGATATAAACATCTGGCCCCACTGTAGTACCTGGGGTTCTCTGAGGAGAGGAAAGAAAAGGCCTACCGCTCCTTCAGGCATGTAATAAAAGGCCAACAATGTGAGGTTGTGCATGGGGGAATGGCAACCTTATCATGTTAAACAAACTGCTACAAAAACCACCATTGCAAAAAGCATGTAAATTGACGCAGATGTCCTTGGGGGGGGCATCTATAGTGGTGGCTTCATGCACAGTAAGATATGATAATGAGTAAATGTTTGATTTCAGGAATATGTGAATTATGAAATAAAAAAATATGATTTATAGTGCTTGACTAACACATGAAGATCGGCTACCATGACAAGCTTGGGGGAACTAAAAGCCAGGGATCCAGACCTCCAGGATGACCCAGAGTCCGCTGGGAGGACAACATTAGACAATCTTTGAAGGACTGAGGACTAGAATGGAACCAGGCCAGGAGGAAGACAGCCAGCTGATAGGATAGTATGGCTCTCTCTCTTCCAAACCTCTACACCTCACTGTAGAAGAGGAATGACTAAGTAAGTAAAACTAACTCAGGTACAGCAACTCAAGTGTGTAACTTTGTAAAATCAGTTGGGTGCAAAATATGATGACAGCTGGATAAATCTGATCAGCCAAATGAAAAGCAAAGAAAAAAGGTAAAGGATCCCGTTACATGCCTGTGGCATATAAAATATATAATTAAGTAGGGCCGTGTATATTACATGTTTACCCCGATATGGGTCAACTACGAGCGATTGTGGGTACAGACGATATGATGTCATTAACTCATTTGCGTAGCGGATGCCAATTTGATCATGCGGGGGAATATAAAAAATCGTGGGGCATCCGTGATGTGTTCTGAGTAGGTGTCAGCTTGTTGGTGTGCTTTAAGTATTTCATGGATGTTGGTGTTAACAGACTTGTTCTGTTCATATATTAGGCGTTATTGGGATGCCAGAATGGAGTGTTTCTGACAGGGAGTATTATGCACGCAGTTTATTAACAGTGATATAGTTATTTGCTAACTTAGCCGACCTGAGGCGGGTCGTAGTACCCCGTCCTCTAGATTGTATTACTGAGAGGCCATCAGTGGAAGAAGATGGCATAAGATATATATATATATGGATCCTGGTCAATGAATGACTGTATCATGACGTACTGGAGAGGTCTGGACGCATGAAGATAAGATAATAATAATT
Organism: Oreohelix idahoensis; assembly: GCA_024509875.1. Classification (NCBI taxonomy): domain Eukaryota; kingdom Metazoa; phylum Mollusca; class Gastropoda; order Stylommatophora; family Oreohelicidae; genus Oreohelix; species Oreohelix idahoensis. The sequence continues at coordinate 187,396 of JAMPIV010007628.1, read as the reverse complement.
AATTGTCTACATTGATAATTGAAGCGGTGAGAGGGTAAGACAGAACGTGACAGTACCGCTCTATTGGTAGTTGTACTGAACACCATGTACTATTTGTTAATGGATCCTCTGAATGTGCTATGCACAATGGAGCTTGTTTATCACCCAATAAATATTTATATGCCTGTAGCTTGTGGTTTTCATCAGTGCCTAAATAAGAGTTACTTTAGAATATTTATCCTCTCGCATTCCATCACTTCAAGGACACCTCCACTACCAAGGGGGCACTGCAGTCCGTACATTCAAAAATAGGCATGCCACAGCTATATGGGGGCCAAGCCGGGATTTGAACCCGGGACCTCTCGCAAATCGGACACCCATTGAGGTATATTGGGAATATGGTGTCAGGCCCATATTTTCTCGACCATCAGCACACTAGGGGTGATGTGGTCAGCATCACGCCGGCCACCTTAACCTTCCCAGAAGTTGCTCTGGTACCCAACTGGGGGCTGGGTCGACCCAGGAGCCGTTTGCGGCCTAAAAAAAATCCCCTCATCTGGGGATCAAACCAAGGACCACAGAGCTAGGAAGCCAGTCCACTAACCACTATGCTACCGTGGCTCCCAAATGAAAAGCAAAGATGACATTAAAGGAAGTCACTGGTTAATGGAACATGGAACCACCAATGCAGACGGTTCTCTTTTAGGAAGATGTGCCAAAGCGTTTACATGCTCATGCAGTGGGTGGTTTCTGTAGCTATTAATGTCACATCATGAGGTTGCCAGCCCGATGCACTATTTCATATTAGTCACATTTCATAACATGCCTAAGGAAGCAGTGGGTCTATTCTTTCTTTGTCCCCTCAAAGGTCCCTGGTAACTACACGGACAATTTTCCCTTATGGGCTCTGATTAATTATGAGACTACAGTAATCAGGGCTCTGAGTAATTATGAGACTGCAGTAATCAGTAATGTCACACTCTGTGAAAACATTTTTAGACTCAGAATCAGGTGCCGACTCCACAACGAAGGTCAGCTGCAATGGATCACCAAACGTCCAGTCTCTTGTCTTGATGGTGCATCTGATTAAACTCTCTTCTGTTCATCTCTTTATGTTATCTTCCCGACTTATAGTGCTGTCTTCCCCATGCACGTTTGCCTTCAACTCTGCTTTCTATTATGGTCTTCTGCAAGGTGTTATGTCTTTTTATATGGCTTAAATATTTTAGCCATATAATTTTGATCTCCGTCATTAATTCTCTTTTCATTTCTATGTCCTCTTTAATTGTTTTCTTCTCTTTCCATGAGACATGCTCCATTCTTCTACATATCCACATCTCAGGAGCCTCAATTCTTTCTTCTAATTGCTTATTCATTGTCCATGTTTCTACACCATACAGTAATGAAGAATATAACACTTGATGATTCTCAGTTTGTACGAGGGGAAGTCAGTAAGTTACAAATGGTTATGAAAAAATAAAAAAATGAGATACGAATTTGAACACCATGTATTATTGCACTTACATTTCCCAACATAATCTCCACCAACATTGATACACTTATCCCATCGCTGTATTAGTGCTTCGAAACCTGCAGCATAGAAGTGCGTGCTCTGCTGTCTCAGCCACATTCGAACCTCACGTTCAACCTCTGCATCACCCGCGAAATGTTTACCGCCAAGGTGAGCTTTTAGTGATTCAGGTTGGTAGTGATGCACCCATGATTCATCCCCAGTAACAATCCTGTTCAGCATGTCTTCTCCTTCATCTGCGTACCGAGACAGACGTTCCAAGGACAGTCCCATTCGGTTCATTTTGTGTTCCTCAGTCAGTTGTCTGGGCACCCACCGTGAGCACACTTTCCGAAAATTCAAATGGTCATGCATTATGGTGTAGGCTAAGCGACAAACACTCCACACCGTAAACAGGAAACATTTCCTTATGACTATCCTTTGCAGGAAGTCCTTTTGCCCAAAACAACCACACAACAGCATGCTGTTCTTTGTTTGTACACTCCACGAGCACAGTCGCCATTTTTATCTGCTCTGCGCATGCGACACCTAGCAGTCTGCTACCTGAGCTAATCATAAAGCTGGATGATACTGTCGCCTAATGACACCTTTAGGAACTACCAACTACCATTTTCAGCTTCCCCATATCAGTTTGTAACCTACTTACTGACTTCCCATCGTATTTGTGAGTTAGTTGTTTAGATGTTAGTATCTGTCTCATGTTGTTGAATGTAGCTTTGGCCATTCCTATTCTCTTCTTGATTTCTGTTTCACATCTGCCAGCTTTTGTTATTATATGACCAAGATATGAGAAACTCTTGACTAGTTCCAGGATTTTCCAATTTATTCTTATCTTTAACCTTGGTGTATCGTCTGTTTTGCTAATTACACTGACAAACAACATTTTTCTTTCTTATATAAGAATAAGTGTTCTTAGGTCAGTTTCTTGCGCTGATTTCAGATTTGAAATCCGTTTATCTCTATCACGTCAGGTTTTTAAGATATTTGTGAATAAATATATTTTTGGGAAACCGTTATTTGCTCCGTTTCATGTTTACTATATAACTTATTAAATATTAATAAAATGCAAAATAATTCCACTTTTTATACTGCTAAAAGATGCATGACATATGTTACGCTATTTTTTCAATAGTTACTGTATTTTGAAATAATTCTGAGCGAAATATGGCTTCTAGAAGTTGTAGAAATTCGGCTGATTTGTTCTGTTATGTGTGCGGATATTTTACCGATCGTGTTCACCAGAAAAACTTTACACCATTACTAAAGAAAGTATATGAACTTTATTTCGATTCGAAAGTTGATGATGCAAATAAATCTTGGAAGCCAAATGCAGTTTGTTCGACTTTGTGCAAATACTTTGGCAGGTTGGTTACGAAAATCGCCGAAGCATAAGTCGATGCCTTTTGGAGTGCCAGTAATATGGCATGAACAAGACAAATCACGCTACTGGTTGTTACTTCTGCTTGACAAATATCCATGGTTTCACTTTTAAAACTAGAAAGTCTGTGGTTTATCCAAATATTGAATCGGTTTCGAAACCAGTGCCTCGTGATCCAATCACGTGTCCGATCCCAGTTCCACCAGAACAATATCCGTTGGACGTGAATGAACCATCAGAAAGTGATAGTTTACCTGCTTTAGAAACTAATTCTTACTCGGATTATATACCGGTGAATGATGGTGTTCACTTAATTAACCTTTCAGATCTAATACGTGATCTCGCTTTTACCAAAGGACAAGCGGAATTACTCGGTTCGCGACTCAAAGAATGGAATCTTTTAGCGCCCAATACTTCGATATCTAAATTTCGTCATAGACACAGAGAACTTATTCAATACTTTGAGATGGATGATGACATTTGCTATTGCAAAAATGTAAACGGTCTAATGGTGCACCTCGGTCACGAGCACATAGTCAATGAATGGCGACTTTTCATCGACTCTTCCAAGACTAGTCTAAAAGCCGTGTTATTGCATAACGGAAATTTATTTTCATCAATTCCAGTCGCCTACTCTGTTCATATGAAAGAAACTTATGACAATATGGCTATACTTTTGGCAAAAATAAAGTACAATGACTACCAATGGCGGATTTGTGGAGACCTAAAGGTCATTGCAATTCTCACGAGCATGCAGACTGGGTATACTAAATTTTGTTGCTTCCTATGTGAATGGGACAGCCGCAACAGACAGGAACATTATGCAAGAAAGGTGTGGCCTATCAGGGATCGTATGCAGCTCGGGCATAAAAATGTAATACACGAGCCATTAGTTAACAAAGACAGCATCATTTTACCACCGTTACATATAAAGTTGGGGCTTATGAAGAATTTCGTAAAAGCGTTAGATAAAACGAGCAAAGCTTTCACTTATCTTCGAGAAAAGTTTCCGCAAGTTAGCGATGCAAAGATAAAGGAAGGTATCTTTGTAGGACCTCAGATTAGGAAAGTTATTGCAGACAAACAATTCGAGAACTTGTTACATGGTAGTGTTAATGTCCAATCTATATTCATGACTTACGCTGTTTACTAGCACTTTAAACTCACCTGCATATAAAAGGGAAAAGCCACTTCCAATTTAGACTTTTTCACCTTTCTTCTCCGCTTTGGTTTGTCTGATTTTTCACCAGCCTGATCTGTGGCTGGATGAGGAATGAGGAAACATGAGTATTTGCATCAACATACTGTGTGAGTAAAGGAACAGAGATGAGGTGTGAGTGTAAAGAAAATTTGTGTGATCACAGGAATAAACATTCATGTGAATACAGGACATAAAACACACACGTATTATTATTAAGACAAGTGAACATAGGAATAAAAATAAGCCTTGTCAATATAGTCAATCAAACAAGAGATGAAAAGAAGATGCTGGCAATGAATAGGACAACACAACGAAGAATCTGTTGATAGCATTACAAGGCATCCCTTCTTCTGGAATGCCCAGGGAAAGAGAGGATGAGGTAGATAAACAAAACACATGGAAAAGAGAACTGGAAACAGAAGTGAAAATGATGCGGAAGACATGGAAAGAACTTCAGCTGAGGGCACATGACAGGAGGACTTGGCGTGTGTTTGTTGAAGGCTTATGCTCCTTGGGGAGCTAAGGATACTGATTGTTTCAATACAGTACAAATAATACATATTATTATAGAAACAAACGAGTGAACATAGTAATAAATGTATGTTATGTGAATACAGATCCAACACGTATTATTACACAGATAAGTGTGTGAACATTGTAATAAACATGTTACATGACTACAGGGCAAACATGCCATGTGAATACAGGAAAAGAGAACACATTATTATTAGGACAAATGTATGAACATCGGAATAAACGTGACATCTAATTACAGGACAAATAACAAACATTATTATGCAGACAAATGTGTGAGCATAGGAATAAACATGTAAATACAGGACAAACAACACATATTCTTATACGGACAAATGTGTGAAAATAGAAATAAACATGTTATGTGAATACAAGACAAACAACACATATTCTTACACGGACAAATGTGTGAAAATAGAAATAAACATGTTATGTGAATACAGGACAAACAACACATATTCTTACTGTTGAGGACTGCTGCATGGTATGTAATCTTCTTGGTTGGTGGTATTTTTAATTGAGATGATAAACAATACATATTCTTATACAGACAAATGTGTGAAAATAGAAATAAACATGTTGTGTGAATACAGGACAAAAACACATATTCTTCTACGGACAAATGTTTGAAAATAGAAATAAACATGTTGTGTGAATACAGGACAAACAACACATATTCTTATACAGACAAATATGTGAATACAGGACAAATATACCATGAGAATACAGGACAAACTGCACATTTTTTTATACAGACATATGTGTGAACATAGAAATAAATATGTCATCTAAATACAGGACAAACAATTCATCATATTACACTAATAAATATAGAACATAGGAATAAACATGTCAACTAATTACATGGCAAACGGCACATATTATCTAACAGACAAACATGTGAACATAGGAATAAACATTTTATGTGAATACAGGACAAACAACATATATTATTATAAGACAAATGTGTGAACATAGAAATATGTGTTGTGTGAATACAGGACAAACACATCATGTGAATACAGGACAAACAATACATATTATACACACAAGTGCGTGAACACAGGATTAAGTATGCTATGTGAAAACAGGACAAACATGCCATGTGATTACAGGACAAAGAACAAAATTATTATACAGACAAATGTGGGCACATAGAAATAAATATGTTATGTGAATACAAGACAAACATGTCATGTGTATACAGGACAAGCAAGAAACATTATTATACAGACAAATGTGGGAACATAGAAATAAACATGTTATGTGAATACAAGACAAACATGCCATGTGAATGCAGGACAAACAACATATATTATTATACAGACAAAAGTGTGAACATGGGAATAAACATGCCATGTGAATACAGGACAAATAACAAGCATTATTATCCAGACAAATGTGTGAAAATAGGAATACACATGTTATGTGAGAGAGAAAAGCATGCCATGTAAGCACGAGACAAAAAAACATACACTATCATACAGATATAAATAAATAAATACGAACACAAACAGAAATAAAAGAAATGGAAGAATGATCCAGGCAGCGTAGAAAAAGTGTTCTTTATCACAGCGATTTATTATCTTTATAGGACTAATATTTATTACACAAAATACTTTTTATTTATTGAATCATGCTTTTTGCCTGGGCTATTCTACTCTTCACTTCTGAGGTGTATCTTCCATGTGATGTTATTGGTATGTCTAGATATTTCAATCTATTAACTAGTTTCAATATCTTTTTTCACTTTTTTTTTTGCTATTAAGATTACATCAGCACATCTCAGGTTTTTTATATTTTATATTCCTGACATGTCCTGTAAAGATATCATGACATTTTCAGTGTACAGATCAGGTGACAGCACATATCTCTGCCTCATACCTTTTTTCTTTTAAAAAGGAAAAATACCTCGTTCAACCCTTGATGGGTTATAATTAGGATATATAGTGGTTAATTCAAGATAATAAAAGCCAGATCCAAACCTCAGAAATGAGGTATCTGAGGAAGGTGGTTGAAGTAACAAGAAGAAGCATAGCCCGCAACCACACAATATGGCAAGGCCTCAAAACCTAGCCCCTGCAGACCCAAGTAGAACAGTCCCAAATACGATGGTTTGGCCATTCTGCAGAATGGGGGAAGATTGGCTACCACGACAAAAGTATGAGAAACTAAGAGCCAGGGATCCAGACCTCTATGACGGCCAAGAGTCTGTTGGGAGGACAACATTAGACAATCTCTGAAGGACCGAGAATTTTACTTGAACCAGACCAGAAGGAAGACAGCCAATAGGATAGCATGGCGCTCTCTCTGGTAAACTTCTACACCCTAGGGTAAAAGAGGAACGACTAAGTAGTAAGTAATTCACTATAATAATTCTGATTTTCAATATCAAAATATAGTATCGTCTCCCCACTCCACTAAGTCCAAATACAGTAAATCAAACATGTAAAATTGTGTGAATGAATGTGTGTATGCCCTCCACTTTCCACAAACAAACAAAATGGCAGAAGAAAGTCACAACTGCCATGTTGTTAACAAGGTTGAGAATGGTGGGAATGTCCCGGGTTGTCTGGGATGACACCCAATCATCTGCCATCATGAACAAGTACGACGAGATCCCCTCCAGATTCCCACTTTCCAGTCACACCATCACTGATCCTTATATATTAATTTTTGTTCCTGTTACTGTAATACTATCTGACGGCCAATTCCTTATTGAAGATAGCACTGGAGCTGTTATTTTCCAGGCCACAATGTTTTAAAGTAATGCCTGGATGAGCTAATCTGCACACTGATCTAATTAATCAGGATGAAGGATTGCTTCATGTCTGCAGCATGGCGCATTCCTCAAATAAATATATTAATGATCGATGATATCGGGGGTTGTTGCATGTGTGCAGGCATTTGAGTTTGGCCGACTCGAACGACATAGAATGCATATCTCTATGCATTACGCCAGGACTTAGTAACCGAATCGTGGGTTTTGACCCCAACGGCAGATTGTGGCCCACAGTTGTTCTTGGATCAAATGTAAGTCGTATCGTTACGCAGTTTGTATATATGGCGGATTAGCCTGGCATTGTATGCCAAATGAACATTCGTAACTAGCCTTAAGACTAGTGTCAACGAATATTATGTAGCTAGCAGCAGATGTAAGGCTAGCGTAAGATTTGCAAAACTAGCAGGAGAAGTAAGTCTAGTGGGAAAAGGGCTATCATTAAACTAGCAACAGGAATAAGTCTAGTTAGCCTATGAATTTATGCCACGGGATGTTGGCCAAAAGGAACTGTCCGTTAAACAGAACTATATATTAGTGAACATGTTCTCTAATGAAGCAAGAACTGGCAACACGTAACATGAACTGTGATTATGAACTATGTCTTTAAATAGTTGTGTCTGCCCATGAAATGAGAGTGTTAATTAAACATGTTTAAGTCGTCAATACTGGTCTTATTAAATGCCGTATTCTGAGTTGAATTCCATACTGTTTGATTCAATCATAATGACCAGTGACACTTAATTGCCTAAACACGTTGCATCTCCCAATAATAAGCAAGAACAGACAGGTTCAGTCACTGAAATTTTAATATGAAGTGTAGTATCAACGCATCACACGGGTTACTAGAGACAATCAACGTAGTGCCCAAAGGATAAATGAAGACATTCTAAGATCAGAATACGCACGCAACATCTTGTTCATTCATTAGAGCCCCTAAACTGGTGTCAGAGGTTGTCAATTAGTCCGTAACACCCCCTTGGAACAAACTATTGGAGCACCTGAAAAAAAAATTTAGTTGAAACAACAATAGGTTCAATTACCTTTATCTTGATCTTCCAGTTCCTCATAAGATGCCTGACGTTTGGCTAACCACTGACGAGATCTCTGTCGGACAATGAAACCCCCAACACCTACATGGTGTTAAAAATATAAAATAAAAATTATGAATGACCAAACAGAAGAAAATGCTTTATCAAGGTAAAGAAAAAGTCCAGTGTTAACTTTTCATATTTCTTCTCCATAATAACATGACCATACATAATTACACATTGTTAAGGGAGATTAAAGTGCCCGAGTTGTCTACGTGGTCTAGGAATATTTGGTTAGGTCTCAACTTTTGTAAAATACAATAGCCGATCCCCATAGTAATGAGTCATTCGAAATGTGTGGTGCCAATGTATAAAATTTCTGATTCAATTCTTGAATAAAGTTCAATTGGCAAAATTCAACCAACTTGATATATTGAAATGACGCTTCATTTTGACAACTTGTGATTTATTATACAATATGACATACAACAATTTCTTCAAGCACTTTATATATTTTCAGACATTGAAAGTTAGTTATTTATTCCAATTTTCCATCTATTCAGTTCCATTTAACGTAACATGTATTATACTTCTGAATCAACAGTTTCTGCTCCAATTTATTCATATATCTCGATCAGTTGCTCCTGATATCTTTTATCCCTTTTTACTTTCCTCTTAATTTACTTTAGATCAGCACATTTGTAAGGTTAAAGAACCTGTTCCTTGGACTAGGCAACACATCTAGTCTATAAATCATATATCTTCACATGTCGGGGAATTGACATCCTGAAAATATCACTTCTTATAGATGGGGCAATTCCTACAGCCCATATATTCCATACACAAACGCATTATTTACTTAACACACTTGCCTTATTGGAGCTCACATATATCAACTGTAATTACACAGTGTAGAAAGGCTTAACAGCCACAGACTTGAAACACAGCCAGATGCTAGCAGCGTCACACACACTCTCCTTTTTTCGTCAGTCCTAGTTACCTATTTCTCAGCAACGCCTAAACATATTTTCATCTCTCTCATGCATTCAGTTGAGGTATGACATGGTGTGGAGAAATCCCGATATTAATAATAAATTCACAGTGATTAATTTCACACCATGAAGTGACCCCAACACACATATTAATTTTTTTTAAATGAAAATGGTGAATAAAAAATGAAAAAAAAAAGATAAAGGTAGTCACAAAGCAGATTTTGCCATAGGGGAGTGAAGTGTTAGAGACTTCCACTATACTACCTTTCCACAGAAAGGTAGACTGGAAAAGGTGTTCCTACAATACATAGATGAACCTCAAGTGGTCAGATGACCAAAGAAGATGCAAATGTCATCTTTATGTAAAAAAAAAACCTCTTAAAAAATATAAGAGGGTGGTCCTTGGTTGATTAGGAAGTTTTTATTTCGCTTAAGAGAAACAGAGATGATTGTTATAATCACCATAACATCACTCCTTTTCAATGTACTCTTTCTGAATTCTAATAAACTTTTGCCACCATTCTGGCAGCTTCCAACTTTTGCCAGGATAGAAAGATTTGGTCTGACCTCACAGCCAGCATTGAAACTGCTCATTTGCAGTTATCGTTACTCAGAAACAGCTGCTCTTTTAGATGCAACATCATCATCAGTTCTAACAAGTCAAAGTATATCACAGCTGTTTTGTCACAATTGACTATTTGGTCCAGGAAAGCATTTCTCCTCTCCATCTGTTATTACTGCAGCAATTTATTTTACATGATGGGGTTATCAGCCCTATTCTCAGCCTTTTGTCGCCTTTTACGACAAATGTTCTTTTCCATACTATTGGTGTTGTTGTTGTTTAACTAGGAGGGATTCTGCAGACCTAAGGGTCTTTTATATTTGGACATGCGCCCTAATATAACCGACTAGGTTGAACGGGACGCGCCTCGCCAAAATGAGGCAAAAGTTTTACATTACAAAAAAAATGTTTAACTAGGACTGCTGAGCTTTTCGTTCTTTGCAGCCAATACCAGGTTGAAGATTCCTTGGTATTATCTACACTGTAGATCTGGACTTTTCCTGTGAGTTTTCTGCCATTCAGAAATGTGTTGAGCTGAAGTCATGATCTCTAGTTTCTCCAGCTTGGCCTGCAATTAAAGGATCATCACATCTGGTCCCAAGCCATGAGGAAGAAGCATGTTGCATACTGCACATTCCCAGCCATCCAAGGGGGCTTTCCAAACATGCAGAGCTAAAATACTGTGCTCTAGTTCTGGGCTCTCCCAGGGAATCGTCACGTCCTGCACAGAACCAGTTCTCAGCTCCCCCTGCTCATCATGGGCCAACAGTGAGATTCTCCTGCACGCAGCCAACCAGGTAAAAAGCCAGAATTACGTCTAAGTTTCCATGCTATGTAATTATTCTTTGCAGAACTAGTTTCACATTCTGCTTGACTAGAAATATGAAAATACAGAGCTGCTGTACTATTGATGAGACATGACATGGCACCATCTTGGAAAAACAGCCATGGCCAAATGGAGAACTCATGAAATTACGTACAAGTGTTGTGCAATCATGACAGCACCTACACTTGACAAATTTTATTTCACCATCTGCTTACATTTTCAGGGACAATGATAATTTCAGGTCAATCTTGAACCACCCATGAATGTACATGATAATTTCAGGTCAACCTTGAACCACCCATGAATGTACATGATAAGTTCAGGTCAACCTTGAACCACCCATGCATGCACATGATAATTTCAGGTCAACCTTGAACCACCCATGCATGCACATGATAATCTCAGGTCAACCTTGAACCACCCATGAATGTACATGATAATTTCAGGTCAACCTTAAACCACCCTTGCATATTCAGAAACTTTCTCAGCATTACTTCTCCATATATGTTGATTCTTACCCAATCCTAACACTCGTCTTGGCTTTTTCTTCTTCACACCATCTTCCCTAATCTCCTCTTGTCCTCCTTGCTCCTCTCCTGCAATAGCTGCTGATACTGAAGATGATTCTTCTGGGTCTTCCAGTTCTGAGATAAAATTAATAAAATATTATATCAAGATTACTCTAAAATGAATTGTTGCTCCCCGAGTCAGGGGTATAAAAATATTATACCAAGATTAACTCTAAAATTAATTGTTGTCCTGAGTCATGTTCATAATTTTTTTACCAAGTTTAAAATGAATTCTTGCCCTGAGTCAAAGTCATAAAAATAGTACACTAGGTCATTGCAAAATGGATTGTTGCCCTAATTCATATTTCTTATGGAATAACAATGCAATAACGTTTTATAAATTTAATAAATATGATTAAATAAGGCCCTCCCACCAAACTTCTGTTCACAAACCACATGTCTAATTTGCTGTGCCTAATGCAACTTAATCTTTTGAGTTGTGGCAGAAAAATAAAGAGATGGCAAAAAAAAAAACCACACAAAAAAGGAATTAATTTTTGCAGAATCAAAAGAACAAACAGCAATGTGATTAACTAAACAATCCTTCTTCAAGGCAAAAAAAACAAAAACTTGACAGAATGATTTTAAATACAATATGTTATTCAAAATCACTCTCTCATACTTTTTTTTTAGTTTTTTGTTGTTACTGCCCAACAAGATGCCACCAGGCTTGATGGCCACTGACTGTTTAGACAGTCGGCGGCTAAGGATCAAAGAAGAAGAATAACAAAAGGAGTGAAATTATTACAGCCTATACACTAAGGTAGAACTTGAAGATGCTTTGCTTGAGAAGAATGACAAGAGGTATTTGACACTGTAAAGAAGTTATAAGTGGGTATAGGTCGGAGAAGGATGGATGAATGAGTACTACAGGTATTATAACATGTGTGTGCCAGGTTTAGTTAAATGATAGTTGTAGCCTTATTTTGGTGGAGTAGTATTCAAGGGTTAATGTATGTTTTGAGCTTGTCTGGGTGGTTATGACACAGAGTGAGATTCAGTTCAGCTCGTGCAAGGAGCACAGATGGTGAACAAGACTTAAAGTGTAGTAAGATTTTGGGTCGATGGAATTTGAACCTTTTTGGGACAGTGTAGTATGCTAACCTGAATTGTGCCTTCAACTGTGGAATTGTAATTGAATCTTTTTGTGACAAATTGTTAGTATGAGTGGTTACGTCAAGTACCATTGTTTGGATTATATTCTGAATGGCCAGGGTAAAGCCAAAATACTACCTAGAATAGAAAAAGTTAATTTCTAGGGAAAATGTATTACGGTAATGAAGTAAAACTGATAATTGAACAAGCAATCATTAACATAAAGGTATGTATCAGTTATGCATGAGCACAGGCACAAATAACCAATATGTTCAAGATTGTCCTCTATCAGATACTGCCATATGTGAGGAGTTACTGTGATTTTATTTTCCACAGGCCCCATTCTTTTTCTCCCTGTAATTATGTCCTGTTATTATTTGAGTTGAGTCTTCTTCTCTTGGTAATTAATTGCTTTTCCATGAGGGATGACTGTAGGTTTTAATTTGATACCCGCACCAGTTTTCTTTTCTATAAAGTAATTGCGATCACGTAGGCTTTTCTTTGTTAAAATAATCGCGGTCATTCTTATTGTAGTAGGCGTGTGAGTATTATTAGGCGGGGTGAAAATTTTCCGACGTTAATAACCCCTACCCGGTAAATCGATGGGTGGGTGCTGAACCTCTACCCAGGTCCGTAAAAATGGGCGCTTCAACGAATCAAAGTTAATTTTGCTCAAGCCAACAGGTAACGTTATTTAACATGACGCAAGAAAGATGTGCGCGATCAGAATAAACATGAGTCAGGTATTATCTTTCGATATGATTGGCCGGGGTCAAGTTTATTAAATTCCGGCAAGATTATTGGTTCCAGAGGGACGCAACGCGATGACGTATGGCTTGGGTTCTAGCGTGGGTTTTCTTGAATAAATAACAGAGTAAATCTAGTCGCGGTCTCTCTGATGAAAAATTGCCTGCCGTGAATCTTCGCCCGTATACATTATACATATTCGTCTGCTCTAAGTGGGAAATTCGAATTGGGTATGTCCATAACTTTATTAGCAGTGTAGATAATTTGTTTTTTATTAGAATCTTAGCCCGATCTAGTAAAGTTTTCTTCGGTAAGTTAATTTAAAGTTAATTTAACTTGAAGTGCCATCAATTGCTATCATATAGAAATATTAATAATGGTAAGCTGTGCATCTAAAGTTTCTGTGAATAAGTAGCAGTGTCTATGATTTGTGTAAAGGATTTTTGAGATATTAACTGTGTACAGTTTAGCGCTAAAATAAACTGGTGGTCTATAATGTGTAGTTGTAAGTTGTGTAAATCGCAATTTAATTCTGATAATTTACAAGTGTATATATACGCGAGCGTATTTGTGTATTTTATTTAATTGGGATTTAATATCTCCTAGGTGGATGGGGATATTATTGGGTTAATTATAACAACTTCACGGGTCATTCTTTTATCAATAGTAGGCCTAGGAATTTTAGTACAGAGGAGTTCCCTCAGTGAATGAATTGTTTTGATGTCTGAGGCTAGTCTAACGTAACAAAAGATTAGGTCAGCCGGTGTCTGTGGGTTTTTCTACCAGACCGAGATTAAGTGGGAGCGGGAACGGAGATTGTAAATTTTTGACCCGAAGTTAGGAATTGTTGTGGAGGGGGGGGGGGGAGATGTAGATTCATGTAGGGGAGCGGTATTTATTTAAGGGAGTTATGTGTTAGAGATGAGTATATTTTTGATGTGTTGTATATCTGTTGTTATTATTTGTTTCACAGCGTTCACGGCACAGGGGGAGAGTGTAATCTGTCCCTACAATTTACCAACGGCAAATTTTGGCATCCCAGGAGCAGAGAGCTCAAGATATCGCCAGAGGCGAAAGAAAATAAATACGTTCTCATGCAGTGAAGACATTCTTCAGCGGGAACGGGATTTTCCTTAAAATCCAGAGCTCTGAGCTCTTTTTATAACACACTCAATTAGGCGCGTTGCCTGGTGTTGTTGTAATATTTCCTTCACGACCATAATAATGTCGTTGTCCTAAACCCGAAGAGGGGTAACGGGGCAAATAAAAGAAGTTGTTCAGCATCAGTGAAGCTTCTACATTCTGAGTCAAGTACCTCGTGCTTGATACCCAAGTCATCAGTTGCAGTAGTCAGGAACAGGAGAAAGGGTCAACATTCCTTTTTCTGAATGCTAACGAGAGAAGGGGCGTAACGGAGACGCTACCTCAGCAGATGTCGAGAGTGTCAGAGAGACACTGAAGCAAGGCGGATAGGAGAGAGAGAGAATAGCTGGGATCAGTAGGGTCTTATATTATCCTTAGAGGCTAGCCTCTGGGCCATAGATGTGATAAAAGTCTACTAGCGTAGCAGTCCAGTGGTGTTATTTAGTGGCGTGTATATCGTCTAAAGAGCTTGGAAGCGGTGTAGATAGTTCATTTAGGCAGCGTCAGCAGGACAGTGACAGTAGTAATATTAGTATAGTCAGGAGTGGTAGCTCAAGTTGAGACCCCCACCAATTAGATGGTGGTTAAATCATTTATCCTTATATTTTTCCCCAGCAGGGTGAACGAAAGGGTGAAAGTGGTTGTTTCTAGTGTCTATCAATTTAATTGTTTCTTTGTTTTCAGGTCTGTGCAACATTGCACGTTATTTATTTTTCTGTGTTATTTGATTATTTTGATTTGTTTAATAAAACTATAAAAATGTTCACTGGATCAGTTTCTATCTAACTATACTGTACGTATATAATTGTCTGTATAGTGTGTCTGTGGTCTTTATTTAACCTTTAGCACGCTGCATTCTTTGGCGAAAATTTTCGCCTGCAGCTGCATTCTTTTTCACAGCGTCCCGTTTCTATAGTGGGTGACCCTTAATGTCTATAGTTTTTGTGTTTCTTGGTCAATTGCTATCATGTTTGGAATTTATATAAATAAATGAATGATGAATCTGATGATATAAAATTTGTTTGTGTACATATTAGATGTGATAGGAAGAGAGGAAAGGAAAGATGAAAAAAATGAAAAAAAAATTTTAAATAATAAAAAAATTTTTTTTTTTTATTTTAAAATTTTAAAAAAAATTTAAAAAAATAACCAGCAAACGAAGGGTCCATATCCCTTGCATCTCAATGAAAGTCATTTGACCAATAGACCAATACAAATCAAATGACGATCTTTTCGTTACACCCATCATCAGTAGCAAAGCAACAAACGCTCTCGTCAGCTGTGACATTCGGCCGAAATTCTAAATCTTTCCGATATTCCTAGTCCTAACCCCTAACATTATACATACTTGAAAGGCCATTTTACTTTCGTTTCCATCTCAGCCATCAAACATATTCTGAGAACCGATATCAGCGCTTATAAAGACAAAAATCTCATCCCCACCGCATGGCGTCAGAATCCAATAAAATTAGAGCAAAAATGGCTGTGTGTTGATGCAGATTCATTTCGATTTAAAAAATTTACAAAAAATAAATGCGGATACACCCATCGCTTTTTTAAGATCGGAAACGGAAGCTAACTCTCTTGCAAATAACATTACAACTTAACATACGGGGCTGAAATCACGTGTACACAAGTCCTCATGCTAGAAACGGTGATATCCGTAAGGCGACACATGGCAGCTCCAGCGTGCAGAGCATAGGTTATCTTCGGCGACATGTGTCGCCCGCAGCGTGCTAAAGGTTAAACCTTATCTCCTTTATGGTAGTCAGAGGTGGTGAATCAATAGCTATCAAAGACGTCAGGAGTGGTGAGGGAGAGTCAATCTCGGTTCTCACCCTCAAAGCCAATAGTCTCATCTTTCAACATTCACTGTCATTTTCATCAAAAATCTATCTTCTCAGTCTTTCTCAAAATAGTGTCTTGTCTACGCACTCAGACAACACTCTATACTTAAATGCACTTCGTGATACCATAGGGGAGTGAATTGTCAGAGATTTCATTTATGCTAGTTCTCCATTTTATGAGGTGGTGTTATCGGTTCCCTTCCTCACTGCCTCTGCCTTCTCTATCTCAAGTGGCAGAGTTAAGTACCCATTATCACAGCTGGGCAGACCGAAGCTGTAGACCACCTGGTTTTTAACCCAGTAACTGGGGTCTATGTAGGGTCCAGGTCCTGTTGTCCCACCTACATTAATGGATGTTGATGCGAACACACAGCCTCTCACATCCAGGTGCAGTGGTCGTCATGGAAACTACTGTCTTGTTCTGATAGTAAGATTCTGGCATATGGCCTCTCCTACACCAACGTGTCCACAGCAATGCCTTGAACCCATTTTTCACAGAGTTTGCTATGGGGGCGACCGAATGCCACGCGGTATAATGGGGTCGGGAGTAGTTTGAGACCACCTAAGGTGCAGGCGCAATACCCACCGCGAGTGGACCTTGCTCTGGCCACCACCAACCCAAACATGAGTTAAATTACAGGTAGATGAAGCTCATAAGCCTTGGATGGCAGTTCATCTAGGAGAAGGAAAACTCTGATTTTAAACCACCTGCTGCTTTGCAGGTAGGCTAGGGACAGTCAAGGGATAAGGAACACAACCCTACAGAAATGCCAGTTGAAATTGGATGCACTGGGCTACATGCTTATCAAAACAGTGCAATGTAATTTCGCTTAATAACCCACTGCTTTCTTTGAACATATTCAAGCTGATGTCTGAGGGTGAACAAAGAAGAAGAGCCCTGTAACTTTGCCTCAGGAAGCAATCGTACTAAGGACTCTGCCACTGAATGCTCATTCTTACACTAGAGAAAATTAAAAGGCTGAGAACAAAAAAGCGGAGGCATTTTTTCATGCAGAACTGAAGCTTAAGGTGACTTACGAGACATTCGCCGTTGTATCTGCTGATGCTGCTGTTTAAACTTCTTTGGATTGGCAACCTGTAGCCGCTGTATCTGATTAAGACCACTCTGATACAGATAAACCCCATCCACAAAAAATTGCCGCGGAAGTTCTGGTGTTGGGGCAATGTAAGGAAGCACTGGAGGTGGAGTTGGGATGCGTTCTTCTTTTGGCGGGGAAGGTGGAGGCGGTGGTGGAGGTACTGCAAATAAGAACAGTTACAATTAATTAGTTAAAACTAAAACAAAATGCAACAATTATTAATTTATGAAAGCCATTGCAAAAAAAAAACAATCATATGCTCTTATCTGGCACAAGACAGAAAAAGACAAAATAACAAGTTCTTCTTCTTCCTCGTTCGCCCTGAAAAGGACAGTGGTTGCGTTGTGTCTGTTTGCGCCTAAGCTGTGATATCTGCACCTTTCGGTCGACACATCCGACTTCTGCACTGCATTTTTTATGGACCGGGTTTGCCTTCCCATTTCGATCCGCACTCGCTCAGCCAGACTGCACTGCTGCAGACTGTTTCCAGGACCACCACGTGGAGGTGGAGTGCGGTCTTGACCAGCTCTGATTCGCTGGTCCTGACGCAGGCAGTCAAGCTATGAGTCGCTGACTGCATTCACTATTGCTGCATCTTGGGGTCCCAAAATAACAAGTTGATAATGATGCTTTTTAAACTCAACGATGTATAAACTACATAAAGTGGCACTGGATGAAATGGTTTAGCCCACTTATTACTACTGCTACTAGCTACTAATAGCCTCCTTCAGTCATAACTGACTATGGGATCAATGCGCCCTTGAGGTGATAGCCTTCACTGCTTTCTTTAGCCTGGTGATCCTTTCGGCGTGTTCTTTTCACTTCTGCTTGTCGTAAGAGCTTCTTTACGCCCAATTTGAAGTGGTGCTGAAGGAGCATTTCCACTTGGTGCAATTGGTAGCTTGTCCTCCCAGGTCTGTGGATTTATGTCCAATGTCTTCACGTCTCTTTTGCACACATCTCAGAACCTCAGCTGTGATTGCCCTGCTGTTGTTTTGCCATATGCCAGTTGTCCGTAAAAGATTACTTTGGGGATGCGACCATCTTCCCACACATAGGACACAACTAAACAAACATGTAGCAGGGCCCTTCCCCACAAGGTCATTAGAATAACAAGTAAGTAGGGGTCAAATGAAATTTTGGCTTACTACAGGCTTTCTTAACCTGTGGTCCATGAATAGATTCTAGAGAGTCCTTGAACATAACTTAAAATTTTTATTTTCAGCAAAATTGTCACTCTAAAAATTATCATAGATTTTTGCATTTAAAAAAAAAAAAAAATATATTCTTTTTACTGTCACCTTATCTTTTCATACTCCTCATGGACGATGTCATCAAGGCATGTAAGGAGAGAACAAGAAAGTATTCAGTGGGGTACTGGAAGATGAGACAGGTCTATATTTCGGAGCTGGCATTTGCTGATGATGTTGCCCTGATTGCTAAATCAGAGGCACATCTCCAATCCAACCTGCAAGTCTGGAAGGAAGAGCTGGAGAAGAGAGGGATGGTCATAAGCAGCTCTAAAACAAAATCCATGGTGATATCACGAGAAGAAAGAAAACATCAGATTAAGTTGGGAGAACAGGTCCTGGAGCAGGTCGACCACTTTAAATATCTCGGAGCTATTATAGACCGAAAGAGAGGCATCAAAGAAGAGTTGGCCACTCGAAAAGCAGCGGCTGGGAGACTTTTTCAGGCCATAAATCGTGGATTCCTCAGCAAGAAAGAGGTTGGTAAGAAAACGAAGATGGCTGTATACCGCTCCACCTATGTCCCAGTTTTGACATATGGATGCGAGTCGTGGGCAATGACTACAACCCACAAAAGCCAGATCCAAACCTCAGAAATGAGGTATCTGAGGAAAGTGGTTGAAGTAACAAGAAGAGACATGGTCCGCAACCAGACGATCCGTCAAGGCCTGAAATCCCATCCGCTGCAGACCCAAATAGAACAGTCCCAACTAAGATGGTTTGGCCATGTCTGCAGAATGGGAGAAGATCTGCTACCACGACAAGCATGGGAAACAAAGAGCCAGGGATCCAGACCTCCAGGACGACCCAGAGTTCGCTGGGAGGACAACATTAGACAATCTTTGAAGGACCGAGGACTAGAATGGAACCAGGCCAGGAAGAAGACAGCTGATAGAATGGTCTGGCGCTCTCTCTTCCAAACCTCTACACCTCACGGTAGAAGGGGAACGACTAAGTAAGTAAGTATATTCTTTTTACAGATCGTTTTTTTGTACTTCAGTATGACAATAAGTAAGTTTAAAGAGTTTTGTTTGTAATAAAATATATTATTTATTTGCAAAAACATTAATTATGCATCTAAGAAGGGGTTCGTAGCCTTCATCGGACAGTCACAGGCATCCGTAGCCTTCATAAGACAATCAAAGGGATCTATGCCACAAGATAGGTTAACCCTTTGAACCCTGGCCACCCAGCCCATAAAACCCCATTCCCCTGAGCTCTTGAGCAAAAAATGCACAAAAAAGACACATAAGCAAAACTAGTTACTGTGACACAACCATATGGTCAGTTTTAACTATTCTATCTCAAATTGACTGACCTGATCATCTCCAATATTCCTGCTTATTGTGCCAGTCAAATTTACTTGATACATTACATGGGATACGCCCCTTTCCACGCCCCTGTACCATAGCCCGATCCCCTGAGGGGCCAGAAACAGGGTTAGAACTAGCTTGCTCATAATCTGATTCACAAGTTCCATCACTCGATTCAATTTCGATGTCACTTTCAGAATAATCACCATCTAAATCTAATTCATCATCCTCCAAATCATTGAGCACAAGTTCAACAGCTTGTTCCATTGTTAGCCTTTTAGAATGGCTATTTCCTGGATTTTCAACATGCCTTTTCATTATGAAAACAATTAAAAAATTGCAAAATATTATTACTTCGTGGGCGCCGCCATTTTAGTGTAACATTCCACAAGACATGTGTACTTCCTGACGTCATTATTTTTCACACATTTCCATTCTGGCCCCGTATCTCTAAGCTAGGTGTGTCAGACCGAAAAAGCGGTCGTTCAAGGAACGGATTATTTACACACAGACCGAAATTTCGGAACCTCGGGTTCAAAAAGTTAAGAACCCCTGGCTTAATGAATAAGTATCTAAAGCACTCTACACAAACAGACAAACTAATCAGGTTATCTGACTTGCTCATATGTGTAAATAATAATGGGATGTGCTGTAATACCAGAAGATAATGCAAAACATAATAAAATTGTGCATTTTTATTGTTTCTTTGCGTTGACTCACTCAAACTATCACTAAATCTCCCCAAGATGCTTAACATTCGTGGCAAAAAATATATTAACAGGAAATGACAAGAACAGAAAATAAAGACGAAATTTGTTTTTGTAACAACAATAAAAACTGTTATCTAATGCATGAAAATAATTACAACACAAGCCACATACATTTTTGATCTGAATTCCAACTCAAATTCTTCCAGCACTGCCATACATAAGACCTAAGAATTTAGTCTACTTTGCATTCTTACTAAACGAATATAAAAAAATACAATAAACATTCCAATGACAAACCAAAATTCACTTTTATTTTGTTATTTAAAAATGAATATTGATCTACACTCTCTCTCTCATCTCATCTCCCTTCAGCTCCCCAAGGAGCATATGCCACATTTTCCTGTCTTGTGCCATCAGCTCAAGGTCTTTCCATATCTTCTTCATCCCTTTCATGTCTGTCTCCAATTCTCTTCTCCATGTGTTCTTTAGTCTTCCTCTACCTCTCTTGTCCTGAGTATTCCAGAACAAGGACTGCCTTGTAATGCTATCAACAGGTTTCCTCAATGTGTGTCCTATCCACCTCCAGGGTCTTCTTCTCATCTCTTGTTCCACTGGCACTTGCTGGTTCTTGTCATCAGTTCCACATTAGTGATCTTGTCATATCATTTCAATCTATCTATTCTACGCAAGCACCAATTTAAGAAAGTTTGTCACTTTTGTTTGTTGTTTTGGTTTTGATCTACACAAGCAGTTGTTAAAACTAAGTTTATAGTAAAATCTGATCTACACTTACATGGGCCATCCTTGCCCGTTCGTGGCCGACAAAAGAGACAGTGGTAGCCATAATCTGCAGCCATTTCTGCTTCGTCTTCACAAGTCAGCCCATCACATTCACAGTGCAACCATCTGTGAACATGGAACACAAGTGCAAGTATTAGCCATAATATTCACAGTACAACTATCTGGAAACATAAGACAAAACACAAGTGAACAAGTGCTAATGCTAGTTATTATGTTCACAGTACAACTATCTGGAAATATAAGACAAAACACAAGTGAAAAGTGAACAAGTGCTAATATTAGCTCTTGTGTTCAAAGTACATCTATCTAGAAACAAACATGCATGGAGGCATATCTGGAGTCATCCTTACATAACCACCAGCTATGCACAATGCTATAATATACATATGTGAAAGTGAGCCTCTGTCTGTGGGGCTAATTACACCCTCATTGATTTGAAATTATCCACACACTTTCAGGGACTCCCCCTGTGGTGAAATTTGTTGAGAACCCAGCATTGCACACTAAGCTTGAGCCCCAGATGTGATTCTTTGACTCTGACCTGGTTGACTGCATGCAGGAGGATCTCACTATGGAGCCAGTGATAGGTAGGTGGAGCTGAGAAGTGGTTCTGTGCTGGATGTGACAATTCCATAAGAGGGCCCAGTATTTTAGCTCAGCATAGATGGAGAGCCTCTTGGGGAATGCACAGTATGCCACGCGCTTCTTACTCCTAGCCTGGGACTAGATGTGACGATCCTATAAATGCAAGCCAAGCTGGAGACACTGGAGCTCATAACTTCAACTCAATATGTTTCGGATTGGCAGAAACACCTTAGGAAAAACATAGATCTACAGTGTAGATAATACCAAGGAGTCTTCAATGTGGTACTGGCTGCAAAAAAGCGCGAAGCTCAGCAACCCAAATTAAATAACATAACCAATAACATCTAGAAACAATAAGACAAAATAAAAGTGAACAGTGAACAATTGCTAATATGAGCTTTTGTGTTCACAGTACAACTATCTGGAAACATTAGACAAAACATAAGTGAAAAGTGAACAATAGCTCTCCACTATCAATAACTCATAGAAAATCCATTAAAATAATACAAGATCACAAGATTCAACCACATATAAAGAAACTAACAGACAGCTACACGGACCATCGATGACAGCATAAAAATAAGACTGCCATGTACAGGTACCCTGCTACATGCAGAAGATAATGGCAGTTTATTTTTAATGGCATGTTTGAAGACGTGAAAGGTCGGAATATATTGTATCATGAACAGTTATGGAAAAAATCAATACAGGATGATAAAGTTATGGGGAAAAATCAATACATGATGACAAAGTTTTGGGGAAAAATCAATACAGGATGATAGCTATGGGGAAAAAATAAGTACAAGATGACAAACTAAAGGAAAAAAATAAATACCGGATGACAAAGTTATGGGGACAAAATCAATATCAGATGACAAAGTTATGGGGACAAAATCAATACAGAATGACAAAGTTATGATGATCAAATCAATACTGGATGACAAAGTTATGGGGACAAAATCAATACAGAATGACAAAGTTATGAGGATCAAATCAATATGGATGACAAAGTTATGGGGACAAAATCAATACCGGATGACAAAGTTATGGGGACAAATTCAATAAAGGATGACAAAGTTATGGGGACAAAATCAATAAAGGATGAAATAGTTATAGGGACAAAATCAGTAGGGATGACAAAGTTATTACACAAAATCAATACAGGATGACAAAGTTATGAGGACAAAATCAATACCGGATGACAAAGTTATGGGGACAACATCAATACCGGATGACAAAGTTATGGGGACAAAATAAATACAGAATGACAAAGTTATGGGAACAAAATCAATACAGGATGACAAAGTTATGGGAACAAAATCAATACAGGATGACGAAGTTATGGGAACAAAATCAATACAGGATCACAAAGTTATGGGAACAAAATCAGTACAGGGTGACATAGTTATGGGGACAAAATCAGTACAGTTGACATTAAAAAATCTGGCCATCGATAATCCGGTTCCTTCAGATTTCCGGCATGGATTTCGGAGCGCATTTTTTAATTTACTGCGTTGGCGCGCCACTGTTTTCTGGAGCCGTTTATGTTTTGATGCAGCTGTTGGGTCTTGCTGTTGGGTGTTAACAGGCATTCCTGCTCATTCCATCTTATTTTATCCTTTATTTGCTGCTGCATAGCCCCATTATGGATTCAGCAAATAAAAGAAGTGGTGTAAAACATAAACATCGTTTTTAATTTTCTTTCTTTAACACATTAACTACCGAATTAAAAAACACACTGTGGCCGAATTAAACTTTTTTCCCATTTTCATCTTTAAAAGGAAGCTGTACGTAATTGGATTTGTCATTTTCACATGATAAATGAATTAAAATATTGGTTGCACTCTAGCTATTTTTAACGGCCCTATAACCATAAAAATTATAACTGCTTGCGCCCCATTTTTCAACAATCCGGCGCTAGATCTCCTCAATTGTTGAAACATGTCTATCAGAGACGAGTTACACGCATTTTTTGTAGTCCTAGCACTAGTTGCCACGGAAAACAGTTTTACACGATTTGGTAACTAACCCAAAACGCTGAAAAATAAGAACATAATATCAATTTTCCAGTGTTCTACAACAACCATGCTTTGGGAATTTGTTTTTCGGTGGCAACTTAAAATCTCGAACCAGATCAGAGAATGTTTCAGTACATTTTTCATTCGTTTTATTACTAAAATTAGATTGGCGCCTTGAGCGGCTTGCGGTCCAAATGAGATTATGTTGTGAGCCGCTGACAGCGGCTTGCGGTAGTTAATGAGTTAAAGGACTGTACAGGTAGTCATTTTCTGTTAAATATATACAGCATATATAACCATAAAAAATCCGGCATTTTCAACAATCCGGCACTCCTCAGGTCCAGAGGTTGCCGGATTTTTGAATGTCAACTGTACATGGTGACAAAGTAATGGGAACAAAATCAATACAGGATGACAAAGTTATGGAACAAAATCAGTACAGAATGACAAAGTTATGGGAACAATCAGTACAGGATGACAAAGTTATGGGAACAAAATCAGTACAGGATGACAAAGTTATGGGAACAAAATCAGTACAGGATGACAAAGTTATGGGAACAAAATCAGTACAGGATGACAAAGTTATGGAACAAAATCAATACAGGATGACAAAGTTATGGGAACAATCAGTACAGGATGACAAAGTTATGGGAACAAAATCAGTACAGGATGACAAAGTTATGGGAACAAAATCAGTACAGGATGACAAAGACAGAAGACACTGTACACTTTTACAATTTTTATTTATTATCCCTCTCAGCTCCCCAAGGAGCACAAGCCTTCAACGAACCCATGCCAAGTTCTTATGTCCTGTGCCATCAAGTCAAGGTTTTTCCATTCCCTCTTTATCCTTTTCATTTCTGTCTCCAGCTCTCTTCTCCACTTGTTTCTGTGTCCCTCTACTGCTCTTACCCTGGGGATTCCACAACAAGGTCTGCCTTATAAAGCTATCAACAGGCTTCCTCAATGTGTGTTTCATGCATCGCCAGCAATTTCTCATCTCTTGTTCAACTAGCACTTGGTCTCGTTCTTGTCATCAGTTCCACACTGGTGATCTTGTTGAACCATTTCAACACTATTCAATGCAAGCACCTATTTATGAAAGTCTGGTTGTTGTTTTCACTGTTCTCCATGTTTCAGAGCCACACAATAGGACTGACTTGACATTTGAGTTGAATATTCTGACTTTTGTGTTGGGCTTGATTTCTGTTATTTCCATGTATTTTCCAATGAAATGAAAATCCACCTTGTCTCCAGTGCAGAATTCAGACAAGAGAACAGTGAATGCATTAATATGTTTATGACATGTGTGACTCCCCAGTACAGAATTCAGACAAGAGAACTGTGAATGCATTAATCTGTTTATGACAAGTGTGACTCCCCAGTGCAGAATTCAGACAAGAGAACAGTGAATGCATTAATATGTTTATGACATGTGTGACTCCTCAGTACAGAATTCAGACAAGAGAACTGTGAATGCATTAATCTGTTTATGACAAGTGTGACTCCCCAGTGCAGAATTCAGACAAGAGAACAGTGAATGCATTAATATGTTTATGACAAATGTGACCCCCTAGTACAGAATTCAGACAAGAGAACTGTGAATGCATTAATCTGTTAATGACAAGTGTGACTCCCCAGTACAGAATACAGACTAGAGAACAGTGAATACATTAATCTATTTATGACAAGTGTGACTCCCCAGTACAGAATACAGACAAAAGAACAGTGAATATGCAAGTGTGACTCCCCAGTACAGAATACAGACAAGAGAACAGTGAATGCATTAATCTGCTTATGAAAAGTGTGACTCAACTGCATATCTTGCACATACATCCACATTGGGGTTGTGTCATTTGTATTTATTTTTCACGTATTTCAATTAGTTCTTGCTTTCTTTCCCTTATGTTTATGTTCACCTGACCCTGACGAAGACCCTGTGGCCATAACATCAGCAATTTTCATGGCACCTTTCATCAACCCCTAGTACTTCTTTATTCCATCTCCATTTTCAGCTTGTTTGGAGAAAAATGTGTTTAACGTTTTTGGGGTAGTAATTCAAAATAAAGGAAGTGTCGCATGAAAATGACATTTTGCTTGGTGATCCTGGTGACCCAACTGTTAAGATATTGTGTACGATGATCATATAGAATTATATGACGTCGATATATGACCTCAATCAATTTTTGCCTAAAATGGAGATTAAATAAAGCAGTACTATGGAGACACTTTGTCCTTGTAAAGACATGTTACCTACTTTTGTTTGCCACAATGGGACTCACCTGTCACACTGTTGGCACTGAATGATAAGCTGATCTATGAGATAGCTGTCTAAACACACCGGGCAGTACATTTTGCTGTGGCAAGGCCCGCACTGCGTATAGTTATTCCTCCACTGACACGCAAAGCCAGGTGAGGTTGAACCACAGTTCACGCACATAACACACCTGTCATGAAATATTTTTAAAAACTGATTTTACCTGTCGTGAAATATAAAGGTGATTTACCCTGTCATGAAATATAAAGGTGATTTACCCTGTCATGAAATATAAAGGTGATTTACCTGTCATGAAATATACAGGTGATTTACCCTGTAATAAAATATACAGGTGATTATCTGTCATGAAATATAAAGGTGGTTTACCCTGTCATGAAATATAAAGATGATTTTACCTGTCATGAAATATACAGGTGATTATCTGTCATGAAATATATACTCGTATAAAGGTGATTTACCCTGTCATGAAATATAAAGGTGATTTTATGTCATCAAATATAAAGGTGATTTATCTTGTCAAGAAATATAAAGGTGATTCTATTAAGATAAAACTCCACTTCAGGCAGCACTGATTAGAAACACTGCTCATTTATGTAGAGATGAAAATCTAGTAACTTTTGCTGTCAGAATAAAATAGCAAATTCTGCTGTCAGGATCAAAGTAACGAAATCTGTGGTCATAATAAAGTAACAAAATTTGTGTTCAGATAAAGTAACAAATTCTGCTGTCAGGATCAAAGTAACGAAATCTGTGGTCATAATAAAGTAACAAAATTTGTGTTCAGACAAAATCTGTGGAAATCTGTGGTCATAATAAAGTAACAAAATTTGTGTTCAGATAAAGTAACAAATTCTGCTGTCAGGATCAAAGTAACGAAATCTGTGGTCATAATAAAGTGTGATGAAGTGGACTGAGATTCTGTCTTTCAAATGGCCCATGTCTTTTTCTCCTTGCATTTTGTTCACTTTTTCTAGGAGGGATTACAGGTAATCCATCCCCATGTTTCTTCTCCTTCTATTATTTACGTTTTTCAGAGTGAGATCACGATGGAGTTTTATCTCATCTGCTTTATGTTTCTTCTTTATGTGTTTAGAGTTGGTGTGTAGGAAATTGTTGCAGTATTTTTCTATAGGGAAGATTATAGAGCCTAGACCAGGGTTGCACCAGTTTTAGTCTTTTTAAAGATTGGCGGGGCCATAGACGTATTTTTCGGGAGTTAAATGTATTTCGGCCATTTTTGCTTCATTAGACAGTAGAGGGCAGAGCTTAATCCCATTTCTTTATCTAAAGCAGTAGCGGTTGCATCAGAATTGTTTACGACGATTGATTGGCCGAGAGCTAACGGCATTTGAAATCATTGGGGGAGAATCAAAGCCACGCATATGACGTCACGAGGTCAGCGTGCTGATCTCAGAGGATAAATAGGCCCGTAATTTAATTCTCGTTCTCTCTAATGTAATTGCCAGCCGCGTGCCAGAGTCAAAATTGTCGATTGCCTTTCAGTGGGAAAATTCGAGTTTTGGTAAGCATAATTTTTGCGTGGTACTTTATTTAATTTTTCTAGTCCTAGGCCGAGCAGTTAAGTTTCTTGGGAAGTTACTTTTAAATTAATTCGTAACTTCAGAGCCATCAAATACTATCTTAGTGATAGACTTGAGAAACGAAAGAGGTTCATAATAATTCCTTATTGAAGGAATAGCGGTATTTAAGCTGGTTTAAAAGTTGAGTTGCCGCGGGCGTGCTTTGTATTATTGCAAAGCAGGTCTGTAGAGAAACCTGCATCTGCGAATTATATTTAATTACAGAATGACAGGAGCATGGGTATTTGTGATTTTATTGAGAGTGTAATGCTGCTAGTTATTTATATAGTTACACATCTATCTGTGGACGGAAGTGAAAGAGGTGTAATTTGTAAGCACGTGGGTGCGTTGGTTACTGAATATTTATTTGACAATGTTCAGAGGGGTGAGGGGGAGAGAAGCACGTGGTCGTAAGAATTGTTAACACGTGTTCGTAACTACTGAGATTAAATTGGTAACCTGGGGTTATGTATAACTTCTAGGCAGTATGTCTATGCTAGCATCTAACAGGGTTATACGTTATTGATTATGTATTGTGTACAACCCACAAAAGCCAGATCTAAACCTCAGAAATGAGGTATCTGAGGAAAGTGGTTGAAGTAATAAGAAGAGACATGGTCCGCAACCAGACGATCCATCAAGGCCTAAAATCCCATCCGCTGCAGACCCAAATAGAACAGTCCCAACTAAGATGGTTTGGCCATGTCTGCAGAATGGGAGAAGATCAGCTACCACGACAAGCATGGGAAACAAAGAGCCAGGGATCCAGACCTCCAGGACGACCCAGAGTCCGCTGGGAGGACAACATTAGACAATCTTTGAAGAACCGAGGACTAGAATGGAACCAGGCCAGGAAGAAGACAGCTGATAGAATGGTCTGGCGCTCTCTCTTCCAAACCTCTACACCTCACGGTAGAAGGGGAACGACTAAGTAAGTAAGATTATGTATTGTGGTTCTGAGTATTCAGAAGACGGAGATGAAATTATTTCTGTTAAGGGAATAATATTTGTATTATCATGTTAAATGTGATTTAATATTATTGACTGGAATTTTAGGAATTCCTAGAGAGGTCTAGTTTATTTTGTGTTCAACAATTGCTGCCTGTGGGGTCAGAGTAAGAAGTGGGCCAAAGTATTTTTGGACAGATAGATAGGCTTCAGTAGAATATTGTTGTGAATTGTAACCAGCCAGGCAGAACCCTAGGTCAGACGGTCTGCGTGATTGTATTGCCGGGTAATGTTTACTTTTGGGCTCAGGTAGAGAAGGGAGTTGAGTGGAGGAGCAGACTTTGTTGGCCCGATTATTTGTATGGTGGTGCATAACGGGAAGAGAGTCAGGGAGTTATTTTAGGAATGTCTTATTTACATGTTGTTTAGCTGTTGCAATTTTTTCTGTCTAACAGCAGGTATCCCGGCTCTGAGGGAGAGAGCGAAAGTTTCCAATAACTTTTCCCCGGCAAGAGTTGGCAATCTCACACAGAGAAGGGTTGAGATTTTTGCCAGAGGCGGACGAAGTATAGAGAACCCGTTTTTCCCAGGCAGGGGAAGACATTTCTCGAGTGGAAATAGGATTTGTTGGATAAATCCTGAGCGCTGAGCTCGTTCTGTTACACACGCAGATTTGGCATGCTGCCAGTGTTGTCGTAATTATTTCGCTTCATCCCGGCCATAATAACGCCGAAGGCCTGAACCCAGAGGGGAGCGGGCAGGTAAATCCAGGGTGGTAGCAGCAAAACCAGCTACCTATGCCAGTTTTTCCAGAAGTTAGTGTTTAAACCTAGTCATCACTTACAGAATTGTGGAGGGAAACAGGGTTACAATACCCTCTACAGATTTTAGAGCAGAGGACAGCTGCTGAAGTTTAGTCTACAGGTGGTAGACCTGAAAGACAGAACTGAGACATAGTTTTGTGTAGATCATAACAGAGGACAGCTGCTGAAGAGTTGTAGAAGAGTTAGTTGTGTAGCAGTGTTCGGGAGATTTCAGGATAGGCTGTGTAGAACCGAAGTCTGTGCAGAGATTGTGTAGACACTTCGTAGTCGTTCCAGCTGACTGTGTACTTAGAGTTAGAGTTAGAATTTAGAACAGCTAGTTTGGAGTGGAGGCTCGACATCTGAGACCCCACCAAGTGCAGTGTGGTTTATTTAATTTAATCTTACCTTCTTTCTTCATACAGGTGAAACTTGTGGGTGAAGGGTTGGGTTTGATGATACATCATTTGTAATTTGCCTGAAATTGTTTTCCAGGTGTGCTTACACTGCATTTCTATCCCTTTGACATGTATTTGATTACTTGTTTGTGTGTATAATAAAACTTGTACATTTATAGTCTGGACCAGTCATTTCTATTATGTACAGTAGCTATCTGTTGTCTGTATTGTGGTGTATGTGAATCTTAGTTGAACCTTATCCCCTTAGGGTAGTTAGAGGTGGACGAGGCCATAGCAATTTATACGTCTGGAGTGGCGAGGAAGAGTCAACTTTGGTTCTCAACCTCGGAGCCAATGGTCTCAACTTTCACATTTGCACTGTCATTTTCATCTGAATCTATCCTTTCAGTCTTTCTTCTCACTAGTGTCTTGTCACTATATGTAGACAGCCTCTAGTCGTAAAACCATTTCGTGACATAAAGTAACAACATTTTTGTTCAGATAAAGTAACAAATTCTGCTGTCAGGATCAAAGTAACGAAATCTGTGGTCAGACGAGTAATAAAATGTGCACAACATCCCGAAGATGTTACCACTTTGTTCTTTGAGAAAACAAAACTACATTTTTTATTCTGCCCATGCATTCATGTAAGTTCTTATTTTTTGTGGTTTTTCCTTGTTTGTATTGATCACATTCTGGAGAAGAGAGCTGGAAACAGAGGTGAAAATGATGATTAGTGTGTGGAAAGAACTTGAGATGATGGCACGTGACAGGAGTTGGCATGTGTTTGTTGAAGGCCTATGCTCCTTTGGGAGTGGAGGGTTATGAATGAATGAAATTGATCACATTTGGTAAAATTCTTTGCTTGTGAATAAACAGAAGTAATCATAAGAGGCAGCATCTAAATCTAGAATGTGTTCAGGTCCAGGGTTTCCTACAAAGTCACAAATTTCAACTGGAGTACGCTATGAAGACAAGCCTCCTTCGTTTGACCTGTCATCAGTATCATTACTTCTTTCACTAGATTCACTTTTGTCAGTGTCACTGTCAAGTGCCTAAATTGGGCCATTATTCAATATTCACACCTGACTCTGCCACTTCATTAGCATCCTGATCAAATACCAAGTTACTTCTCACACCTCAAAGCAAAGATTCAACCGCCCGGAAGGCTATAGTTTTAAAAAAATCATGAAAAGTCATAATATTGATCGATTCTAATAAAAATTTCAGAAACGGAAGCTTTACATGTACCGGAAATCTATCTAATACTCAAGTATCACTAAATATCAAGATCTCATTGCTACTTGACAACGATCAACAATGACTAGCAAACTATTTTTGATCACTTTGGATGGGACATTAGACTTTCCGGCCAGGACATTAGACTTTCAGGCAGGGCAATTTTGGCATTTTAAACGGTAAAGGGTTAAACCCGATGTTAGGATAACTTATATGCAGTGGTTTAGCCATCTCACAAGAATGGAGCCTCATAAACTACCACTACGTGCCTACAACAGTAGATGATCTGATTTCAGGGCACGGGGAAGACCAAATGGCAGATGGATAGACAATATCACAGACATCCTACAACAACATAGGCTCACAGCAGCCACCTGACATACTTGGCTCAAGAACGTGAATTCAGCCCCCACATATACTTCACGGCAATGATGAAAGGAAAAAGGAAAAGCAATTAAGCTAGGATAAATGAATTAAATGAATTCTTTGGCTGAAAAAAATGCAACCTGCTCTAAGATCAGCTAAAATACGCTTAGAGATGAGCTAAGACAGAATTATACAGTAATAATCGATCACACACCACCCAGGTGTTACTGGGGTCTGAAAGGTGAGGAAAGAATAGTAACACTGTTCCCTACCATGCATGTCACAAAAACTGACTCAGGAGGGTTGGGCATGGGGCTCGTTACTCCATCCTGTAAAAAATGTTAAACCTCAAAAACTTCTAAGGAAAATAAAACTCAGCCATCCAAGACAGAAGGAGGTCCTCTGGCAGGGAGGTGCATGATGCAACACAGAAAAGTTATTCTGGGACTCTGCGAGATAAGGTGGAAAAGGGAACAGAGAGGATTACCAGAAAATCCCTGTTCTGGAATCCACAGATGCAGCAATAGTGAATGCAGTCAGCGACCCATAGCTGTACTGCTTGCATCAGGACCAGCAAACCAGAGCTGGTCAAGACCGCACTCCACCTCCACGTGGTGGTCCTGGAAACAGTCTGCAGCAGTGCAGTCTAGCTGAGCGAGTGCGGATCGCAATGGGAAGGCAAACCCGGTCCCTAAAAAATGCTGTGCTGAAGTCGGATGTGTCGACCGAAAGGTGCAGATATCACAGCTTAGGCGTAAACAGACACAACGCAACCACCGTCCTTTTCAGGGCGAACGAAGAAGAAGAAGAATCCACAGAGTAAGAGAGGTAGAAGACTAAAGAACTCATGGAGAAAAGAACTGAAGACAGGCATGAAGGGGATGAAGAAGACATGGAAAGAACTTGAGCAGACGGCACGGGACAGGAAGACTTGGCATACGTTTGTTGACGGCCTACATTCCTTTGTGTGTTGTAAGGTGAAAGAAGAACTGATCACACAGTCATTTACAAATTATCCAAAAATGCTCTCATATTTTTTAAGTTCAGAGAGATCTCTGAAGAGACAAAGATAAAAAAAGGGATCACTTCTTCTGACACTTGTATGTTAAATTTCATCCCTACTCACCACTTGCACTTCCAGTTTCCTTTTGGCACAGTTTCCAGGGGTGGGTCGAGACAGTAAGTATGGTAGCTGATATCACAGTCATCACATAGCAGAAGACGACCCTCATCATAGGGTCCACCACAACCTTCACATACAGTGCAGTCTAGGCACCGCCAACCTTTCTGTAACATCACCTTGGTAACCTGCCACAGATAACACATCAAAATACATGTAGGAAAAGCTGAGATAAACTGCAGAGCTATAGTTCATGTCCTATGCTCCAAAAAGGGTGTTCAAGAGTGGAGAACACTCGTAACAAAACATTAATAAGTAAGGGCATTTTAAATCCATTTACTGACATTTCCTCCTCTTCCTCGCTCTCATATAACCACATCTGTTTCTTTCATAAAGTTGCATAATAATATAATAATATTGTATATAACAAGAAAAAAAATTATCATATAAGGATTAGTGATGGTAGCAGGAATTATTGTTGTTATTTAACTAGGGCTGCTGAACTTCTCGCTCTTTTGCAGCCAATACCAAGTTGAAGTTTCCTTCAGGGAAGTACCTAGGTTTAATTTTTATATTTATTTAGGTTCTTATGTGTCCTATCTAGCCTTCACTTTCTTTCCTTTCCCTGACGAAGGCCTTGTGGTCGTAACGTTGGCTATTTTCTTTGTCTTTTGTCCTCGTAAGACGAATTACCTTTTTTTCGATTTTTTTTCACACCCATCCATTTTACTCCACGTCTTACAGCAGTTCCCCTCAACTTCCTGTACATTCCCCGCCATCCAAGGGGGCTCTCCAACTATGCAGAGCTAAAATACTGTGCTCTGGTTCTGGGCTTTCCCAAGAAATTGTCAAATCCTGCACAAAGCCACTTCTCAGCTCCCCCTGCCTATCACTGGGTCCATAATGAGATCCTCCTGCATGCAGTTAACCATGTCCAAGCCAAAGAATTATGCCTAGGGCTCAAGTGACTTCTCCAAGCTTAGCGTGAAGTGCTGGGTTCTCAACAAGTTTCACCACAGGGGGAATCCCTGGAAGTGTGTGGATGATTTCAAGAGTCAATGAGGGTGTAATTAACCTCACAGAGGTTCACTTCCACATTTGTATATTGTAGCACAGTGCATTGCTGTGGGTCATATAAGGATGACACCAGATATGCCTCCATGCACAGAATATAGATGTAAAAAGAGCATCAACTTACAGTGACTGAAACACAGTAGGGATGGTAGCACTGTCCACACTGGGTACACACTATCATTCTGGATTCTTCATCTTTGCCAAAGGAGCCACAAGCTTTGCATATGTCCTGCTCAGAAAGAAAAGAAGAATAAGTATTTTAATATGAAACAAATATAAAGGTATGTTATCAGGCACTCGTAGGAAATAAAGAAGTAGAACACTAGACAACAGAAAAACAACAGACATGAGTGGCTTACCCAGGATTTCTTCTTCTTCTTCGTTCGCCCTGAAAAGGACGGTGGTTGCGTTGTGTCTGTTTACAACGTAGCTGTGATATCTGCACCTTTCGGTCGACACATCCGACTTCTGCACGGCATTTTTTAGGACCGGGTTTGCCTTCCCATTTCGACCCACACTCGCTCAGCCAGCCTGCACAGCTGCAGACTGTTTCCAGGACCACCACGTGGAGGTGGAGTGCGGTCTTGACCAGCTCTGGTTCGCTGGTCCTGACGCAGGCAGTCAAGCTATGAGTCGCTGACTGCATTCACTATTGTTGCATCTTGGTCCCACCCAGGATTTGAACCCTGGACCTTCCGTGCAACAACCCCGCCTAGCCATGCAAGCGAATCACACTATCCTCCCTGCCATCTACGCATCACCAAAAAAATGATGTTTCAATGACAGGTCATTAGTGCGAACCGCAATACACGACACCGGAAGTTCACCATGGGCAGTTTAGCCTATTAATGACACAATCACTTCTGTTGTTTCCCTATCGTGCAGTATAGGCCAGTCCAACAAGACAAGGACCTTAATACTGTGTCCAGTAAATGATAGTAGACTTAGAACAGTGAGAACAGGACAGAGGGTAGGTTTGGTATTGTATAAACATTTATTACACATAAGGAAGGGAAACCCGAGACCTGTAAACAGTAAATTAATATGAAACAAATATAAAGGTATGTATGTTATCAGGCACTCGTAGGAAATAAAGAAGTAGAACACTAGACAACAGAAAAACAACAGACATGAGTGGCTTACCCAGGATTTGAACCCTGGACCTTCCGTGCGACAACCCCGCCTAGCCATGCAAGCGAATCACACTATCCTCCCTGCCATCTACGCACCACCAAAAAATGATGTTTCAATGACAGGTCATTAGTGCGAACCGCAATACACGACACCGGAAGTCCACCATGGGCAGTTTTAGCCTATTAATGACGCAATCACTTCCACAGGCCTACAACAAACTCATACCAAGTCCCTGCCCTGTGCCATCAGTTCCAGGTCTTTAAATGTCTTCCTCACCCCTTTCATTTCTGTCTCCAGTTGTCTTCTCAGTGCGTTTGTCTATCTCCCTATATCGCTCTTACAATTAGGATTCCAGAACAAGGGCTATCTGGTAATGCTATCAACAGCTTTCCTGAAATGTGCGTCCTATCCATTGCCAATGACTTCTTGGTACAGTTTTCCTGCATAAGGGCTAAATTATTAGGGATTGGTCCAGTAATCTGCAGTGGGCAGTTCTCAGGCTAAAAAGAATGGTCTGCTGGTACCTTTTAAGCAGTTGGATTGGGGTCAGATCTGTTGTCCACATCCATTTGTTTCATCCACTGGAATTTTTACTGGCTGTGGATTATGGTTTTAGCCTCTCAACAGAGCAGTCAGTGGCTGAAATGTTCCACTTTGCCACTAGCTGACAAATCAATAAACCATTCAACTCATGTGTGTTGAAGATTTGTTTTGAATCTTGGGTTCCTAATGTTGCAAACTTTCTCACCATTACTTGAAACTTGATCTCTTGAATAAACTATTAGTATTAACCATTATCATTGTTCAATCGAGTCTATTCTCTATTTTATCAGAGGTTCTATTGTCGGATTCTTATCTGTTCAGTTTTCTATTATTAATTCTGATATGCTTGCGATCTTATGACCACGTTGTGGTATGTTTTAAATGGAGCATATGCATTTTTAAATGTCAAATCAATGCCAAGGTTAACGAGTAACGGTTAACATCCAACAATGCTGATAATGCACAAAACGTCACCAATAAGAAAAACTCGATCGTGGACGACTGGTTATATTTATTGACAAATACAGTCATGTTGCAATAAAACACTGTAGCATCACTTTGCTATTTTTAATCATTAGACTCTATTCTTGTTAAACTACATAGTCTTCTATGTATCTTCTGCCATCGCATCAAAACATTATTCAAGTGTACTATTACATATTTTATTTATGTCTGCATAACATTCTAGCAAAGCTAGACTCAATTTAGATTCTGAGTTTATATTATAGTCCGTTTGGCTTAGTACGCCATATTTATCAATTTCACGTCCAATTACTGTTTATCCTTTTTTCGGACACTCAAGTCCCTAAAGACACTTCTTATCTTACTTAGTCTTTCCCCTTCTACCATGAGGTGTAGAGGTTTGGAAGAGAGAGTGCCAGACTATCCTATCGGCTGTCTTCCTCCTGGCCTGGTTCCATTCTAGTCCTCGGTCCTTCAAAGATTGTCTAATGTTGTCCTCCCAGCGGACTCTGGGTCATCCTGGGGGTCTGGATCCCTGGCTCTTTGTTTCCCACGCTTGTCGTAGTAGCTGATCTCCCATGCAGACATGGCCAAACCATCTTAGTTGGGACTGTTCTACTTGGGTCTACAGGGGGTGGGATTTTAGGTCTTGACGTATCGTCTGGTTGCGGACCATGTCTCTTCTTGTTACTTCAACTACCTTCCTCAGATACCTCATTTCTAAGGTTTGGATCTGGCTTTTATGGGTTGTAGTCATTGCCCATGACTCGCATCCATATGTCAAGACTGGGACATAGGTGGAGCGGTATACAGCCATCTTCGTTTTCTTACCAACCTCTCTCTTGCTGAGGAATCCTCGATTTATGGCCTGAAAAAGTCTCCCAGCTGCTGCTTTCGAGTGGCCAACTCTTTTTTTGATGCCTCCCTTTCGGTCTATAATAGCTCCGAGATATTTAAAGTGGTCGACCTGCTCCGGGACCTGTTCTCCCAGCTTAATCTGATGTCTTCTTTCTTCTCGTGATATCACCATGGATTTTGTTTTAGAGCTGCTTATGACCATCCCTCTCTTCTCCAGCTCTTCCTTCCAGACTTGCAGGTTGGATTGGAGATGTGCCTCTGATTTAGCAATCAGGACAACATCATCAGCAAATGCCAGCTCTGAAATACATACCTGTCTCATCTTCCAGTACCCCACTGAATACTTTCTTGTTCTCTCCTTACATGACTTGATAACATTGTCCATGAGGAGTATGAAAAGATAAGGTGACAGGATATCACCTTGTCTTACACCAGTGATGGTTCTGAACTCTTCTGACTTATGGTTTGCTGTCCTCACATAATTTCTGCAAGACTTGTAGAAGCTCTGTATAGCATGAATCAGAGGTGCTGGAATGTTCTTCCTTGCCAAACAGTCCAAAAGTTTGCTCCAGGGGACCCTGTCAAATGCCTTTTCCAGATCTATGAAACAAAGATGGATCTCACTCTTATACTCAAGGGCCTTTTCACTCAGCTGTCTGAGTGTGAAGATTAGGTCTTGAGTACTTCGGTTTGCTCAGAATCCGGACTGGACCTCATCCAATTGTGGCTCAGCTAGGCGTCAGAGTCTCTGCTCTAGGATTCTAGAGTAGATTTTATCAGGAACACTGAGAAGGGATATGCCTCTATGGTTTCCACATTGTCGATTGTCACCCTTTTTGAAAATTGGTGTTATGATGGCAATCTCCAAGTCCTTTGGTATGGTCTTGTTGCACCACGCCACCTGTAGGACCCTTAAAAGTAATAGGTCGCCTGATGCTCCCATGTACTTAACCATTTCTGGTGTTATACCATCATGCCCTGCTGCTTTGCCCATCTTGATTTTCTCCAGTGCTGCCTTCAGTTCTTCCATCTTTATGTTATCTTCATCACCATGACACTTCTTATCAATATTTCAAACAATGGCAACGGCCACACTTTACACTACACTGATGGGTGGATAAAACCACATTAAGTAGAAACACTACCGATGGGCTCAAAAGCCATAATGCAGACCATTGCTACATTTACTGGTGGCCAAGCCACATATTTTAAGAAACACATTTGATAGGCACTAATGCCACAAGCAGACTGATTTGTAACTATGTATAATGTGTCATCATACAATATGCTACATGGTGCAATCATCCCGACCAAAAATAAACCAGCCAAGATGATTATACACCATGAAGCAACTCCCAACAATATGTGACTATATGTTGATAAATCAATAAAAATCAATCAACAAATTATGAAAGACTATAAGAGAATAAATCAATAAATCATACTTCCGCTCAACAACATTCACACAAGCCACGTACCTGGTCCATGACAAAACTATCTGAAGATTCCGCTAATATTAAAGTTGACGGGTGGTCATCTCCATCATCATCCTCATCGTCATCATCTTTTTTCTCCTTCTCTTTCTCCTTTTCTTCGATCTGTCCATCAACAGACTGCATAGAGTAGGCAGGGGAACTTGCAGAAAAAGGTGGCTGAGACAAGGAATGGTGTGAGATAGGCTAGGGGAACAAAATGGAAAGAAAAACAAATGAAACATCCACAATACTGAATTTACAGCCTTCTTCTTCTTCACCTTTCAACTCTCAGGGAAGCAAAGGCCTTCAACAAACGTATGCCAAGTCTTCCTGTCCCATGCCATCAGTTCAAGGTCATCTTTCTATGTCTTCTTCATCACCTTCTTGAGTGTTTCCAGTTCTCTTCTCCATGTGAACAGAGATTGTCTGGTATTGCTATTGTTGCAGACTTTCGTCGTAGATTGTTGGGCTAATATTATGTTTCACTGTATGCGTTATTAATTCATCTGATCTGTCTATCACGGAGTATCTTTCTGCTGCAACATGGGATTCATCTTTGTTATTTTTTAGTTGAGTATCAGCGTCTCTTTCATTAAACTTTATATATATATTTGACTGTCAGTGTTATATTCTTTGAATTATTAGTGGCTTGACAGAGTTTTGTATTCTTTGAACCAACCTTGAAGGTTAACGGTCACTTGTCATATAACATAATTGAAACTTGCAGAAGACTTCAGTGAACACGTCTCGTTCGGACGACTAAACAGTTTTAATGATCATTCATCGTTCATAATGTAGTATTGACAATAATACGAGGTGTGTTCAAATGAAACCCGTCCCAGTGGCTTTATAACAAATATATGTAAGGTACATCAGCAGGAGTAGTAGAATTAAATACAGCAATTGTTATGAAGCAAGTACCCACTGGGGTTCTTTAGAAATAGTCACCATAGGCATTCAGACACGCATCCCACTGTTTGGGTAGACGGCGGATGCCGTCCGAGAAAAATGACTTTGGTTGCTTATTGAACCATTTGGTCACCGAGGCCCTGACGTCTGCATCGGAGTCGAATCGTTGTCCCTTTAAGATTTTTTTAAGGGTCCGAACAAATGAAAGTCACATGGTGACAGATCGGGGCAGTAGGCTGGGTGTGGCAGAACTTCCCACCTTTTCCTTGCTAACGCTTCCTGCACAATGTTCGCAACATGTAGACGAGCATTGTCATGCAACAGAATACACCACACGAAAGCATGCCGGGTCGTTTATTCTTGATGGCTGTATGCAGGTTGTCTAGTGTGTCTTTGTAGCGGATGGCATTGATGGTCACGCCAGGCTCTTTAAAGTCTACCAATAGAAGCCCTTCATGGTCAAAAAATGCGGTCAGCATAACCTTACCGGCGGAAATCTGTGACTTGAATTTTTTGGGTTTTGGTGATCCGGGATGTTTCTATTGCATGCTCGCTGATTTGCTGCACGGCTCAAAGTAGTGGCACCACGACTCATCGCCTGCCACTATGCACAACAGAAATGCGTCACCCTCCTCTTTGTAACGCAGCAGGTGGTTCAAACTCCACCTCAAGCGTTCTTCATTATGGTGATCGGTCAGCATCCGTGGGACCCATTGTGAACACACCTTTCGATACTTCAGTTTCTTCTTAACCACCATATGAACTGTCCCAAGAGACACAGCGAATTCCTCTGCTAGCGAACGTAAGCTCCGATGACGGTCCACCCGTATTGCTGCATCAATCTCGGCGATGGCTTCTTCTGTCACAACAATATGCACCTGACCTGGCAGCGGAAGATCTTTTGTTAACTGACGTCCTTCTCGAAACATTCGTGCCCAGTATTTCACTGTAGTCTTAGACACACTTTTGTCACCATACACTGCTTTCATTCGGTGATGAATGTCGACATCCTTCGGCTCTTAGGAACTGAATCACCGCTCGCTGATCGACCTTGGACGGATTCCTTATCACACCGGCCATTATTTTAACGGTCTGCAGCACAACCAATGAATACAAGGAGAATGAACACTTACACACTTGTACATTCGTATGTGCTTATTACGTCAGATGTGATGTCATCATGCTCCTCCTACGAATGTCCACTTGGCGCAGCACGGCCTGGTTTCATTTGAACACGCCTCGTATATTTCACACTAAGCCACTTGCTATCACATTTCAGAGTTTGTATCTTATCAGACATTGCATGTCTGTCAGGTAACCGTTATACATGTCTTTCATGTCTTTGACCAAAGCTATTTACCAAGCATTTGCCATAATTATTATATTTATGCAGTATTAATCTTGCTGCTAATAGTTTCATGAAGGAGTGATCCTAATACACACATCAAAAAACTCTGTCTATAATATCAATTCAATTTGGCATTCATAGCCGGGCTCTATCAGCCGTTACACCTTATATCTGCGTTCGTATTTCATGACTTTTGCATCTAATAATTATTGCGGTTAATACCAACTTATATAACTTCGGACTCAATGGTCCTTACACATTATTACTTGATTGCTTTACCAGCACTATCTTAACGGTTAGACATATTCCTTTAGTGGTTATACCACACAATTATAAAACACTGTTCTATGCCCGAAGGCTACACATAAGACTACTGTTACTAGCCTAACGCGTCAGACGTTATACGCGAACCTTATTATTTTTATTCAGTAGAGGTGTTACATGGTGCAACCATCTGAATTAAGTTCAAACCAAAATGCTCGCAGACCATGCAACAATCCTCAACAGCTATTAATAGATTTTCTCAATGTGTGTCCTATCCATCTCCAGTGTCTTCTTCTCATTTCTTGTTCCTCTCAATCACCTTGTAACATATAAAATGCCAAGCCGACACTGCAGTTCCCATCACGTTTTGCAAAAGTACAGGTGCAATTAATTTCAACTAATGTGAACAATAAAATTTCTTGGGTTAAGGCTACAAATATAGTATCATTTATCAGTAACACTTGTACCTGCTCAAGGTTATTTAACTTCATAATCTGGTTAATAATTCTCTTACTCCCTGGATTATGCAGGAAAATGATACAGCTATGATATGTATTAAACAATAAAATGATATAACCATGACACATTAAAACATGAAAATGAAGCAGCCATGATACATTTTAAAAGGAAATGACACATTAAACAAGATAATGAAACATATTTTTTGATATATTACACACAAAAATGAAACAGCCATGATATAATAAACCAAAAAAAACTGAAGAGGCCAAGACGTACTATACATAATAATGAAGCAGCTATGATAAACAAAGACCTTGATGCCATCACAAGAACAGCTACGCTATGGACCATTGAAAGAATGCGAAAGAGAGGCCAACCAAAAACAACTTCGCGGAGAACTGTGGAGGCTGAGATGCAAAGAATGAACCAGAGATGGAGCACTGCATGAAGGATGGCCGCCGACTGAAGCAAAGTGGAAGCCGTTTGTTGCTGCCCTACAGGCATGATGATCACTGATTGCTCTGACAGTCCGGCGGCTAAGGATCAAAGAAGAAGATGATAAACAAGAAAATGAAACAGCCATGACATAATTTATTATACAAGAAACTGAAACAACTACAACACATGTAACACAAGAAATCAAAATAGCCATAGGGGAGAACTTACTTACTTACTTAGTCGTTCCCCTTCTACCGTGAGGTGTAGAGGTTTGGAAGAGAGAGCGCCAGACCATTCTATCAGCTGTCTTCTTCCTGGCCTGGTTCCATTCTAGTCCTCGGTCCTTCAAAGATTGTCTAATGTTGTCCTCCCAGCAGACTCTGGGTCGTCCTGGAGGTCTGGATCCCTGGCTCTTTGTTTCCCATGCTTGTCGTGGTAGCCGATCTTCTCCCATTCTGCAGACATGGCCAAACCATCTTAGTTGGGACTGTTCTATTTGGGTCTGCAGCGGATGGGATTTTAGGCCTTGACGGATCGTCTGGTTGCTGACCATGTCTCTTCTTGTTACTTCAACCACTTTCCTCAGATACCTCATTTCTGAGGTTTGGATCTGGCTTTTGTGGGTTGTAGTCATTGCCCACGACTCGCATCCATATGTCAAGACTGGGACATAGGTGGAGCGGTATACAGCCATCTTCGTTTTCTTACCAACCTCTTTCTTGCTGAGGAATCCACGATTTATGGCCTGAAAAAGTCTCCCAGCCGCTGCTTTTCGAGTGGCCTGTAGTGAAATTGACAGAGATACAACGGTAAAAAATCCTCCAAGGATAACATTTAAGGATAAAAACATAATGCGTAGGCTGCGAATAGTACATGATCGCCTAGACCGCGGGTCATCATCCTCCATAAAAATTGACTTGCTAGACAGGAGGGGAACGGCGGATCAAAAAGGAAAAAAATATGACTGGAAAGATTGCGTGAGACTGGAAAGGCTAAGGAGACGCAATTGGGGGGGGGGAACGGAGAAAAGTCACGTTTCCCAAGTTGACATAAAAAGTAAGCAACTCGACAGAAGGGACCATAGATATGTTACGCCACAGTCATTTATTGGACGCTTTTGCGCGATACCAAGCCCTTGATTTGAATTCAGCGGCTAAACGCAGATGTTAGGAATATTACAAAAATTAAAAAGTACTTTTTTCTTAATATTAATGTTAGGAATATAAAAATTAGCTGGCCGGATGGCCTATTCTGAGCAGTGAACTAATATGTTCTTACTTTTACAGACGGATAGATAATATTGAAGATAATGACAAAAGACAGTGTTGTTCACATCATCGACAGACTGTATTGAATCTAAAAGTGTCGCTATTTGAAAAAAAAAAAAAAAAAAAAACACGACTTCAAGACGCAGGTGTTCAAATCTACGTAGTATGGAAGAGAGGGTTTTTGGGTGGTAGCTGTGTCTAAAAATAACTTTTAACGACAAAATTTTGGAGGGGAGAGAAAGGTTGGTTCAAAAATCAAGTACATTTTGTAGAAACACAAGTAGAGACGGACAGACTAACAGATAACCATCCATACTTGACTGAAGCATGACTGAAATGACTTTATGGTAGGAAATTTGAAATTCAAATAAACCTGGGCAGTGATTGGCCACAGACAATCATATCATTAGCGCTCAGACGCGAAAGTGGGGCCATTCTTCAATAGTTGTTCAGTGATAGACACAGATTTTAAAGTGTGGTGATTTCCATATGAAAGAAAGTGTAAGAAGTTTAGGGACGCCATACTATAGCCAGCAGCTCAGCTGAGTTTTGCTAGCAATTCTGTGTTATTTATTCATAATCTGGTAAGATTGAAATTATTTCCTTATATATTTTGAATATTGTTTCATGTTCGAGTGATTTGATACTGCCATATCAAAATCTAGCCTTACAAACAAGTAGGGATTTGCTCTAGACCCCCCGCCCTAGTCAGGGTCTAGGGACCAACAATATACATAAACTCCAGCAAGGGTTAGGCAAGACAGATCAAGTGTTGAGAATAATGAAACATATTACCTATCCTCTTTTAGGGCAGACAACTAATAAATATTTTTCAGAATCTATAGTCTGGGAGGATCTATCTGATGTAAAACCACCATGGTAAATGTGCTGTTTGGTCAGAGAGATCTGACCTGTCTGTATGATGTGGTTGTTGTGTCAGTGTTGTGTCCAGACGTGGGTAGAGAATAGATTTTGACACATGGCCCATACTTTGATTGCAGAGCTGTGAGTTTCTGTTGTCAACAAAGCAGTGTCTATTCAGTGGGTGACTTTACTCGAGTGTATCTGTGCAGTACTTGTGACAGAGACCACCATTATTGCCCGCCAGCACGGAGAGGTGGGACCATCAGATTTCAGCACCAGAGCTACAACGACAAGATGAGTGAGCCTCTGGTCTGCTGGACATTCACCAAAGCCCTTTAGTTACTAATAACCCCATAAAAATTCCCACCATTTTCTGGACACTGTGTAGTCAATATAGACAGGTGTGATGAGGCCACCCCAACAGCACAAACAGTAACTATCCTCCCAAGTAGATGACTACTAGAACATTTTAATAAAACTAACTAATATAGTACATATATATGTACACTATTGCATTTATGATATAATATT
The DNA here is from genome assembly GCA_024509875.1 of Oreohelix idahoensis. Lineage (NCBI taxonomy): Eukaryota > Metazoa > Mollusca > Gastropoda > Stylommatophora > Oreohelicidae > Oreohelix > Oreohelix idahoensis. The sequence goes on along the minus strand of JAMPIV010007628.1, from coordinate 143,043 downwards.
CCATGCATTTCTTTCATAATTTCTAAATCCTTTTAAGTTCTGGTCAACCTAAAAAATTGATCCAGAACAAAATAAATGTAATATAATTCTATCAAAAAATTTTACACACGTGAGTTAGTTCAGTGTATTTTAACATTTATTAATATTATTAGTCTTGTTAAATATCTGTGGGTATATCTATAACCTATTACACCACACTACATAGCATAACCCTAGACACTTTACGTAGCCACATTCATTAAAAAAAATTAAGTGTGAGGTCGTAGTGGTAGCAAGAAAGGCCTTCTGACAATTCTCAACTACATTTTATCTCAGGAGCCTTCACAGCTGGCCTCATACAATTACATTTAGTAATATCACCATCATACAATACCATCAACACCACTACATAAATTGGGGTCTTGTCCAGGGATAATTAGCCCAACAGTAATATTAGGATCTCCTGGTGGGAGAAATAAAATTAGAGGAAAAAATTGTGAAATTCCCTTTAAAATTAAAAGTGTCCCTGTAGATAAAAGTTGGTGAATCTTCACAGCCAGTAATAATTAATTAGTTAACTGGTTAGTTAGAATTGGTTAGACTATAGTCATAAGAAGTACTTAGTGTATTTACTGGTTAGAGATTTATCTTGTATATTATTATATTGTCTAAAAAGTATGGCGGAGCTGGCAAAATTTAGATCAGCTGCTGTGCTCACCGCGAAGGAGATGGGAATGGATGGTCAAATTTTAATTCAATACGTAACGGCTGAATGTGATAAATATATTGAACGGGAAGAAAGGAGATTAGAAAAAGAGGCTGAAAGAAAATTGGAGTCTGACAGGTTGGTTGAAGAGAAGAAGTTAGAGGCTGAGACTAAGAGGCTGCAGATTGAGGCAGAAGAAAAACGACAGCAAAGGGAGGCAGAAGAAAAAAAGGCCGAAAGGGAGGCAGAAGATAGAAGGTTGCAAAGGGAGCACGAATTACGACTAAGGGAGCTGGAATTACAAGGCCAGGCTCCTGAAAATGGTGCCAGCCCTTTTGCCTCAGATGCTACGCCCAGTCTGGGAGCCTCAAACTCCGCTATGGGGTTTCATTTAGACCATTTTGTTGAAAAAGACGATGACATAGAGGGGTACCTAGGACGTTTTGAGTTATTAGCTACTACATATGGGTTAGAGAGAGAGAGGTGGAGCTTAAAGCTATCACAGGGATTGAGAGGTACTTCTTATGAAGTATTTGCCAAAATGAACAGGGAAGACCAAGACAATTATGACATGTTAAAGCAGGCTTTGTTATTAAGGTACGAGAAGAATGGTGAATTTTATCGTAAGAAATTTAGAAATGCCAAACTGTTGTCTGGGGAGACATACCACCAATTCTCTGCTAGACTAGAAACCTATTTGGAGAAATGGACGGCTCTGGGGAAGACCCAAGATCTTAAAGAAATGATCATGATTGAGCAATTGAGAGAGTCCATGGCTCCAGACATGAGAAAATTTCTCATGGAACAAGGTGCAGAGAAGTTGGGGGAAATTTTAAATGTTGCTGAGAGGTATCAGGCAGCCCAGGCAGAGGTAAGTGGTGCTAAGAAGAAGCACATAGACAATTTTAAAGCTCCACAGCAATTTAATAAATTTGATACTAGAGAGCAGGGAAATAAAGGTAGGACAAACTTTGAGCGGCCAAGAAATGACTATCGCGACAGAAACTCACAGTTCAATGACCAAAAGTTCAATGAAAGAAAACCGTTGAACCAAGGAAAAAGATGGTGTAAATGGTGCAAGAAGGATAACCATAACACCGAATTTTGTAGAAGGAAACCTTCAAACATTGCTGCAATGAAGTCGGGGACGCAAAGATTAAAGGTTAATCCTAAGGGACAACAGGAACCTTATCACCCCCCAGTTTGTGAGGATGTTATTTGTAATGGGGTCACCATAAGGTGCCTTTATGATACAGGTTTGGATTATGATTCAGTTGTGAAGTCTAGCCTAGTGGACCCAAGTCAGTATACCACAGAAACAGTGGAAATACAAGGGGCGACTAAGGACATACCACTCATGACACTTCCCATCGCAAGGATAACGGTGAAAACTCGCTATGTGGAAGGAGAAATCAGAGCAGCAGTGATAGATGAACCAATCTACCCTCTGATATTGGGGTGTAGATACGTCTTCTTGGGGAATCCCGAGAAACCTGTGATCATGGCGACAGTGCAGACCAGGTCACAGAAGAAGGAGGAAGAAGGTGAACCTATAAATGCTCATCCAGAGGAGATGAGGAAGGCGCAGGCTGAGGATAGGACACTCAAGCCCTGTTTTAAAAAATTGCCCAAATGCCACACACCTCCGAGCAAAGGGGAATATTTCATGAAGAACAAACTCTTATACAGGAAGGCCGGAACTGGAACAAATGGTCACAACCAGCTGGTTCTTCCCACTTCATATAGAGATAAAGTGATGGAACTCGGGCATGCGATTCCCTTCAGTGGTCACATGGGGATCAGCGCCACAGGACAGCGTATAGCTTGTCATTACTTCTGGCCAGGGATAACGGAGGATATAAAAAGATATGTCAAATCCTGCCCAGAATGTCAAAGGGTAGCTCCAAAGCACTGGACTGCTCCTGCAACTCTAGGGGAAATGCCCATAGTGGGAACACCTTTTGAGAGGGTTGCAGTGGATATTGTAGGACCTCTCACTCGGACCAAGAGGAGGAACAGTTACATCCTTACTCTGGTGGACACTTGTTCTATGTGGGGAGAGGCGGTAGCCCTGCCATCAATTGATTCAAAACATGTAGCAGAGGCACTACTTACAATATTTACCCGATTAGGATTCCCGCATCAAATCTTGACAGATAATGGATCTCAGTTCAAGGGGAAACTAACGGAAGAAGTTTTTAAGCTATTTCAAGCCAGGCACTTTCATTGTAGTCCGTACCATCCACAAGGGAACGGCCAGGTAGAGAGGTTCAACGGGACTCTCATTTCTATCCTGAGAAAGCTGGCACACGAAAAACCGGATCTGTGGGATCAATTCCTGCCCGCCGCATTGTTTGCGTACCGGGAGGTACCACATAGTTCAACCGGGATGGCTCCCGCAACTCTGCTATTTGGGAGGCCAATAAAAGGTCCATTAGAAGCTCTATTAAGGACCTGGACAGATGAGAAGGCGGAAGAGACTGTTACCTCATCGTATCAATATGTGAACGAACTGACCACTCGTTTGAAAGCTGGATGGAAACTGGCAAATGATAATTTGAAACAAGCCAGGAAGAAACATGCAGCATATTTTAATAGGAAGGCAAAGGACAGGGAACTGGCAGTCGGAGAGAAGGTGCTGCTTCTACTACCGGGAAGCCAGAATAAATTACAAATTGGTTGGCAAGGTCCATATACGGTTCTAGAGAAGGTGTCTAGAACAAACTATAAAATTGACAAAAAGGGGAAGGAAAAAGTTTATCATGTAAACCTGTTAAAGAAGTATCTGGACAGACCACTCCAGGAAAGCACCCCCTTATTGACCTTGGCTATTGCAACCCAGATGCAAAAAGAACCACTCACCTCACATGAATACCCATTACATCCTTGTGAAACAGCAGCACAGGTAAAAGTCAGTAAGCATCTGACTAAAAACCAGAGGGAGAGAGTTCAAAAGGTTCTGGAGGAACATACAGATGTATTAACAGATAAACCAGGCCATACAAATTTGCTACAGTATGACATGAAACTGGTAGACTCAAACCCAATCTGTATGAGAGCCTATTCTATTCCGTTCGCGAAGGAGAAGGCATTGAAGGAAGAAATAGAGTATTTGTTGAAGGAGGGGATTATTTCGCACAGTGAATCATCTTTTAGTTCTAGTGTCGTTTTGTTGAGAAAACCGTCTGGGGAACACAGACTGTGCATAGATTACAGGAAACTGAATGCTGTCACAGAAGGACAAGTGGATCCATTACCAGACACAAAACAGTTATTTGCCAGACTGAACAAGGCAAAATACTTTTCAAAGGTGGATCTTAGTAAAGGCTATTACCAGATCCCAGTGAAGCCTGAAGTGAGACCTTATTTGGCTTTTAGCACTTCGGATGGACATTATGAATTCAATATGCTACCATTCGGACTGAAAAATGCTCCGAGTGTGTTTTCAAGGATGATGCGAAAATTGTTGGATCCCCTGAATAACCCATGTATCACGAATTTCATGGATGATATTCTCGTCGCCACAGAGACATTTGAAGAACACATTGAAGCTCTGGAGATGTTGTTTGATAGACTTCGGGAGGCGAACTTAACTGCTAGGCCAACAAAATGTTGTATTGGATGCAAAGAGTTGGAATTCTTGGGGCACACTGTATATCAGGGTAATATGACCCCTGATCCTAAGAACTTGGAAAAACTGCAGAGAGCACCTAGGCCACAAACAAAAAAGGACGTGCGATCATTCGTGTCGTTATGCGGATTTTATCAGAAATACATCAAAAATTTTAACGCTATTTGTGCTCCTCTGACTGATCTGACTCGCAAGGGACTTCCAGATAAAATTATTTGGACTGCACAATGTGAACTAGCGTTCCAAGAGTTAAAGGAAAAACTCACTAGCAAGCCTATTCTCAAACTGCCTGACTTGACACAGGACTTTGTCTTAAGAACCGATGCAAGTAATGTAGGACTAGGAGGGGCTTTGTTGCAAAGATCATCTTCACCTGATGGGGAACTTAAACCAGTCGCTTATGCAAGCCGCAAATTGAATAAGGCGGAACAAGGATACTCCACAAGCGAAAAAGAATGTTTAGCATTAATCTGGGCAATAAAGAAGTTTCAAATCTATCTGTATGGTAGGACTTTTGTGGTGGAGACGGACCATCAGCCTCTCGTGTTCTTGTCTCAGGCTAAGCATGAAAACGCAAGATTGCTGAGGTGGTCTTTGTTGCTTCAACCTTATCAGTTTAGTATCCAATATATCCCAGGCAAATTGAATGTCGGTGCAGATTTCCTCAGTCGGCACCCCTGTGATCAAAATTAGAGTAGTGGCAGACGTGAGGAGTAATTTTACCTATGTGTATCGCTGGTTTTGGAACTTGCCATAGGCATGTTTTCAAGTGGGGAGATGTGTAGTGAAATTGACAGAGATACAACGGTAAAAAATCCTCCAAGGATAACATTTAAGGATAAAAACATAATGCGTAGGCTGCGAATAGTACATGATCGCCTAGACCGCGGGTCATCACCCTCCATAAAAATTGACTTGCTAGACAGGAGGGGAACGGCGGATCAAAAAGGAAAAAAATATGACTGGAAAGATTGCGTGAGACTGGAAAGGCTAAGGAGACGCAATTGGGGGGGAAACGGAGAAAAGTCACGTTTCCCAAGTTGACATAAAAAGTAAGCAACTCGACAGAAGGGACCATAGATATGTTACGCCACAGTCATTTATTGGACGCTTTTGCGCGATACCAAGCCCTTGATTTGAATTCAGCGGCTAAACGCAGATGTTAGGAATATTACAAAAATTAAAAAGTACTTTTTTCTTAATATTAATGTTAGGAATATAAAAATTAGCTGGCCGGATGGCCTATTCTGAGCAGTGAACTAATATGTTCTTACTTTTACAGACGGATAGATAATATTGAAGATAATGACAAAAGACAGTGTTGTTCACATCATCGACAGACTGTATTGAATCTAAAAGTGTCGCTATTTGAAAAAAAAAAAAAAAAAAACACGACTTCGAGACGCAGGTGTTCAAATCTACGTAGTATGGAAGAGAGGGTTTTTGGGTGGTAGCTGTGTCTAAAAATAACTTTTAACGACAAAATTTTGGAGGGGAGAGAAAGGTTGGTTCAAAAATCAAGTACATTTTGTAGAAACACAAGTAGAGACGGACAGACTAACAGATAACCATCCATACTTGACTGAAGCATGACTGAAATGACTTTATGGTAGGAAATTTGAAATTCAAATAAACCTGGGCAGTGATTGGCCACAGACAATCATATCATTAGCGCTCAGACGCGAAAGTGGGGCCATTCTTCAATAGTTGTTCAGTGATAGACACAGATTTTAAAGTGTGGTGATTTCCATATGAAAGAAAGTGTAAGAAGTTTAGGGACGCCATACTATAGCCAGCAGCTCAGCTGAGTTTTGCTAGCAATTCTGTGTTATTTATTCATAATCTGGTAAGATTGAAATTATTTCCTTATATATTTTGAATATTGTTTCATGTTCGAGTGATTTGATACTGCCATATCAAAATCTAGCCTTACAAACAAGTAGGGATTTGCTCTAGACCCCCCGCCCTAGTCAGGGTCTAGGGACCAACAATATACATAAACTCCAGCAAGGGTTAGGCAAGACAGATCAAGTGTTGAGAATAATGAAACATATTACCTATCCTCTTTTAGGGCAGACAACTAATAAATATTTTTCAGAATCTATAGTCTGGGAGGATCTATCTGATGTAAAACCACCATGGTAAATGTGCTGTTTGGTCAGAGAGATCTGACCTGTCTGTATGATGTGGTTGTTGTGTCAGTGTTGTGTCCAGACGTGGGTAGAGAATAGATTTTGACACATGGCCCATACTTTGATTGCAGAGCTGTGAGTTTCTGTTGTCAACAAAGCAGTGTCTATTCAGTGGGTGACTTTACTCGAGTGTATCTGTGCAGTACTTGTGACAGAGACCACCATTATTGCCCGCCAGCACGGAGAGGTGGGACCATCAGATTTCAGCACCAGAGCTACAACGACAAGATGAGTGAGCCTCTGGTCTGCTGGACATTCACCAAAGCCCTTTAGTTACTAATAACCCCATAAAAATTCCCACCATTTTCTGGACACTGTGTAGTCAATATAGACAGGTGTGATGAGGCCACCCCAACAGCACAAACAGTAACTATCCTCCCAAGTAGATGACTACTAGAACATTTTAATAAAACTAACTAATATAGTACATATATATGTACACTATTGCATTTATGATATAATATTCCATGCATTTCTTTCATAATTTCTAAATCCTTTTAAGTTCTGGTCAACCTAAAAAATTGATCCAGAACAAAATAAATGTAATATAATTCTATCAAAAAATTTTACACACGTGAGTTAGTTCAGTGTATTTTAACATTTATTAATATTATTAGTCTTGTTAAATATCTGTGGGTATATCTATAACCTATTACACCACACTACATAGCATAACCCTAGACACTTTACGTAGCCACATTCATTAAAAAAAATTAAGTGTGAGGTCGTAGTGGTAGCAAGAAAGGCCTTCTGACAATTCTCAACTACATTTTATCTCAGGAGCCTTCACAGCTGGCCTCATACAATTACATTTAGTAATATCACCATCATACAATACCATCAACACCACTACATGGCCAACTCTTCTTTGATGCCTCCCTTTCGGTCTATAATAGCTCCGAGATATTTAAAGTGGTCGACCTGCTCCAGGACCTGTTCTCCCAACTTAATCTGATGTTTTCTTTCTTCTCGTGATATCACCATGGATTTTGTTTTAGAGCTGCTTATGACCATCCCTCTCTTCTCCAGCTCTTCCTTCCAGACTTGCAGGTTGGATTGGAGATGTGCCTCTGATTTAGCAATCAGGGCAACATCATCAGCAAATGCCAGCTCCGAAATATAGACCTGTCTCATCTTCCAGTACCCCACTGAATACTTTCTTGTTCTCTCCTTACATGCCTTGATGACATCGTCCATAAGGAGTATGAAGAGGTAAGGTGATAGGATATCACCTTGTCTTACACCAGTGGTGCATAGGGGAGAAAAAAAAAAGACTAAATATCCATCATATTTACACTATTACAATTTTTAAAAAAAAGGAAGGTATGATAACTGTAGTAACACAAGCAGGTGAAACAGTCCTGATTCTTCTGCTATGCATATTGAACAGCCATAGCAATTTCATTAGACAAGAAAATGCAACACCTGTGATATCTGTATTGGATTAAAGAAAGCATTAGATTCTTACACTGCTGCCTTCGACCGATGTGATGCCCATAACTTGGCCGCCAATTTTAACTTTGATTTTCGGGCCTTGGCGTTTTTCGCTCAAACTTTGTAACTGGGTCACCTGCTGCTGTTGTTGCTGCTGCTGTTGTTGTTGTTGCTGCTGCTGCTGGGGGTTACTGTGGTGGTGATGTCTCTCAGAGCCAGAATGCTTGCTCTAAAATCCCATCATTAAAAAATTACATTAAAGACTCACTCTAATACATACAGCAATTGAGAAATAGTACACTCTTACCAACTCTTTGATACTTACTTACTTAGTCGTTCCCCTTCAACAGTGAGGTGTAGAGAGAGCGCCAGACTATCTTATCGGCTGTCTTCCTCCTGGCCTGAATCCATTCTAGTCCTCGGTCCTTCAAAGATTATCTAATGTTGTCCTCCCAGCGGACTCTGGGTCGTCCTGGAGGTCTGGATTCCTGGCAGCCGATCTTCTCCCATTCTGCAGACATGGCCAAACCATCTTAGTTGGGACTGTTCTACTTGGGTCTGCAGGGGGTAGGATTTTAGGCCTTGACGCATCGTCTGGTTGCGGACCATGTCTCTTCTTGTTACTTCAACCACCTTCCTCAGATACCTCATTTCTGAGGTTTGGATTTGGCTTTAGTGGGTTGTAGTCATTAAGACGGTGCCTAATATGGTATAAGATATGGTGCTTTATTTATCGAAAGGCTCTTATAGATAAGAAAGTACACAGTCTATTTATTGTTACTTCCTTTGAGTTAGTCAAAGGGATAAAACCGCGACACTTTCTTTACTTGGGATACTTCTGTGGATGACTGGTTATACACCAGAGTTTTACTTCCAGAAGTAAGGACAAACCAAGGTAGTAGGGAGTACTCGTAAATGCTTATAGTTGGTAGTACCATGATTGAAGGTTCAATTATCAACAGCAATTCCAACAAAGTCAAGGAAAATTCTGAGTGCAGAATATTGGAAGAGTTCAAGTATTTATATCAAATTTTCTTTAATTATTTGCTTTCCATGCTGGCAAATAAATATCTCCAGCACATTTCTGGTGGGGGCAATACTGCCAGCTTTAGCCTCAATGGCAAAAGGCTTATTACTTACAAAAATTGTGATAGGGCATGTCTGAAATCTGCGGAAACCTATTGAAACAAAAGATCGATTCGAAACTTAACTTTGGAAAAACTAATTCGAGACTCACTTGTTGTGGACAAAAACCACAATAAAATACTCTGTCAAGCGGACGCTCGGTCTTCATGTAGTATGACAGAATAATAAAAATTTCTGTCCAGATTTGAATTCTGATTGTGCTCTTCAGCAGCTTTGTTTAAAATAAAGGTCATGGTGTAAATTAATATCATTTAAGAAAATGTGAAATCCACTCTTTGTCTAGGGTCACCATGAATACATAAATAGTAGTAGTAGTAGTAGCAGGTCCCCCTTCAGTCATAACTGACTATGGCAATGTCCTGTGATGCAGTACTGTGGTTTTATTTAACAACAGGCCCCATTTTTCTTCTCCTTGAATAATTGTTGTGTTTGGTCTTTTTCTGTAGGTAATTAATTGTTTTATAAGAGGGATGACTGTAGGGTTTAATTCTAAGACTTGCACCAGTCTTCCTTTCTATTAATTAATTGCGATCACGCAGGTTTTTCTTTGTTAAAAGTAATCGCTGTAACTTTTATTGTAGTTAGCGCGTGAGTATTATTTAGGAAGGGTATATTGGCAGACGTTATAAAGCACCCACCCGCGGAAACGGGGGATGGGGGGAAAACACTACCCAGATAACGTCGAACTTACGTTAGAGCGAATCAAAGTTAATTTTGCTCACGCGGTCGGTATAACATTATTTAACTTTGACGTAATATGGATGCGCGGGCTGTAACATATTTGACTCACGGGTTGCTTTCAAATCTAATTGGCGGAGGTCACAGTTGTTAATTTTTGTAGTGATTTCATTGGTCTTAGAGGAACGTCAGCGATGACGTAGGGCATAGGTCAGAGTGGTTTGTTTTATGATATATACGCGCGTCTATTCATTAGCGGGGTCCTTTGTCTGCAGAAATATACAGCCGTGAAATCGACGTCATTATCGACTTGCTCTGACGAGAGATATTTGGTAACTGGGTATGTTGTTAAGTTAAAGTAGGAGATAGTCTGTAAGCCAGAAATTAAGACCAGATATCAGGGGCTTATTGCTGCAGCGGTGAGCAACACAGAAGAACGACCTGATGACTTGGAAACCCTCTGGATTAAATTCAAGGATATCATAAAGACAGCTGCTGCAGAAGCATGCGGTGAAGTCCGACTTGGGAACAAGAGAAAGAGGACACCTTGGTGGACAGAGGAAGTCAAAGAGAAAATAAGAGAGAAGAAAATGGCATGGAAACAATACTTAGGAGCTAAAAACACAACAGGACAAATGGAAAAATATAGAGAATATGTGACACTCAGAACAGAAGCAAAGAACAAAGTGCTAGCAGCAAAACAGAAGTCCTGGGAAGAATTTGGAGAAAAGCTAGAAAAAGATGCACAAGAAAACCAGAAATTGTTCTATAAGACCCTAAAGAACATGAGGAAGGAAAAACAATGCCCTCTCAAATTTATAAAGGACAAGCAAGGCAAATTGCTTACTGCCCCGAAGGAAGTAATGGGAAGATGGAAAGAATATTTCTCAGAACTCCTGGATGGTGAGCATGGTGAAGCATCAGAAATGATAAACACTAGCACAGAAGAGAAAACCAATGATGGTGAAGATGACATAAAGATGGAAGAACTGAAGGCAGCACTGGAGAAAATCAAGATGGGCAAAGCAGCAGGGCATGATGGTATAACACCAGAAATGGTTAAGTTCATGGGAGCATCAGGCGACCTATTACTCTTAAGGGTTTTACAGGCAGCGTGGTACAACAAGACCATACCAAAGGATTGGGAGATTGCCATCATAACACCAATTTTCAAAAAGGGTGACAATCGACAGTGTGGAAACCATAGAGGCATATCCCTTCTCAGTGTCCCTGGTAAAATCTACTCTAGAATCCTAGAGCAGAGACTCCGACGCCTAGCTGAGCCACAATTGGATGAGGTCCAGTGCGGATTCTGAGCAAACCGAAGTACTCAAGACCTAATCTTCACACTCAGACAGCTGAGTGAAAAGGCCCTTGAGTATAAGAGTGAGATGCATCTTTGTTTCATAGATCTGGAAAAGGCGTTTGATAGGGTCCCCTGGAGCAAACTTTGGGACTGTTTGGCAAGGAAGAATATTCCAGCACCTCTGATTCATGCTATACAGAGCTTCTACAAGTCTTGCAGAAATTATGAGAGGACAGCAAACCATAAGTCAGAAGAGTTCAGGACCACCACTGGTGTAAGACAAGGTGATATCCTATCACCTTACCTCTTCATACTCCTTATGGACGATGTCATCAAGGCATGTAAGGAGAGAACAAGAAAGTATTCAGTGGGGTACTGGAAGATGAGACAGGTCTATATTTCGGAGCTGGCATTTGCTGATGATGTTGCCCTGATTGCTAAATCAGAGGCACATCTCCAATCCAACCTGCAAGTCTGGAAGGAAGAGCTGGAGAAGAGAGGGATGGTCATAAGCAGCTCTAAAACAAAATCCATGGTGATATCACGAGAAGAAAGAAAACATCAGATTAAGCTGGGAGAACAGGTCCTGGAGCAGGTCGACCACTTTAAATAGCTTGGAGCTATTATAGACAGGTTTATAAATCATAACAGACTCTTATTAGAAAAGATAACATTAGATGGGTTTACGGTTGAACACATAACAGTACCCAGACAGCATATCTTCGAAACAGGAGGTAGAAAATACATATTTTGAACGCAACCACGTAGCTCCTTTAAATTAGTATTTTTGGGTTCCTTAGGGCTTGCTGACAAATAATATGTAAAACGTTACGCAAATAGTCCAGGAATTAATAAATTATACCCAAAATAAAATAGTGAGGCTGCCTGACAGCATGAAATCATTTCTGCTCATAAAATTTTTTATAACGTGTTTGAAAAAAAATTTACGTTACAGAAATAGCCTACCATGTAAACTCCAAATTGATTGGAGCGCAACAAATGAAAGCCTAACCACGATTGGTCGGGCTATAAATACTATCTTGGTTGTTAGGGGAGACGGGAAAAGATAACATTTTTTTCAAACACTTGTCGAAACGTGGCTCATTGGCCAGTCTCGCTGATATACACACTTGGGAGCGTTAGTTCGAAACCACTTGTTTAAATACACTTGATAAAGCATCAGTGCGTTGAAGCCAGCATATATTTGGCTCAATAAAAGCCTGGAACATAGGCAGATGGAAGTTTGTGCCAGTTTGTGCCAGAATTCATTGCTAATCAACGTATCTGTGTTATTCGTATGAATTGTGGTAAGCTTGAACCATTTAATATCTTTTAATGAAAATTGAATGTGAATTGTTGATTTATGCCTGTATATATATGTGTAGTTCAGTGGCAAACGTGAGGTAAAGCCTAAAATGCTCCAGCCTGAACAGAGGGTGTCGGAGAGAAGTAAAACGGCATGGAATGGCCAAACAGTACACTGACACCTGGATGATTGACTAGAAAGAAATAATGCTGGAAGTGCAGAGGCGTAGTAACCATTAAGAAGGGTAATACTGGAATAAAGTATTTCAAATGAAGCTGACTGTTGGCCTAACGCTCTGAACGCAATGTTTGTGCTGTATTGTGATCAGTGTAAAAGAGAATATAAATTAGTTATGAAGTAGAAGGTACATCCTTCTTGATTTCAGGGACAGTGGTCTTGATGGTAGTGAGCAGCACCTGGTCAGAGATTTGCTGAATCCAGTGTCGGACAGCATACTCCTTGGTCCTTTTAGCTATCAGTGAGGTGTCTCCAGAGCCCAGAAGAGAATTCGAGCAGAGGAGTCCTCTCCTGCCGCCATCACTCAAGATAAGCAGAGTTGGCCAGCTGAGCTCAACATTATGTCCCCTCATCTAGAAATAACTTTATAAAAATACCATTCAGAGGGGAATTTACTTGTCTTAAAATCAGGAACTGTGAACATCTCCAATACTGATCCCTAAAGACAAACTATTGAAGTCATGATGACAAATACCAACAGAGCTTGAACAAAACAAAACCAGTATTACCTCATTTTACTACTACACAACTGACACACATAGAACATTTGTAATAATATATGTCACTACAATATTCATATTAAATACATTCTGTACATAACTTGTAATTTAAATTGATTGTGATTCCTGATTCCCTTGTAGTTGAATCAGGACACATATTCATTCATGCCAGTAATGAATACATATTGTTATTTGAAAGTTATCAGTGCCTCCTTTAAGATATTCTCATAGAGTGTTATATGTATGTGAGTGTCACAGTGTTGTCAAGAGTAGTGGATTACATTAAATTGTTTATCTGTCTGTTGTTGTGACTTACACTTCTTCATACACATACCCTAGACACATAACGTAGCATCACACTATTCCAGAATAATTCTGACTGAGATAAAGAGATATGTGGTAGCAAGTAAGGTTATCTATAATACACTACTTTTAATAGATATAGATACCTTCACAGCTGATCTCAGTCAGTACCCTAAGTCCCCTATAAATATTTATAACATCCCACTTCACCACATATATTGGGGTCTCGCTCTTGGGATTTTGAATCTTTAACTATTAAAAATATTGGGGGTAATTCACTTCAGGGAATATAAGAATTAAAAGGTATCCTTGGGTGGAATTAAATAAGGTTGAGCTCACGGTGCCTGTGTTGTCCATTAGAGATTGAATTGTTGGTTAGACATTGTATAAATTTACATAATAGACAATGGCGGACCTGGCCAAATTTCGATCTGCTGCGGTTCAGACTGCAAAAGAGTTAGGATTAGATGGGCAAGTTATGGTTGCCTATGTCACAACGGAATGTGACAAATTTATTGAACGCGAAGAAAGAAGATTAGAAAAAGAAGCCGAAAGAAGGTTAGAGGCTGAAAAGGAAATTAAGAAGTTACAATTTGAAGCTGAGGCTGAGACTAAGAGGTTGCAAGCTGAGGCTGAGACTAAGAGGTTGCAGATTGAGGCTGACAAAGAGGCTAAGAAATTGGAGGCAGAAAGAGAAGACAAACGATTGGCTGCAGAAAGGGAAGAGAAGAAATTGGCTGCAGAAAGGGAAGAGAAGAAATTAGCTGCAGAAAGGGAAGAGAGGAAATTAGCTGCAGAAAGGGAAGCAGAAGATAAAAGATTACAAAGGGAACATGAGTTACGACTAAGGGAGTTTGAGTTTCAAGGCCATGCTCCTGAAAATGGTGCCAGTCCCTTTGCCTCTGATGCTACGGTTACTCAAGGAGCCTCAATCTCAGCTATGAACTTTCATTTAGATCATTTTGTTGAGAAAGACGATGATATTGAGAGCTATATAAATAGGTACGAACTATTAGCTACCACGTATGGGTTAGAGAGAGAAAGGTGGAGCTTAAAGTTATCTCAGGGACTTCGTGGGGCAGCTTATGAAGTTTTTGCAAAAATGAGCAGAGGTGATCAGGAAAATTATGACATGCTAAAGCAGGCTCTTTTGTTAAGGTATGAAAAGAATGCAGAGTTTTACAGGAAAAAATTTAGGAATGCTAAACTACTGTCAGGTGAAACCTATCACCAGTTCTCTGCACGCATAGAGACATACTTGGAGAAATGGACTTCTCTGGGGAAAACCCAAGATCTTAAGGAAATGGTCCTTATAGAGCAACTAAGAGAGTCCATGGCTCCAGACCTGAGAAAGTTTCTCATGGAACAAGGTGCAGAGAGGCTGGATGAGTTGCTAAATGTTGCTGAAAGGTATCAAGCAGCTCAAGCAGAGGTAACAGGTAATAAAAAGAAACAGGTGGACAACTTTAGGGCACCACAGAACTTTAATAAATTTGATCCTAAGGATCAAAATAAAGGTAAGCACCAATTTGATAGGCCACGGTATGAAAATAAAAATAAATTCCCACAATTCGATGAAAGGAAATATGATGAAAGAAAATCTTTCAACCAAGGAAAAAGGTGGTGTAAAAATTGTCAGATGGACAATCATGACACTGACCGTTGCAGAAGGAAACCTGTGTATATGGCAACCCTTCAGGTCAGGTCGACCTCAAGACAGGAGGAGGATATTATGTTAGATACCACTCCAGAAGAGATGAGGAAGGCACAGGCTGGGGATAAAACACTCAAGCCTTGTTTCAGAAAATTGTCAACTTGTCATACAACTCCAGGCAAGGGAGAATTTTACATGAAAAACAAGTTGATGTATAGGAAGACTGGAACTAGATCCCATGGTCACGGACAGCTGGTTCTTCCAAAAAGATATAGGACAGACTTAATAAGGAGCCTACATGTGAAACCAGATGGGGACCATGAGAAGATAGGTACCATCATTCAAAAGGTGGCTCACAATTATTATTGGCCCAAAGCAAGATGGGACATTGAGAATTTTGTAGAAAGGTGTAGCATAGCACATGAGGGAACACCCACAAGTGGGAACATGGATCAGGACCTGGACACGCCACGGGGCAAAACTAGGCCTGATAATAATAAAAAGAAATATAGATTTGATACAGTGGACCAAATGGAATGGGAAGCCCCTTTTCACGGACAAGCTTCACTTAACTGTTTTTCAATGGCCACTATGCGGAGAGTGCAAAAGGATGTCTTACCCCAGGATAAGCCGAAAATCCCTCAATCGGACTTAAACAAACTGGAGGAAGAGGATGTAGAGAGGAAATCTCTCATCAAGAATTTTAAGTGGGGAGGAAACCCCAGGAAAAGACAAATTGGTAGCGGTCGTTTTGTGCATGAAAATTCTGGGAGAAAAAATCATCACTATAAAGCTTCGAGTGGAAGAGACCATACCGGTGCATGGACAAATAGGTCCACACAATTAAAGGTCCACATGTAGCTTTGTTAAGAACGTGGACTGATGAAAAGGCAGAGGAAAACATTACATCTTCATACCAATATGTGAATGAGCTGACCACTCGGTTAAAAACTGGTTGGAAACTTGCCAATGAAAATTTGAAACAAGCCAGGAAGAAACATGCTGCCTATTATAACAGGAAGGCGAAAAGACAGAAATTTGGCTGTGGGAGAGAAGGTACTGCTTCTTTTGCCCGGGAGTCAGAATAAGTTACAAATTGGATGGCAGGGTCCATATACAGTTCTAGAGAAGGTGTCTAGAACAAATTATAAGATAGATAAGAAGGGGAAAGAAAAAATCTATCATGTGAATTTCCTGAAGAAATATTTGGAAAGAGAACATCAGGAAGAGACACACTTGTTGACCTTGTCCATCGCCATGGAGATGAAAAAGGAACCACTTTCATCATTTGAATATCCATTACACCCCTGTGAGACAGCAGCACAGGTGAAAATCAGTACACATTTAACGAAAACTCAGAAAGAGAGAGTGCAACAGGTTCTAAATAATCATGCAGAGGTGTTAACAGACCGACCAGGGCATACAAACCTATTGGAATATGATATGAAACTCATAGACTCCACACCTGTCTGTATGAAACCATATTCGATTCCGTTTGCTAAGGAAAAAGCTTTGAAGGAAGAGATAGACTATCTATTGAAGGAAGGAATTATTTCGCACAGTGAGTCTTCGTATAGTTCCGGGGTGGTACTCTTAAGGAAGCCCTCTGGAGAACATAGACTCTGTATAGATTACAGGAGACTGAATGCTATTACAGAAGGACAGGTGGATCCATTGCCGGATACAAATCAGCTGTTTGCCAGACTAAATAAAGCTAAATATTTCTCAAAAGTGGATCTGAGTAAAGGATACTATCAGATTCCAGTAAAGCCTGAGGTTAGACCATACCTAGCTTTCAGTACCTCAGAAGGACGTGAGATCCTTTGTATCATTATGTGGTTTCTACCAGAAGTATATCAAGAACTTTAATTCCATATGTGCACCGTTAACTGAATTGACACGTAAAGGACTTCCAGATCGCATTACATGGACACCACAATGTGAAATGACTTACCAAGAATTGAAGGAAAAGCTCACAAGTAAACCCATTTTGAAATTACCTGACTTAAGTCAAGAATTCATAGTAAGGACGGATGCAAGTAATATTGGGCTAGGTGCAACTTTACTACAGAAATCAGATGCATTGGATGGGGAATTAAGCCCAGTGGCATATGCTAGCAGAAAGTTGAATAAAGCTGAAATCAACTACTCAACTAGCGAAAAAGAATGTCTTGCAGTAATATGGGCAATAAAGAAATTCAATATTTATCTATATGGGAAGGCATTTAAGTTGCAAACTGACCACAAACCTTTATCGTTTTTAGCACAGGCTAAGCATGAGAACTCTAGGTTACTCCGATGGTCTTTGCTTCTGGCTCCATATAATTTTAGCATTGAATATATATCTGGAAAAACCAATCTGGGAGCGGATTTTTTAAGCCGCCATCCGTGTGATGAGAATCACCGTAAACCCCAGAAATAATAATAAATTTCTCTATGTGTATATAGAATAAAGGACTGACATATAATGTCTGTTTTAAGAGGGGAGGTGTCATGGAATATTCTAATCCACATATATAAATTATCAATTAAATATAAAGCCTAATAAATACATATAATAAAGAAAAGAGCAATGGTAAAATGACAGTGCTATCACAAAGAATGTACTCGAAATCCCCCTTGTTTTCTGCTTCGTCTGCAAATTGTAACGCTTTCACGTTGATATAAAAGCTTACTGTATTATTACCCGCCTTCTTCAATGAAACGTGTGCTGTATTTCTTGGAAAAGAATTGAGAGACTGCGTAATGACCTAAATTTTAAATTCCATTCATGTCTTTTTCTACATTACGTTACCAAAACGAACGAACAGTTGGACTAAAGGATAGCGAGAAGGGAGAGGAAGCCGAACACTAAACACGCTTCGCGCGATACGCAAATGCTGCCATCACGCGTGTAAGTCTACATGCACTAATTTTTTTTTCAGACGGACAGTGATAAAATACACTACCCTTTCCCAGAGTTAGGTTTATAAATCATAACAGACTCTTATTAGAAAAGATAACATTAGATGGGTTTACGGTTGAACACATAACAGTACCCAGACAGCATATCTTCGAAACAGGAGGTAGAAAATACATATTTTGAACGCAACCACGTAGCTCCTTTAAATTAGTATTTTTGGGTTCCTTAGGGCTTGCTGACAAATAATATGTAAAACGTTACGCAAATAGTCCAGGAATTAATAAATTATACCCAAAATAAAATATTGGGGGTGCCTGACAGCATAAAATCATTTCTGCTCATAAGATTTTTTTTTTAACGTGTTTGAAAAAAATTTACGTTACAGAAATAGCCTACCATGTAAACTCCAAATTGATTGGAGCGCAACAAATGAAAGCCTAACCACGATTGGTCGGGCTATAAATACTATCTTGGTTGTTAGGGGAGACGGGAAAAGATAACATTTTTTCAAACACTTGTCGAAACGTGGCTCATTGGCCAGTCTCGCTGATATACACACTTGGGAGCGTTAGTTCGAAACCACTTGTTTAAATACACTTGATAAAGCATCAGTGCGTTGAAGCCAGCATATATTTGGCTCAATAAAAGCCTGGAACATAGGCAGATGGAAGTTTGTGCCAGTTTGTGCCAGAATTCATTGCTAATCAACGTATCTGTGTTATTCGTATGAATTGTGGTAAGCTTGAACCATTTAATATCTTTTAATGAAAATTGAATGTGAATTGTTGATTTATGCCTGTATATATATGTGTAGTTCAGTGGCAAACGTGAGGTAAAGCCTAAAATGCTCCAGCCTGAACAGAGGGTGTCGGAGAGAAGTAAAACGGCATGGAATGGCCAAACAGTACACTGACACCTGGATGATTGACTAGAAAGAAATAATGCTGGAAGTGCAGAGGCGTAGTAACCATTAAGAAGGGTAATACTGGAATAAAGTATTTCAAATGAAGCTGACTGTTGGCCTAACGCTCTGAACGCAATGTTTGTGCTGTATTGTGATCAGTGTAAAAGAGAATATAAATTAGTTATGAAGTAGAAGGTACATCCTTCTTGATTTCAGGGACAGTGGTCTTGATGGTAGTGAGCAGCACCTGGTCAGAGATTTGCTGAATCCAGTGTCGGACAGCATACTCCTTGGTCCTTTTAGCTATCAGTGAGGTGTCTCCAGAGCCCAGAAGAGAATTCGAGCAGAGGAGTCCTCTCCTGCCGCCATCACTCAAGATAAGCAGAGTTGGCCAGCTGAGCTCAACATTATGTCCCCTCATCTAGAAATAACTTTATAAAAATACCATTCAGAGGGGAATTTACTTGTCTTAAAATCAGGAACTGTGAACATCTCCAATACTGATCCCTAAAGACAAACTATTGAAGTCATGATGACAAATACCAACAGAGCTTGAACAAAACAAAACCAGTATTACCTCATTTTACTACTACCCAACTGACACACATAGAACATTTGTAATAATATATGTCACTACAATATTCATATTAAATACATTCTGTACATAACTTGTAATTTAAATTGATTGTGATTCCTGATTCCCTTGTAGTTGAATCAGGACACATATTCATTCATGCCAGTAATGAATACATATTGTTATTTGAAAGTTATCAGTGCCTCCTTTAAGATATTCTCATAGAGTGTTATATGTATGTGAGTGTCACAGTGTTGTCAAGAGTAGTGGATTACATTAAATTGTTTATCTGTCTGTTGTTGTGACTTACACTTCTTCATACACATACCCTAGACACATAACGTAGCATCACACTATTCCAGAATAATTCTGACTGAGATAAAGAGATATGTGGTAGCAAGTAAGGTTATCTATAATACACTACTTTTAATAGATATAGATACCTTCACAGCTGATCTCAGTCAGTACCCTAAGTCCCCTATAAATATTTATAACATCCCACTTCACCACAGGTAAGAAAACGAAGATGGCTGTATACCGCTCCACCTATGTCCCGGTCTTGACATATGGATGCGAGTCATGGGCAATGACTACAACCCATAAAAGCCAGATCCAAACCTCAGAAATGAGGTATCTGAGGAAGGTGGTTGAAGTAACAAGAAGAGACATGGTACGCAACCAGACGATACGTCAAGGCGTAGAACAGTCCCAATTAAGATGGTTTGGCCATGTCTGCAGAATGGGAGAAGATCGGATACCACGACAAGCATGGGAAACAAAGAGCCAAGGATCCAGACCCCGAGGACGACCCAGATCCGCTGGGAGGACAACATTAGACAATCTTTGAAGGATCGAGGACTAGAATGGAACCAGGCCAGGAGGAAGACAGCCGATAGGATAGTCTGGCGCTCTCTCTTCCAAACCTCTACACCTCACGGTAGAAGGGGAACGACTAAGTAAGTAAGTAAGTAAGATAGTCTGTAAGATCTTTGCTTTTGTAAAGTATAAGTTTTCTTCAGGAAGTTTTAGTTTATTTCTTAAACAGTAGTGCCATCAATTGCTATCTGGTAGAAATAATTAATAAACTAGAAGTGCGCCTATATTATTTCCTGTGAATGAATAGCAATATCATATAATTGTATAACGAGGGTTGGATATTACCTAGATAAGGTTAAGTCCTTAGGTTATGTCAATAATTGTGATTGTGAGGGCCGATATATGTAACCTCGATTTAATTATAATGATTGCAGTATAAATACGCTGGGTAGTTGTGTACATTATTTTATTGTGTACATAAATTGGTTGTGCAATTAAATATTATGGAGAGGGGATTTTAAGATACTTGAGATATATATATATATATATGAGCGTACTGGTGTAAATTTTAATCACGGGTGTACTTGAATTTACTTGAGTATTATTTCGGCACTAGAGATCATATATTCAACATGAGGATCATCATAGAAAAGTGTAGAGAATTCAACGTTGACCTACATACTTGTTTCATTGACTACACCAAAGCTTTTGACTGTGTACAACATCAGCAGTTATGGGCTATTATGAAAAATATGGGATTTCCAAACCACCTTACACAACTCATCGCACTGCTGTACCAAGAACAACAGGCAGCCGTAAGAATAGAGGGGGAAACATCAGAATGGTTTGAAGTACAGAAAGGAGTAAGACAAGGCTGTACCCTTTCCCCTTACCTGTTTAACATTTATGCCGAGAATATCATGAGAAACGTAAGAGATGACCAAGAACACACAGAGTTTGACTCATTTAACATCGGCGGGTACCAGATCCCAGAAATCAGATATGCTGACGACACAGTCCTCCTATCGACCAACTCAGAAGGACTTGAACAATTAATTCTGTCCACCAAAAAACACAGCGAGGCCCAGAATCTATACCTAAACACCAAGAAGACCAAAGTATTGACAACAGACAAAGTAAAGACCAAACCAGAAATTGAAATTGATAACGAAGAACTAGAAAGTGTTAATGAATTCGAATACTTAGGATCAATCATCAACAGCTCTGGCGACTGTGCAGTAGAAATTAAAAGAAGACTTGCAATTGCTTCACATAAACTAATACAGATGAAAAAACCTATGGCAAGGCACAAGCAAAGAAACAAAGTTACAACTGATCAGAGCATGTATATTCCCAGTAGCAACATACGGCTGCGGATGATGAGTACGGTAAGAGCCCGGAGAAGGGGTATTTAACCTCTACGGTGTTTAATTATAACCCTTTGCGTCAGTAGAAGAGGGTCTAGATGGGGTTTTATTAGTGCTAGAGGATATATATATATATATATATATATATATATATATATATCTATATATATCTATATATATATATATATATATATATATATATATATATATATATATACATAGAGATGTAATTTATAAGTGATTTATATTACACAGCGGGATGTAATTCATATTTATGAGAGGGGAGTTCATCTTTCCTGATATATTGTGTAATCGAGGGAACGATCCTGAGACCGCCTGTAAAATTAAGTAGGGCTTAGTATTTTGAGTACAGGAGTTCCGTTTCAGTGTATGAATGTTGTGACGACAGACGGGCCAGCCAGCACAAAAGATTTAGGTCAACTGTGTTTGGGGTTTCTTAAACAGAAAGGTTGAAGTGGGGTAGTTTTGACCTTTAGATAGGAGTGTTGTCTATCGCTGTGCATAGTTGAGGAGGGGCAGACGGGAGTTGTATTTATTTAAGGGAGTTAGATGTTAGAGATGATTATATTTGACATGTTGTATATCTGTTGTATTATTTGTTCCACATCAGTCAGTTTCACGGCAAATTGGGAGGGTGTAACCGGCCTTCCAATTTACAACGGAAAGTTGTTGTCTCGGGAGCCTAGTGCTCGAGATATCGGCAGAGGTGAAGAGCACTGGTGACGAGGTGGTTACCGGCGCCAAGTACGGCTGCCACAGAAAAAAGAATCAGTTCCATTTTCAGTGAAGCATCATTCAGCGAATGGATTTCTTAAAATCCTGAGCTCTAAGCTCATATACACACACCGAAACAAAGGCACGTGGCCTGGTGTCGTCGTTTAAAAGTTGGTCATAATAAAACCGACTGCCCTAAACCCAATGAGGGATAACCAGGCAGGTGAAATTACTTTTCGTCAGCAGTGAATCCTCTACATCCTAAGACAAGTACCTAGTCATTATTGTCAGAAATCATCAGCAGCAGTGATCCTGGCAGGAGAGAGGGTCAAAATTCCTTTCCTGACCAAAAACGAGAATAGTGGCTTAACGGAGACGCCACATCAGCAGAAGACGGCAGTGTCAGAGTAGACACTGAACAGAAACAGATAGGAGGCAGAGGTGTTAGAGGGAGATAGAAAGTGTGTTAGGACAGCCTCTGAGATAGCAAAATTAACCTTTAGCACTCTGCCGGCGAGACATCTCGCCGAACGCAACCTATGTTCTGCCAGCTGGAGGCGATATGTCTCGCCTGCGGCTGTCACCGTTTCTAGCATGAGGACTTGTGTACACGTGATTTTCAGCCCCGGATGTTAAGTTGTAATTTTATTTGCAAGAGAGTTAGCTTCCGTTTCCGATCTTAAAAAAGTGATGGGTGTATCCGCGTTTATTTTTTGTAAATTTTTTAAATCGAAATGAATCGGCATCAGACACGCGGCCATTTTGCTCTAATTTTATTGTATTCTGACGCCATGCGGTGGGGATGAAATTTTTGTCTTTATAAGCGCTGAAATCGGTTCTCAGAATATGTTTGATGGCTGAGATGGAAACGAAAGTAAAATGGCCTTTCAAGTATGTATAATTTTTGGGGTTAGGATTAGGAATATCGGAAAAAAATAGGATTACGGCCGAATGTCACGGCTGGCTAGGGAGTTTGTTGCTTTGCTACTGATGATGGGTGTAACGAAAAGATCGTCATTTGATTTGTATTGCTCTATTGGTCAAATGACTTTCATTGAGATGCAAGGGATATGGACTCTTCGTTCGTTGGTCATTTTTTTAATTTTTTTTTTTAATTTTAAAATTAAAAAAAAATATTTTTTTAATTTTTTTCGTTTTTTTCATCTTTCCTTTCCTCTCTTCCTATCACATCTAACATGTACACAAACAAATTTTATATCATCAGATTCATCATTCATTCATTTCTATACAGTCTAAAAATTAGAGCAATTGACCAAAAAACAAAAAAAAACTATAGAATTTACAAGTCACCCACTATAAAAATGGGGGGTTGTGAAAAAGAATGCAGTGGTTGGGCAAGTTTTCTGAATTTTTATGCAGCGTGCTAAAGGTTAAAAGGGTCATTTAGTGGATCAGTGCTTGTGAAGCAGTGGTTAACATTGTAGGACACCAGTTAATGAAATTATCGAGTGTAGATACTTAGTACGCCGGCAGCCAGACCATGGTATTACAGTTAATAGTTATATTAGGTTAGTTAGGAGTGGTGGTACTTAAACTAGAGACCCCCACCTTGTAGTTAGGATCTGTTAATCATTAACTTCCTTCCATACAGGTTGCAAGAGAGGGTGAAGGTGGTGGATGATAATATCAGACCATTTTAATCGTTTATTCTTTTTTTCAGGTGTGCGACCACACACGGTATTTATTTTGATGTGTACTTTAATTGTATTGTGTAAATAAAACTATATAAACAGTACACTGGATCAGCGTCTAAACTATACTGTACCTATATTTTGTCTGTATAGGTGCGTCTGTGGTCTTTATGTAAACCTTATCTCCTTTGTTTTAAAGGTAGTCAGAGGGGGTGAGTCTATAGCTATTATTGAAGTCACGAGTGGCGAGGGAGAGTCAATCTAGGTTCTCACCCTCGAGCCAATAGGCTCATCTTACCACATTCACCACACTCATAACTCTAAAAATCCAAAAGCTCTATTTTTGGCATGTTCTTTTCTCTTCTGCTTGTTGTGAGAGCTTTATTTGCTCCCAATCTGAGGTAGTGCTGTAGGGAGCATCACTACGTCCACGTTTTACTGCCACACTGAAGCATGCTATAAAGAAGTAATAAATAATAAAGCTGTATTTGAAACCAACCTTCTGCCTCCCTTTTTTGGAAAAATCAAACGAATCTCGTCTTGAGCTGGGAGACATCATGCCCTATGGGCCAAACAAATAAATACATATTATATACAGAACTGAAATGTTCTGTTCAGCTGAGTTCCTTCTTTAACCTAGATGGCTATGTGGGTTTCAATGGTGGATATACAGCTTTTTATCATTTACCACCATCCCAGCATTTCTTCAGAGGTCTTTCATGACCACTGCATGATATTATATAGCCATTTCTATTTTTCGATCTTCCCCCTTTTCATTTCCTCAGGAACAATTCCATATAAAAATGTCTGTTTTACCACTGTATTTCCACAAATAATCTTTACAGCACCACTCAACACCTACAGACCCCGTACAAATTCTTTAACTTGGCATTGCCTGCAAAAGAGCGACAGGCTCGGCAACCCTAGTTTATCAACAACAACAAGCACTGGATGTTGAAAAATTGTTCTTTTTTTTTTTTAAAGCTTCCCTTGCTGACATTACAACGTTGTATTCTTACATACAGTTTTTAATATAATTTTAAATTACACTTCTGATCAGTTGTGCGCCTCATAAAATATTTCCAAGACCAAGGCTTATCCCAAACATTTCATTTTTAATTTCTATATGCGTCATTTCAGAAACATGCTTTTGAGGAAAAACACAAAAGCTCTTTCACAGACAAGATAACTTGACAAGAACATATTTCTTCCTCCAGACATCTTTATTCATCAAACACAATCCCTGACAGTTAATCCTCCCCCCTCCGCCAATAAAATTGTCTTGTTTTTTTATTTTCTTGATTCCCTGCTATTGTTATTGTTAAACAGAATCAACATTATTGCACTCTGGGCAAACCCATAGGTGCTCAGTCTCCCTTAGTATATGTCAAAGAGTGTGAATGCTAACTGTTCCTGTAGCTCGCTGGTTGATTCCCTGTTACTTCTATGTATCAATACCTGTAAGGAGGGGAGGATCCCGTTACAGGCTCATTGAGAATATGATGTTAGGCCCATATTTTCTTGACCACTGGCCCACTAGGGGTGATGTGGTCAGCATCACGCCGGCCGCCTTAACCTTCCTAGAGTTGCTATGGTACCCAATTCATGAGGCTGGGTCGACCGCAGAGCGGTTTAAACAATCCCACCTCAACTGGGGATCGAACCATGGACCACCGAGCTAGGAAGCCAGTGCACTAACCACTGTGCTACCACGGCTCCCACCTGTAGTTCTCTCATTTGTTGTTATCATTCTTCGGTCATTTTTCTGCTTCTTCATTGTTTAACTGCATCTGTTTTTGTATTGTTTACACATTTATAAATATTTTCATTTTATGTGTTTAAAACAAAAAAAAGGTAGTCCTATTAGCAGATACTGCCATAGGGTAGTTTAGTGTTAAAGACTTTACTACACTAGGTCTCGATATTCAGCACTTCAAACTTGTCAGTACGCAGAGCAAATCAACAGACAGTGCTAAAGTCAACTGAAGAAATACCCCTAAAAGAATGTTCCAAAATCTCACTAGAACATCAATAAAAATAATGATACAAATTTTTTTTTAAACTGAGACTATCAATGTGAAGTCTCTAATGCTTCACTCCCATACAGCAGTATCTGCTCTGGGACTATCTTTTACGTTTAATTCTAAACATCAGAAACAGTTACCAAAAGTTGATGTCCCATCTTCAAACTATATAGTCTCCCAACAGCTGGCAATCCCTACTCTCAAGTAACTTCTAAATAAATTGATGCCCCTAATCAAAGTTGAGAAAATAACTTGATGCCCCAATTCACCATCTCAAGAAATTTCCCAATACATACCCTTTCTGATGTCTCAAAATCCATGCTAGAGCTGGAATCATCACCCATGAACAAAGAATCTTGAGAACTTGATGCGGTCAGACCCCCACCACTGGCTACCCTACTGATTCCACTTGGACCAGAAAGAGTTGCCTCTGTCAGCAAAGGATCATCCTTAGAAACAAGATCATCCGCTGAGGAAATATACATCAGTGAATGGGCTTATTTCCTATTCAGCTAACAGATTATTTTCAACAATAATTTGACATGGAACTCTTAATGTGTAAATCTGTTCATTATTCTCTGATTTTAATGGCAGAACCTGCTTGTCAAGTAAACATTCCGCATCCTGCCTCTAATGATGTGCACATTCTGTTATTTCTTAATAATGTGTTAAGAACTTCTGTTTAAAAGAACTTTCATTCTTAAGCTCCAACATGAACATGTCAGGTATCTAGAGAACTAAAAATTTCTAACAATAAGAAACTTCTTAGACTGCAACTAGGAATAGGCTATTTTAGAATAGAAGAACATTACTGTGCAGAGTGTCTACATAAAAAAATTAATAGATTATTTACAGGCATGCAATTCATCCATAACTATGGAACAGGTATTGAGAATAGATAGACCTAGAGAATTACACAATATAGTTAAACAGTTTATAACAAGAACTAAATTTAATATATAAGGATCAATGATGGTGTGAGGAAAAGGGGTAGTCTCATGGGGTGCTTGTATATGGCTGATGGCACACACAAAAACATTCACATAAATTTGTGTTTAGATTTCTGAGTGGAGGGGGGGAAGAAGGTACTATATTTGGGTATTGGAAATCTGGCTATTTTCTTGAATTAGTACACCATATGTGCTATTTATAACCCATCAAGGGTTGAACAGGATACTTTATTTAAAAAAAAAAAACAATGACAAAAAATTCTTAAGAGTCTGACACAGTTATACACAGATAATACTATAACGTGGAAGGATATCAGGACCATCAATTAGCAAATAAGATCACTGGAAACCAGATGTGTGGTCATATTGAAAAATCCCAAATAAAAAGACTACAGGATGATATGACATCCTCAAAAAAGAAGGCCAATACGACCAGGAAGCTCACTACAAAAATATGAAAGAAGTTCACTTTTACTGGGTATGTTTTTTTTGGGATGGTCACACTGTTATTGTTGATCAGAATCAATATCACTGCATTCTGGGCAAGCCCATATGTGCTAAGTCTCCTTCAACAAATGCCTAAGATTATCTATGCTAATTGTTCCTGTTGCATGCTGGTTCAATAGAAACTGATGTATCCTTTCATATGTCCATTCCTGCAAGTTTTTCAAAAAAGTCCAGCAATCTTAGCCTTGTCAATTCATCAAGAGTAGTGTCATAACAGGTGATTATTAACTGTTCTTAGTATCTCCCCTTTATCCATATTCAATATCCCCACTATGGGTGCTCTTGAGATTAGTCTGTCAGCTCTCTCATTGCTGCGTACCCCTGCATGACCAGGACAGTAGATCCACATCAGTTCCTGAAAATTTGACGCTTCTATGGATGTTTTACAATTATGCCGTAGCCATCCATTGGGACCTTCCACATACACTGTGATGTGACAACAGGTAACATTTACAGAAGAAAATAGATAAAACACTACAAAGAAAGAAGATACAAGACAGCCTAAACAGCATGGATGAAAATCAACAATATGAATGATAACCAGCATAAGGGGCTGTAATTTTTGGAGCAACATGATTGCCTCAAGCCAGCACAGCACCAAAAAAAAAAAAAGAACTTGATTTTTTAAAATTATCATATTTTCCAGACCAGAAGAAATGCCACGATTTTAGAAGGCAAATTTAGGGGAAAAGTTAACATTCATAATCCAATATTTGTCTGGCATCTTGTGTACTATGTTAGTTGAGCTATACTAAGCTTAATCCATGACCCATCACAAACTTAACCCTTGGAAATTATATTGACAACATTACTGATCCCTGTGTAACTCCCACCCATCAGTAACAATCATTTTCACAGGAATTTTTCTCCGCCTCTCTAACTTTCATAATTCCACCTTTTTTTTTCTCATTTCATGTATGATTTCCTTGGTTACAGATGGACTAAAACAGTGTTTCGTAATCTGTGGTCCACGGACTCCATTGTGGGGTCAGTGAATGGTTTCTAGGGGTCTGTGAATATAACTTAAAATTTCAAAAGTAAAGTGTTTTTTTAATTATGCTTTTATGTACATTTTTTCATAGAGGTCCATAGTTTTCACTGGACAATCAAAAGGGTCCATAGCCTTCATCAGTCAACCAAAGGGGTCCATAGCCTTCATCAGACACCAAAAGGGGTCCATAGCCTTCATCAGTCAACCAAAGGGGTCCATAGCCTTCATCAGACACCAAAAGGGGTCCATAGCCTTCATCAGTCAACCAAAGGGGTCCATAGCCTTCATCAGACACCAAAAGGGGTCCATAGACTTCATCAGTCAATCAAAGGGGTCCATAGCCTTTATCGGTCAATCAAAGTGGTCCATAGCCTTCATCAGTCAATCAAAGGGGTCCACAGCTTTCATCAGTCAATCAAAGGGGTCCATATCCCTTATCAGTACACCAAAGGGGTCCATAGCCTTCATCAGTCAATCAAAGGGATCCATAGCCTTCATCAGTCAAATCAAAGAGATCCATAGCCTTTATCAGTCAACCAAAGGGGTCCACAGCCTTCAGCCAACCAGAGGGGTCCTTAGCCTTCATCAGTCAATCAAAGGGGTCCATAGCTTTCATCAGTCAATCAAAGGGGTCCATAGCCTTCATCAGTCAACCAAAGGGGTTCTCAGCCTTCATCAGTCAATCAAAGGGGTCCACGGCAGAAAAAAGATTAAGAAACCCTGAACTAAAACATCTTTTCCCAGTCCTGTTATCATCCTTCTAAACACGAAAGAATGGGAATTACAGTTACTCCAAGTCCTAAAGCCACATCTTTCAACCATAATATTCTGGAATTGTATACAGTATTCTTGGGGAACGTGTTTTTCCTGGTGGTCCTGACAATACTATCAATATTTTTTTCCCCTCAAACATAACATCATCGGATAGGCCTGGGTCACTATAGATACCAAAACCTTTTCTCTCAATATTCATTTCCTTTTACTATCAATCCATTAACAACTTACTTACTTAGTCATTTCTCTTCTGCCGTGAGCTGTAGAAGTTTGGAATGGAGAGTGCCATACTATCCTATCAGCTGTCTTCCTCCTGGCCTGGTTTCAGTCTAGTCCTCAGTCCTTCAGACTCTAATTTTGTCTTCCCAGCAGACTCTGGGTCATCCTGGAAGTCTGGATCCCTGGCTCTTAGTTTCCCATACTTGACTTTGTAGCCGATCTTCTCCCATTCTGCAGACATGGTCAAACCATCTTAGTTGGGACTATTCTACTTGGGTCTGCAGGGATTGCAGACCATGTCTCTTCTTGTTACTTCCACCATCTTCCTCAGATACCTCATTTCTGAGGTTTGGGTCTGACTTTTGTGGGTTGTAGTCAGTGCCCATGACTCGCATCCATACATCAATACTGGGACATTGGTTGAACGGTATACAGACATCTTTGTCTTCTTGCTAACTTCTCTTTTGCTGTGGAATCATTGATTTATGGCCTGAAAAAGTCTCCCAGCTGCTGCTCTTCAGATTGCCAAATAATCATTGATGATTAACAACAAAAAGTTCAATTTACACCAGAATCAGTTACAAATAAATAAATTTTTTAAATGGCACATAGTGCTATCAAGTAACTTACTCATAAAACTTTCCACAGACTCTTCAGACATGGCATAAGAAACAGCTGGTAGTTGCTGATCTAACTCCATCTGTCAAAACAAAAACCAGTTTATATTTTCTAATCAACAAAACTGTAGACATATAGACCATCCACATTATCAACCACATAAACATTCTTATTAACAAACTATCAAATGATCTTCCTTTCAAGCATTCACAGAACATCAATCTAAGCAAACAATCAAATGATCTCCCTTTCTAAAAATTCAAATGATCATCAATATATGGAAACAGGACTGAAGACGCAGCAAACGAGATGAATGCAGTCAGCGACCCATAGCTTGACTGCTTGTGTCAGGGAATCAGAGCTGGCCAAGACCCTACTCCACCTCCAAGTGGTGGTCCTGGAAACAGGCTGCATCACTGCAGTCTTGCAGAGAGAGTAGGGATCGAAAAGGGAAGCAAACCCTGTCCCAAAAATGCCATGCTGAAATCGGATGTGTCGGGCCGATAGGCGCAAATATCGCGGCTTCACTGTAAACGGCTACAACAACGTAACCAACGTCCTTTTCAAGACGAATGCAGAAGAAGAAGAATATATGGAAACAATCATATAATCTTCCTTCCAAATATTACTCATCATCAATCTATGCAAAATCAACATCTCAGCACTTCCATATAAACAAACATTAACCAGACAGCCTTTTATAATTACTTTCAGCTCAACACATCGGTATAAATAAACATTAACAGTACAGTTAGTCTTTTATAATTACTTTCATCTCAACACATCGGCATAAATAAACAGATAGATTTTTATAAATACTGCATATACTCAAGTAAATGTTTTCCTTTTTTTTTGGACCGTAAAGAACATATGCCCAACTTATATTTGAATCCAGAGAAAAAAAAAAGCTTTATGAAACCAGTCAGTGTTGCACTCTGCCACACACTGGTATCCTTCAGATATAAACCTGCTGCTTCATTATATGTTTGTAATCAAAATATCTTAAGTAGTACACATTCTGACTTGAGTTACAAATTTCAACTGGAGTAGGCCTTGTTGACCAGCCTCCTTTGTTTAATCCATCATCAATACCATGTCTTCTTTCACTAGATTCAATTTCGTCACTGTCATTGTCAGAGCCATAATCATGCCCCTAGTCGGCCATATGAATCAGCCGCACGGTTAGCATCCTAATCAAATAACAAGACACTTCTCAGATCACAAAGCAAATATTCGACCATCCGGAAAGCCTTGGCTTTAAAAACAATCACGAAAAATCATAATATCAATCGCATCTAACAAAAAAAAATTCAGAAAAACGGAAGCATTTTAATGCAGCGGAAATCTATTTACAACTTGGGTCTGGCTAAAACTGAGATCTTGCTACTTAGCAACAACTGACAACAGTAATGACTTTCCAGGCAAATGAACTAACATTTATTTTCAAAGGGTTGAGAACTGGGCACGCAGGCATTTCTGACATTCTGAAGTGATGAATGCAGTCAACGACCTATAGTTTGACTGCTTGCGTCAGGGTCAGCAAACCAGAGCTGACCAAGACCCTACTCCACCTCCAAGTGGTGGTCCTGGAAACAGGCTGCATCACTGCAGTCTGGCTGAGAGAGAGCTGGGATTGAAGAGGGAAGCAAACCCGGTCCCAAAAAATGCCGTGCTGAAGTCAATTGTGTCGGCCAAAAGGCGCAACTATCAAGCTTCGCTGTAAACAGTCACAACACAACCAACGAAGAAGATTTATTCTCACATGCATTTTACATATTAATGGGGACATTTCAAGTGTTTTAAACGAGAAATGGTTAAGCTAAAAGTGAAAAAAATTTGTAGAAATCCAAGGAATTCCAATGCAATGTGGTAATTCAGAACCGACGAAAAACTCACTCGGCTTATAATCGAGTCTGTAATTTTGGAAACTTGTTAAGTCCTAAAGTCTAAGGGTCAACTCATAGTCGGGGACCGAAGACGCAGCAAAGATGAATGCAGTCAGCGACTCATAGCTTGACTGCTTGCGTCAGGGTCAGCGAACCAGAGCTGACCAAGACCCTACTCCATCTCCAAGTGGTGGTCCTGGAAACAGGCTGCATCACTGCAGTCTGGCTGAGAGAGTAGGGATTGAAGAGGGAAGGCAAACCCGGTCCCAAAAAATGCTGTGCTGAAGTCAGATGTGTCAGCCGAAAGGCGCAAATATCGCAGCTCCGCTGCAAACGGACACAACGCAACCAACGTCCTTTTCAGGATGAACGAGGAAGAAGAAGAAGAAGACGCATAGTCTGACCGACTTACACTCGAGTATATATGGTACCTTCATTTCAACACACCCATATAAATAAACAGTAATCTTTTTATAATTACTTTCATATAACCAAATGCTAACTAGATAGTAGATAACCCTATATTAGATACTGATATAGGTGTGAGAAGTGTTAAAGACTACTATAATAGGTCTGAGCTTTATGAGGTAGGGGTGACCAGTCCCCCTCCTTGCTGCCTTCGCCTTCCCTAACTCAAAAACAGAGTCAAAGTACCCATTTACAGCTAAGCAGACTGTAGCGTGATATTACCTGGTTTCAAACCTGATAACGCTGCCTCAAGAGGCAAGCCCTCTAACCATTCTGCCACTCAATTCCCTAACCCAATAGTTACCATTGCATAACTACATTCATGCAAGAGACGTAGATAAGGACCAAAGAAGTGAACTTGGCCACAGGAACCATCCTGTCACTACATTAACATATAAAAGACACGTAACAATGTACATACATTTGATACTTATGAAGACCAAAGCTGTGGTATATAACAAGTGCGTCACCAGCACACTTCTATTTGGCAGCGAGACATGTATAACCTATGCTTAGCAACAGAGATGGCTCAATATCTTCCATCTACGGCGTCTACGCCACATCCTCTGTATTTCATGGAAGGACAGAATGACAAATGTCGAGGCTTGGTCACATGTTGGCCTTCAAAGCATGTATACGCTCCTTAGACAGTGCAGACCACTGGCTTGGCCATGTGCGCAGCATGGGAAGGGGAAAGTTTGGTATGTAAAAGCGTCAAGCATTTCAGTGGATATTTAATTTACCAAAACCTCATTATACATTCACTTTCCCAACCTAACCCACCAATCAATATTTATTCATTTTCGCTTGCCTATCGTGGCAAAGTTACCAGGTTACAGAAACGGAACTTGGTACCATCATGCTCCAGTCTACTCTTGAGTTGGGAATTGTTGTTGTGGTTTAACTAGGGCTGCTGAACTTCTCGCTCTTTAGCAGCCAATGCCAAGTTGAAGACTCCTTGGTATTTTCAACACTGTAGATCTAGGCTTTTCCTGTGGCTTTTCTGCAATTCCGAAATGTGCTGAGTTGAAGTCATGCGCTCCAGTTTCTCCAGCTTGGTTTGCATTTAAAGGATTGTCACATCTGGTCCCAAGCTAGGAGTAAGAAGTACTTGGCATACTGTGCATTCCCCGCCATCCAAGGGGGCTCTCCAACTATGCAGAGCTAAAATACTGTACTCTGGTTCTGGGCTCTCCCAAGGAATTGTCACGTCCTGCACAGAGCCACTTCTCAGCTTCCATGCCTATCACTGGGTTCATAGTGAGATCCATCTACATACAGTCAACCAAGTCAAAGCTAAAGAATGATGCCTGGGGCTCAAGTGACTTCTCCAAGCTTAGTGTGCAATGCTGGGTTCTCAACAAGTTTCACCACAGGGGGAATCCCTGGAAGTGTGTGGATGATTTCAAGAGTCAATGAGGATATAATTAGCCTCACAGACATAGGTTCACTTCCAATGTACATATATTGTAGCATTGTGCATAGCTGGTGGTCATATATGGATAACTCCAGATATGCCTCCATGCATAAGTTGGGAATAAAAAAAGCAGCAAGGACAGGAACTGGTTACTCCCACATCGTAAAGATGGACTTTACTAAAGTCCCCTACAGCAGTGGCTGCTATAAGAATATATTTACCTTTTATATGAAGTTTCACCAGCTTGGAAAACACTTCACACATAAAATCATGTACGTACCATTGCATCAGGATCTGTTTCTCTGCATACTGTACATATGTAATCTTGAGGTAAATCTTTCAATTTTTCCA
The DNA here is from genome assembly GCA_024509875.1 of Oreohelix idahoensis. Classification (NCBI taxonomy): domain Eukaryota; kingdom Metazoa; phylum Mollusca; class Gastropoda; order Stylommatophora; family Oreohelicidae; genus Oreohelix; species Oreohelix idahoensis. Next base: position 108,816 of record JAMPIV010007628.1, on the reverse strand, counting down.
GTTTGTTGGGGTTGATGGATGGATCACATTCAATATGCACATATCTGAAATAGTTAGATCGAATAAACATGGCAGTAAAACCCAGGATTTTTTACATTTACTATGTGGCGGAATAAACAAAAATGCATTCACTGTATCATAAGGAGGATCTCAGCAAAGAGCATGAACTCCGTAGCACCAGCGAGAAGCACATTGTGTATATAGGAATCACACATTCTATAAATATTTTTGTGGTGGGTAGGTTTCTAATTTTTTAATTGTTCCAGGGCAGCGGCCTTATGGCCTACCCTTTACAATTTTTAATGTGCACAATCTCCCTAACGGGGGGGGGGCCGCGGCATTACAAAAATTATATAAATTATATTCCTAACGGAAATCAAACCCAGTACCTTTAGAATTTGAGGCGGACACCATACCTTTTAGCCACTCTGACCCCAAACATGAACCCTTCATAATATAAGTCCTAAAGTCCATTAATATTTATTGACACTGTGACCCCTCTGATTATTATTATATCAACATTTAGAATACACAACAGGCATGTGTCCTTAATTCATCCTCAAACATTTTGTATTTCCATAAATAGAACGTTCACATGACATTCACGGTTAATTATTACTATGTTCTGTAGAAGCCAGTGGACTGAACCACGCGATAAAATATTCATACTGAAGAATAAATTCCCATCTATCACTACCCTATATTTTATATGAACACAGGAGTCTTAAACACACGAATGATCCACTTAGACCTTGGACATTTCCTTTTCAAAACATGTCTAGTCCCTAAGGACACTGGACAATAACAAACAACCTATGCTACACCAGACAAAGCAACATCATCCTCACAAATACCCGTAGAAACATATGCATTGATGCCTTTGTGCGCAGCCGATAGATTTTAAATATAAGTACCTATCTAGCACACATAAAAGAATCGTAACAGTACATAGTGGGATAAACAAAAACAGATATTGGATATATAGGCAAAGCTAGCTATTTTATACATACATAACTTTTCAGCTCCCCGAGGCCTTCAACAAACTTATGCCAAGTCTTCCTGTCACATGACATAGGCCTTCAACAAACTTACGCCAAGTCTTCCTGTCACGTGACATAAGCCTTCAACAAACTTACGCCAAGTCTTCCTGTCTTGTGCCATCAAGTCAATGTCTTTCCATGCCTTTTTCAACCATTTCACGTCTGTCTCCAGTTCTCTTCTCCATGTTATCCTTGGTCTTCCTCTACCTCTTTTACCTGGGGGGATTCCAGAACACGGACTGCCTGGTAATGCTATCAACAAGATTTCTCAATGGGTGTCCTATCCGTCTCCAGTAGGTTCTTCTCATCTTTTTAATATTACACGGCAGAACGCCTTCATACTTGCAAAAGTTCTTTCGCTATAAATACTGCTCATATTTTATACGTGGCGACCTACTTTTGGACCTTGCAAAACCTCGAACTGACCTCTTCCGAAGTTGTTTTAGTTATGCAGGTGGTTTAGCATGGAATTCTCTACCCAAGTCTGTCAAAACTGATAATTACACCACATTCAAAAGACATCTGCATTCACATGTCATGAAATCTTGTACACACATTTAACGACAATTCTGTTTCAGTTATTTCAACGTTTCCACGAGCATTTAACTATCATTGTAATATTTTTATTTTAAATTGAATTTTTTATATTAAGTAGCTCTATAGCTTCACCTCTCTCTCTCTCTCTCTCTCTCTCTCTCTCTCTCTCTCTCTCTCTCTCTCTCTCTCTCTCTCTCTCTCTCTCTCTCTCTCTCTCTCTCTATGTGCGTGAATGACTATGAGTAAATGTACTTGTCTGAGCTAAGTTTCTGATTGTGATGATATTATTAATTGATCCTGTCTGAAGTTGTTAATATTTTAATTTTTAACACACTGTAAATTGTATTGCAGGGCAGAAATGTAAAAAGGCAATTATGCCTATTTCTTTACCCTGATAAAATAAAGATTTCGTTCGTTCGTTCGTTGTTCCACTGGCACTTGTCTGGTTCTTATCATCAGTTCCACATTAGTGATTTTGTCATACCACTTCAATCCTCCTATTCTACGCAAGCAACAATTTTTTTAAAGTCGGTGGCTTTTTGGTTCTTGTTGTTGTTGTTCTCCATGGTTCTGAAATATGCAGACGCTACTTCATATTCAGATCTTTATCGTCTCCTTCAAAGATGCCCAACACATGAAGAACAGAAAGCAGATATGCCATCACCAATACCATTCCTGGAATAGCTCTATGGAGATAGAGATAGCCTCAAGCTGACCACTGCTTTATTTGAACATATTCAAATTGAGAGCAGAGGTTATATTGACAGAAGAAACGGCAGAGAGACAAGTTGCTTTCTTTACTGATGCACAGTCAGTAATTGCAACGTTGAAAAGACAAAATAATACAGACCTGGATGATCTCAGAGTAGTTATCCACAAACTTTGTCAACAATTCAAAAGTGTTGTGATCCAGTGGATCCCATCTCATTGTAACATCGCCGACAATGAAGAGGCTGACAGAATGGCAAAAGAAGGTTCACATCTACCTCAGCCTGATGCAAGCATAACTTTTGAGGAGGCAAAGAGTTTTATCAGAATCAGTTACAGAAACAAATGGAATGTAGAACATCCAGGGCACACACAGAATGATGCTTACTACCAGCTCCACCGAAGAGAACAAGTGGTAATCTTCAGACTCCGCACTGGCCACAACAGATTGAGATACCATCTATTCAACAAGCTAAAGATAGGAACTACCGATCAGTGTAACTGTGGCACTGATAAAATGACTGCTGAACATCTGCGTGGAGGGGGGAGAAGATATTAGATTTAGATATTGGAAATCAGATTTAATTATTTTGAAGTTACTACACTGTATATCTTAATTATAACCCATCAAGCGTCAAAAGGATATGTTGTCTTTAAAAAAAAAAAACACACAAAAAAAGTGCAAAGAAGAATATTCAGATCTAAATGAGTTGTCATTTTGTCCAATGGGGGTTCACGAGAGCAATAAATACTACTTCTGTTTACGGGTCGAATCATTTACATTTAAAGATATTGATATTAAATATACAACAGTCCCAACTGAAATGGTTTGGCCATGTCTGCAGAATGGGAGAAGATCGGCTACCACGACAAGCATGGGAAACTAAGAGCCAGGGATCCAGACCTCCAGGACGACCCAGAGTCCGCTGGGAGGACAACATAAGACAATCTTTGAAGGACCGAGGACTAGAATGGAACCAGGCCAGGAAGAAGACAGCCGATAGAATAGTATGGCACTCTCTCTTACAAACCTCTACACCTCACGGTAGAAGAGGATCGAATAAGTAAGTAAGATATTAAATATATTTTACCTCATTCTCTCTTTCTTTCTCTCTAACGTAGGCAATTCTTTTTGTCCTTACAAGATGCATTCCCTGTTACTTGGTTTAAGGACCATCTTCATTGCATACGGACAACTCCATCAGTGCTCTGATCTCCTCCCTTAGACCACACAAGGAGGATCTCAGCACAGTGCACAAACTCTGTAGCACTGGCGAGTATCCCAATGTGTGTATAGAGGAATCACACACTGTATAAATATTTTTGTGGCGGGTAGGTTTTTTAAGAACTTAGTAAATTTTGCCAGGGCAGCGGTGTGACGGGTCGGTGGTGGTGGTGTGGTTGGTGTTGCGATTCCTTGGTTAAGGTATTATTATTGAATAGTAAAGTCACTCTTTAGACGTATCAATGTTGGTTACAAATGGTTAGCTCTGGGCATCAGAACATCCCTTCGACGTTCTGATTTGCATAGTCTATAGTATTTGATTTCCCTTGTGGGAGAGTTATCGTGCTGACAAAGGTAAACACCAACAGTTGTAGAACCGAACCCGAAACGTAAATAAAGGATCAAGCCTTCTGCTTAGAGTCCACATGTATTAAGATTCATACAAAACGATAATCGACATTCACAAAGGTTTCATGTACAGTTCAGCGTAACAATTGAATTCCAAATAATATCAGTAAGTATCCGTCCGTGTCAAAACAATGAGTCAGAAGAACATCGTGGCTATATACGTGCGCTGTTATAGTCAACAGCCAGAAATGAGCACATGAGTTCTTGACATCTACAAATTGAATCATAATACGATTCTTCTTCCATTATTAGTTTAATTTAATTAATCTCATGCTTAGATTAATTTCCGAACTGACCCTGAAGTCTACATCGATTCATCTATAAAATATAGGCTATATACTCAGCCTTATTTCCTTGGAAGAAATACAAGACACGACCTTCTTGCTTGACGGATAGCGTAACAAAGGCCCTGTAACCAAGTCACCAGGCGTGACCTTCCCAACGCGAATGCATCATAATCTCCGCATATATTTCGCGTTCACTATACCGTAAAATATCGACATATTCTATAAATATTAATGACCCCTAAACGTTGCGCATGGGTAAACCCCAGCAGACGCCATCATTTAAAAATAACACCGTAACAGATTTCCTGTCAGACGGGGGCAAAAAAAAATCTATTAAATAGATTTTTTTTTTTTGAACAATATTAATCAAATTATCAAAAATTTAACAAAACTCGACGTATGACCTACGATGTTCTATCTAGAACAGTGTCGCAGTCATGTCAGTAATATATTATAATAAAATCAACGTCATATTATACATATACCTTATATTAAACAAGGAAATGTCACTGTCACTAACTAATTAACTAATTAATTTGTTGTATGTATAGACTAACTAATAATGTGAGGTGTTATTAAAATTATTCTAACTAACTAAAATTAAAATAATTAATTATAGTATGTACGTATGGTACTAGCTAATTAATATCTAATTGAAGAAAATGAGAAATAGAATAAGAGAGTAAAAGAAATAAAAATTGAGAAGTACGGACAATTGAAACCAAATATTAAAGTATACATTAAATTAGAATGCGTGTGAAAATGAAGTGTAAGGATAGATACCTAATTAAATTAACGCAATCAGAAGAAAAGAACAGAAAAAAAAAATTCATACATTTTAACTATATATATGAAATGTCATAATGTGATATCTATTACCTTAATAATTACACTAATTAAAAGGTTTAATTGGTGTGATATTCTTTTGTTTCATCTTTTCTTAGTATATTTTATTTTTTTATTTCATCACACTTTGACTTTATTATCTATTATATACTAATTTAATAACTAGAAAATTTAATAATATTGGACATGAAGATCCAATCGTTGTTACCTCCTGTTGAATTGTATGAAAGTTCATTAAGACACAAGGTTCATATTATCAAATTATGATTTGATGATCCATTCATCGTTAGTTCCTTTATTAAACTTTTTGAAAGTAAATTGACTAAGTCATCAACGTATATGTCCTTTCTACATCAGAGATTGTTCCTTTTTAACAGTTTTCAATCGAAATGAGTGATACTCAAAGTGGAATTGAAGTTCAAATTTTCAAACGATCCTAATTGCCCAGATTACGGAGAGCAATTCTCGGTCCACAGTGGAATATTTCATATCCGGAGGTTTCAGCTTGCGTGAGATGTACATTACAGGGTGAAGGACATCATCATGATATTGCAGTAGACATGCCCCGAGTCCGTAATTACTCGCATCTGTACGTAGAACAAACTTTTTAGAAGCATCTGGTAATCTTAAAACGGGTGGGCATGAAAATATTTTTAAGATAGCGCGAAAAGTTTTGTCACATTCGTCGGTCCAATTTATCCTTAAAGGCATGTTCTTCTTTAGTAACGAAGACAGGACAGCCGTGATGGATGATAGGTGAGGTACAAATCTGCTATAGTATTGGATTAAACCTAACAGACTCCTAACCTGTTTCTTCGTTTGAGGAACAGATAAATTTAATATTTTAGAAACTGTACTGGGAATTGTTTGGATATGTCCCGATCCAATAATGTGCCCCAGGAATGTTATCTCATTACACGCTATTTGAATTTTAGTTGGTTTAGCGGTTAAATGGTTATCCCGCAATATTTCCAAAACTGATTTAAGACCCAAAAAATGTTCCTCAAATGATGAACTAAACAAACATATGTCGTCAATGCAGGTAATTATATCTGATCTACCTGCTAAAATTTTTCGCATCATGCGAATAAAGGTAGCTGGAGCATTCATTAGCCCAAAAGGCATCACGTTCCACTGGTAAAGACCTCGTGGAGTTGAGAATGCTGTGTAGTATTTGGCTCTTTCGGTTAGTGGAATCTGCCAATAACCTTTAGTTAAGTCAATTTTAGTGAAAAGTGTAGCATTGGATAGACGAGGAAGTAAATCGTCAAGGATAGGATGTGGTTCGCTATCCGGTACTGTCTGCGCATTAAGTTTCCTATAGTCAACACATAAACGTATGTTGTTGTCCTTTTTCCGGACAATGACTAAAGGAGAAGAAAATGGAGATGTACTAGTCTCAATAATACCTAATGATATCATCTGTTCGAGTTCCTGAGATGTCTTACTCAGAAAATGTAGAGGTACAGAATAAGGATGAACACGAATTGGTGTATCATCATTCAGAATTATATTGTGACTAATTACAGATGTGCAACCCGGTACATCAGTTAACACATCTGGGAAAGATTGTAGAAGATTAGCAACGCGTTGATGCTGTTGCGGTGTAATCGTAGAAGAAATGGTCACATCACGCCAAGATTCAGTAGATTGGACAGTAAGTACAGGTAGAGGCATCTGCACTTCAGGAAAAGAAGATTCTTCCTCCTGTATAACAGATAGATTAGAATAATGACAAGTAGATACAGTATTGTCATCTAATTCATGAAAAATTGACTGTAAGTGTATAGGACGTGTATGAAATTGCTTGAGCATATTAATATGGAATATCTTTCTGTGTCCCTTGATATCTAAGACGTAATCAACGTCTGAAATTTTATCAGTAACCTTATAAGGACCAGTAAGGAAAAGAAATGATGAATGACTATGATGAGTCATCAATGATATGAGACAATTGTATTACCATAGCATGTTACCTGCGTGACGCAGCATTAGGTACTAATTGTAACCGTAGACAATGATGGTTAAAGTAAGCACTATTATCATGCTCGATGACCATTCGAGCATCTCTATTGTTACGAAATGTAACTATAGCCTCACCATACCTGTCATTGGTAGGTGACAACAACCGTACAAACATAACGTCTGCCGTGTCATTAAAGAAATTGCTAAGTGCCTGCCATCTGGTACCTTGTGGCAGATTGCGCACTAACACGGTGCGAGAATATGCACCCTTCCCAATGTAAGTGGGATCAGTGTCACTAACGTGATAAATAGTTGTTCTATTTAATCTTTTGGATATGGTAGTCTTATGAGATGATGTCTCATAATGATTGACATATTTATTTGTCCTAATTTTATTAGTTAAGTTCATAAGAACTTCACCATCATTACCTTTGTTCGGGACATCCCTTCTTTTCCCATTTTCAACCATTTTATTCAGATCACTGTTAATATGATCCTGTCGCCAATATCTATCTTCCGACTTGGCGGCATTCTCTTGAGAAAAGGTATATCTGCCTCGAAATGATTTTCTAATCTTCCTAGGATGGACTGGTAGTTTAGTATACTTTTTATCCTGTGGGAGAGTCTTATCCTTCTCCTTATCGATTTCCAGAATGGTACTGAGACTGAAATTGGAGAAAACTGTGCCACATGTATTTATTTTGTTGGCCCGTAATGTAGCTGTTGCAATGACAGCGTTAGCATTGCAATAAGATTGCACATTATTTAATTCCCATTCCTCAATTTCCTGTGGGGAACAATCCTTACTACCATGGATGCGTCCCAACATCAGATCTGCAATTGGATTCTGAAGCATGCATACCTTAACTTGTCCTGAAAAGAAAGGTGTATTAACATGGACAAGAGCTGTGGGGTAAAACTCAATAGTTCCCCAAAAGTCATGCAATGGACATATTCCCCCGTTGCACAGCTAGGATGTACTAGCGACTGTCGCACTCCAATGGTTGTGGACCCCGAGTCTCTCAATACAGAAACTACAGAACCATTTACTATCCCTCTGTTAAAAATCAGAGAGCCTGTTCCATCATTGGCTGCAAGACCTACTTCTGGTGTAATGTGTCCGCAGTTTAGCACTGTCTCCTTTGCTTTCTGAAAAATAAGATTGCATTGTGGGCAACTATTTGCCACGTTATAATTTATAGCAAAGCATGCAGCAGAAGAATTCATTGTATTATCGTTAGGTGGAACCTGAACCTTAGGGGTGATATCATTTGTAACTGCTGCCCCGGTATTATGGTTATAATGTGAAGATCCACGAGAATGAGAACGATTACGAGAATAATTAGTTGAATTATCTCGTTGTCGTCTATTATAATTGTTATCTCGATGTCTCGAGTTATAATTATCGCTATTCTTCCAATTGTTACCATTATTATATTGATATGACCGATTATAACTTGAGTTACGTGGATTACTGTTGTATCTTGACTGAGGTGAATAATTTCTGGTTTGTTGTCTTCCTCTATTAAAGTTATTGTTAAAGTTATTCTGTCCCTTATGAAAATTAAAGTCATAGTTTCCTTTGAACCTACCTCTGTCCACACTGTGTGTTCTAGGTTTGTTATGATTATGATATGCCATATTGGAGGCTACAGGAAGTGGTTCTCTTATCAACGAGCCAGAAATATTAGCATTCGGATGAGCTGTGCAGTAATTTAAAGAAATTTTTTCTAACTCATCAATAGATTCTGGTTTTCTTTCTTGTAGATAAGCAAAGAATGGTGGGCTGACAGAAGATAATACTTTATCCCTTAATAATAAATCAACTAATTTGTCGTAAGATTTGTTGACACCTGCCAGTTCAACCCATCTGTTAAAAGTATTGCGTATGTTAGCAATAAAACCTGTGAAATCTTTATTGTTATCTGGCAATAAACTTTTGAAACGTAATCTACATGCCTCTTCGTTCAAGTGGAAACGACGTAATAACAACGTCTTAATGGCCTCATAATCTGTGGCTAATGTAGGATCAATGTTTTGTGCTGCACTTGCAGGTTCGCCATCCAGAAATTCCTTAAGTTTAAGTGCCCATGCAGTTTTGTCAAGGTTATTGACCTTACATATATCCTCAAAGCGCGCCAGCCACGATGAAAGGTCGTCCACGTGTAATTTGAATGGTGGTAATTTAAAGTAATAATTGCCCTTAAGTCGGGTGGATGAAGATCCAGATTGAGCATTATCATTTTGGCTTGCTGCAGCACTCTGCGAATTAAGTTTTTGCTGTTTCCAATTTAAGCCGTTGCAATTCCATTTCTTGCTGTAGTATGATTTCTTGTCGTTTTAATTTATTCTCTTCTTCAATACGTAGGATTTCATCTCTTGCTATCTTTCTTTCTTCTTCTTGTCTTAATTCTTCTCTCTCTGCTTTAGCAATAGTTTTCTTTTCAGCCTCTTTTCTTTCAAGTTCTTCCATCTCTGCCTTAGCAATAGCTTTCCTTTCCTCCTCTTCTGCCTTATATTTTGCAAATTCAGCCAATGCATAAGCCTCGAGAAGTTCTCCTTTTTTTCCAAAATCCTTACCATTTTTAATAAAATAGTCCAAGTTAAGCATCTTGAAGTTAATTTATTTAAGTATTCAATTACTTATGTATTGTAATCAACAATATAATCTATGTCGATAATTATAATTACTCAACGAATGAATAATTAATATAAGAAATTGTAATATTACTGTATTGTTATGTATAAGTTCCACAATCTATAATATTTTGTAAAAATATTATATATATATATACTCACTGATATCTATCATAAATAGTTATGATAGTTAGTTATATAAGCTGCTGAAATTATATCAAGCGCTTAATATTAATATTTAATAATTATATGTATTATCCCCAAATAATTAGTCTTAATTGTCACTAAGTTCACAATATAGTACTGAGAAAGTGTACTAATTTATATTAAATATGTATTAATATGTTATAAAGTTTTAATAATTAATCATTAGATATTATGCCTTAATCATGAGGCATAAAGTGCATTGCCCATTTCTAGGACCACCACTGCAAATATGTGCAAAGTCCCTAATTCCTCATTAAAGCTGATAAAAATTTAATCATATTCATCTACACTATTATTAATGAAGAAATTATGGCATTAATATTAAATTATAGAAGGATGAAATGAATACAAACAATACAATGGGTTAACCAAGGAGTACAGAACAGTAGCACAATACCAAAGTGACATTTTCACAAAAATAAATGATATTATAAAACCAAGTTTAGTAACAGGAAATGTAGAAGGGTGAAGGTTAACTGAAGGAAACGAACATATTTGGCACTAAGAATGATGACGTCACAGGACTCATTTGACGTTAATACAATACATTTAAATTAAAATTAAAGATAGCTAGATCAGAATAACAAGATAGATTACGAACATAGGACTGTAAATGAATAAAAATAAGAACCAAATACATCAGAAAACAACAGTTATAACATGACTATACACCTAACATGCAAAGTGAATTAATGCAAGTCCGAACGAACCGATCACCGATAACGATAATTCGACGCTTTCTTCGCGAGGTGCTATTAATTCACAGCCTTAGGAACATTCAGAATGAATATCGGCATCCTGAGAGCCATTTTATTCATTATGAACCGCCGCCCAACCATACCCGCTACATGAAAAGGACAGGAACAATATTTAACATGGATACATAGAAAAAAGAACATGGCATTATTTGGACAAACAGGACGAAATAGTTTAACCTTTAAAATCAGTGACTTATCTTGTTTTGGCGGTAATATCGTACATTATATGCTTCGCCGACGGACTCTAGAGCTTGTTTGTATCATTGAGAAAGTCAGCAATAGGTTTCATTTCATGTTTGAAAGCTGCAAATAAGTTTGTTTGACGGACATTGTCAGCTGCTGGCTTTTCCAACCGTTCATCTGTCGTCAAGGGCATGACGTCACCGGTGTTTATGCAAATAATGTTCGTTTCGGCTCGAAAGGACAAATGTCTCATTTTTTTTGTGGTTCGTTCTTCTGAAAAAATTCCAAAACCACTAATGGCCACCAGTTGTGACGGGTCGGTGGTGGTGGTGTGGTTGGTGTTGCGATTCCTTGGTTAAGGTATTATTAATGAATAATAAAGTCACTCTTTAGACATAGCAATGTTGGTTACAAATGGTTAGCTCTGGGCATCAGAACATCCCTTCGACGTTCTGATTTGCATAGTCTATAGTATTTGATTTCAATTGCACAGGGGACCTACTATGTCTCACTAGACTCCTCCCCCCCCCCCCAGGGGACCTACTATGTCTCACTAGACTCCCCCCCCCCCCCCACCCCCCCCCCCCCCCCCCCCCCCCCTGACGAACTACATAGAGCAGCAAGACAAACTTAAAAGAATTACAGTCGGAATGGAAGAAGAAGATGAGGAAGTTGTTTGACGACAGACCACAGAAAAAACTTGCATACAATTGAGTGAAGCAATCAGGGTGATAGAGAGGAAGACAAACAGCTTTTGGTGACTGAGAGGAAGAGAAACAGCATGGATGACTGCGGAAGCAATACAACCAGCCAACATTAAAACGTCAACTGATTACACTGTACGATACTCACTTTTTACAAAGCATGCATGGTAACAAAATTGTAAGCTTGAAGCAATTACAGGGATAGCACGAGTCAAGATAGAGAGAGGAAGACAAGACAGAAAAAATGGAAGAAAATATTAACAATTGTAATGTGAAAAAAGAAATCTGAGGCCTTTGTGATAGAGAAAGACAAATGGAGCACTGGGGCCGCCATTCAGTTTAGACAAGAAGATGAAACTGCAAGTGGAAGCAATAAATGCAATACAACCAGCCAACATTAAAACGTCAACTGATTACACTGTACGATACTCACTTTTTACAAAGCATGCATGGTAACATGGTCTTGTTGTGAAAATGCCTGTAAGCTTTCCCACAGCACTGGGGCATGGATTCAGCGTCATTTGCAAGACGTTTAGCAGTGTACCACTCTACCATTCAGAGACTTCTTGAGAGATTTCAAGTTACCGGACATTTAGAAAAATCGACCCTGCTCACACAGGTACAGCACAGACCCTTGTTCCGCTGCTGATAGCACGAGTCACAGACTGAGTAGTTGAGATGCCACCTCGAGGAAGGACCACTGCCAGGCGTCCTGCACCCACAGTCAGTACAGATTCTACAATTCTAGAAAGAAATGGAAGAAAATATTAACTCATAATTGTAATGTACAATGAAAAAAGAAATCTAAAAATAAATGCCTTTGTGTTAATAGACCAATTTTGAAAAAAAAAAAAAAAGTTATATAGAAAGCAATGTTTAGACAAATGGAGCAAGTCTAATAATGTAAATATACTACTGGACAAAAGTTAGGGGCCGCCATTCAGTTTAGACAAGGTTTATATAATTGATTGGCAAACTGTAAAGACAAGTGAAAATGTCATTAAAACTGAGCTCAGAGAAATGTGTATACATTTCTGTGTGCACTAGGTTAATTTTTTTTAAATGTCCAAAAACTGGGTCACTTTAACCCGCACGTGAAAATTGCCATTATTGCTGCAAAAACTCTTGGTTTTTGCAACACGCCCCACTAGTTCAAAAGGTGAAAAAGTGAGTTGAATTTGAATGCACGTGGAAAATGATCATCGGTAAAGAGTGTTCACCGTTGATATGCAATAAATCAGTATGACAAGTGGTCGAAATGATCACTGCATTAGCCATGCCACCAAGGAGAAGTCTCAGCACTGTAGACCGTGGTCGAGCCATGGCATGGATTCAGGATTGTCAATCTGTTCGTCATGTTGCAAGACGTTTAGCAGTGTCCCACTCTACCATTCAGAGACTTCTTGAGAGATTTCAAGCTACCGGACATTTAGAAAATCGACCCTGCTCACGAAGAATTATATAAACCTTGTCTAAACTGAATGGCGGCCCTTAACTTTTGTCCTGTAGTATACTTCATTCAATAACCTTTAGCTCCCCAAGGAGCACAAACCTTCAATAAGTGCATGCCAAGTCCTCCTGTATCATGCTCAAGGTTTTTCTGTCTTCCACATAATTTACATTTCTGTCTCCAGTTCTCTTCTCCATGTGTTATTTTTTGTTTTGGTCTCTACGTCTCTTACCCTGGAGATTCCAGAACAAGGAGTGCGCAGTAATTCTATCAACCAATTTTCTCAATGTGTGTCCTATCCATTACCGGTGCCTTCTCATCTCATGTTCCACTGGCACTTGTCTAGTTCCTGCCATCAGTTCCACACCATTTTATGAAAGTCTGTAACTTCTTTGTTGTTGTCCTTGTTGTTAGCCATATCTCCAAGCTAAGCTATCAATAGGACTGACTATACATCTCGTCACCTTTGTACTGCTTTATTCTATCTCCACTTCTAGCCAAAATTTACCTGCGGTCATAAATCGACATAAAATTGTTTAATCTATCATTCTACACAATATTTTACAGTTAATAGTTTAGATCATCATGAAAAATTTCATTTTAATGTTATCTTTCAACTACTAACCTGTAGTGAGACAGGCAAAAACAATCTGGTGATTGCCACGTAAATAAGTAATTTTCTCTGAGATTTTGATTGTTATATCAAATTCACTGAACTTTAGCAAGAGGAAGCAAATATCTTTATGATTTAACCGTAAATAATAATTCTAACTGTGATTTGACACCACTGAAAGTGTGATGAAGTACTGAGATTCTGTCTTTCAAATGGCCCATATCTTTTTCTCCTTGAAATGTTTTCCATTTATTTCTAGGAAGGATTACAGGAAATTCACCCCATGTTTTTTCTCCTTCTATTATGTACGTTTTTCAGAGTGAGATCACGATGGAGTTTTATCTCTTCTGCTTTATGTTTCTTCTCTATGACTAGTAGGTGGAGTTTAGAGTTGGTGTGTAGGGAATTGTTGCAGTTGTATTTTAGAAGAATGACTGTAGAGCCTAGATCAGATTTGCACCGGGTTCTTTTTTTTTTAAAGATATGGCATGCAGCTATGCAGCTGGGGTTCAGACCGAGGCGGCGACCGAGCTCGTATGGTGAAAATATGGTTTGCGCATTTTTTCGGGATTTTAAATAAGGTGGTCATTTTTGCTTCAATTGGCAGCAGAGGGCTGAGTATGATATACCATTCCTTTGTCTAAACGGGGGATGGGGGAGAGAGTGACCTGTTACCCAAGCACGTAACACGAGCGGGCAGTAACATCAGAATGGTTTACGATTTTGAGTGGCCGAGATCAAACTGCATTTGAAATGCAGAATGGCCATTGGGCTAGAAACAAAGCCACGCAAATGACGTCAAGAGGTCAGCGTGCTGATCTATGATGATAAATAGGCCCTCGCCGGTAATTCCATCGCCCGGGCCTCTTAAATAAAACTCCCGCCGGCAAAATTTGCCTCAGCCGCGTACTTACAGAGAGACAAGTCGATTCGCCTTCAGTGGGCTGATCTTCGAATTTGCAGGTATAGCCAGGCGTCTGTGGCCTTCAGTGGTGAATTCGAATTTGCAGCGGAATTTGGCATCAAATTTCCCCACAGCAAGGGTGGCATCTCAGACCAAATCAGAGTTTGAGATATTGCTGGAGGCAAAAGGAGACGAAAAATAAGGTTTTTCCACAGGCAGGGAAGACCGTTCTCCAGTGAATAGGATTTGTGGATAAATCCTGAGCTCTGACGCTCGATCTTTACACACGCAAATTTGGCATGCTGCCAGCGTTGTTGTAATCAATTTCGCTTCGTCCCGGCCATAATAAAGCCGAAGGCCTGAACCCAGAGGGGTAACCGGGCAGGTAAATCCAGAGAGGTGTTAGTAGAAACCAGCTAAAGTTTCCAGCCCAGAATCCAGTAGGTTCATTGTAAACCTAGTCGTCACTTACAGAAGTTGTGGAGGGAAAAAGGGTTACAATACCCTCTACAGATTTTAGAGCAGAGGACAGCTGCTGAAGTTTAGTCTACAGGTGGTAGACTAGAAAGACAGAACTGAGACCTAGTTTTGTGTAGATCATAACAGAGGACAGCTGCTGAAGAGTTGTAGAATAGTTAGTTGTGAAGCAGTGTTCAGGAGTTCCAGATGAGGCTGTGTAGTACCATAGCTTTTGCAGAGAGTTGTGTAGACAGTTCATAGGAGTTCCAGCTATCAGTGAAATTAGAAGTAACATTAGAATTTAGAATAGCTAGTCGAGTGGAGGCTCGACATCTGAGACCCCACCAAGTGCAGTGTGGTTTATTTCATTTAATCTTACCTTCTTTCTCCATACAGGTGAAACTTGTGGGTGAAGGGTTGGGTTTGATGATACATCATTTGTAATTTTGCCTGAATTTGTTTTCCAGGTGTGCTTACACTGCATTTTTATTCTTTTGACATGTATTTGATTACTTGTTTGTGTGTATAATAAAACTTGTACATTATAGCTGGAATCAGTCATTTCATGTACATACAGTAGCTATCTGTTGTCTGTAGCGTGGTGTATGTGAATCTTCATATAACCTTATCCCCTTAGGGTAGTTAGAGGTAGTTAAAGCTATAGCCAGCTAAGACGTCTGAAGTGGCGAGGGAAGAGTCTATTCTAGGTTCTCACCCTCGGGGCCAATAGTTTCAACTTTTCACATTTCACTATCATTTTCACCTAAATCTATCTTTTCCAGTCTTTCTTTTCACTAGTGTCTTGTCACTATATGTAGACAGCCTCTAGTCTTAAATCCACTTCGTGACAAAGTGGGTGGCGTTCGTCCGGTGGATCATTCTGTTGGGATCAATTCTGTGATCTTATCTAAAGTCATAGATTGTCTCTATAGAGAGTTCTGGAAATAGATTTTCTTTATAATATCCCCTAGACTGAGCTATATTAAGACTGATCCAGCTATAAGTTTTCTCCACAGGTTACAGTCAGTTTAGATGGTAGTGGTAGTAAGGTTGTTTATGACTTAGAGGTAATTGAATTTTTTTCTTAACAGGAAAGTAAATTCGGGTTTTGGATAGCTGGATAACTATAACATTTTTTCAGGTAGTTAGTAGTCAGACTTGGTGCTAGTCTGAGTGCGGGTTTTTGCGACAGCATATTCCTAGCAGGTAACAGGTAGTTCCTTCCTTTTGTTTTCTTCTTTTATCATTTTCTGTGTTCGTGAGCTTACCACAGTTCACAAGTAAGATGGCAGATATGGCCAAGTTACGAGCTGCCTGGCGTGAGGCTGCTCAGGACATGGGTATGGACAAAAAGGAAACAAAAGCCTACATGTTGAGGGAGAAGGATAGGCATGACCAGAAAGAGAAAGAGGAGAGAAAGGCCGAGATGGAACTTCGGAAAATGGAAGCACAGGAGAAGGAGAAGGCAGCAGAGAGGGAAGCACAGGAGAGGGAGAAGGCAGCAGAGAGACAGCATGAACTTGCCATGCGTTCATTAGAACTGCAAAGTAGATCTTCGGAGGGCAGTTTGGCTAACGGAGATTCCCTCGGAGCAGTGGCGGCAGACACCGCAGGAAATGGAGGCCCCTGGATGGCAGCCATGAATTTTCCGATGGACTCTTTTCCTAACGGGAATGAGAAAATTGAGGTATTTTTGGAAAAATTCGAGAGGATGGCCAAGGCATACGGGCTGGATGATAGTCTTTGGTGTCAGCCACCAGATGCCCATCCCAATGATAACATTCAGATACAATAAGTTGTTTTGTATTATCCTCCTTGAAGGTTCTAAAATATATATTGATCAGGAGAGACACTTCCAGAATATGATTCAAAAAGTAACGCTGCATGACAGGCAGAAGCATTGAGGCTTCATGTCAGGGGAAGAGAGTTCAGGAGCATTATGCAAACGAGGAAAGTCAAACCAGCATCTAGCTACAAAACTGGCTGTACAACAACTTCCAAGCAGATAAGTGCTTACATATCAAGAACAAAACAAACCAAATGTCACCCAGGCCATATTATAAATGATGAAATGATACTGACAATTTACAAGTTTTCCTGCTTGTGAATTTGTATATTTAAATATCCATCTGCAATTTTTACTTCCGTGGATTGATTATTAAAATGTACTGATTCATTTTATATATTGCAGTTACTGATTCTATTTCAGTTACAATTTCCAATTTTGTTGTGGTTATGTGAATTTCACCAGAATATTTAATATTCAAACTGGTAGGGAGTAATTAACGAGCTGCATTCACATCACTAATTAACAGACACACCGCCCATGGATAGGTCTAGCGAGAAGATGACTTATCTCACAGCTCTTCTACAGCTACTATCTATAACTGCGCAGCAATCTACCTGATTTGTGCTCTGCCATCCCTACCTCTAGCTCACCATCTCTCTTCTCTATTTCTGGGAACTACTTAACTATCAAACATCGATCTCGCCACATAACCCAAAAACTTTGAACGTGTTTTTCTCAAAACAAGCTGAAGTGGAGATGGAATAAAGTAGTACTAAAGCAACGATTTGACTTGAAGATTTTTATTTTTGCATTGGACTTAATTTCCATATATTTCCTTATAAATGAAAGTGGCTCTTGCCTTTTGTATCCTTCATTAGATTTCCTTGACAGTCCCTCAAACTTTTTGTCTATATAGCTGCACAGATAACTTCAAATATATAGCAAACTAAAAATATCACTGTGCTAAGGAAACATAAAAACCAAAATAACCCAAGCACTTAAACTTACTCCAGAACATTCTAGAAATGAAGTTAAGTAGAGGACTGGAGATGACAACAAATCATGTTCCCTACCTTACATTTCCAGCCATTTTTCGGTATTGTGGTCATGACAGGCTTGAGGCAGAAAGTATGGTAACCTTTATCACATTTGTCACAAACCAGCATTTTACTGTCGTCGTTGGCCGTTCTGGAATAGTGCATTCAATAAAGAGGGTTAAAAAGTAAGGTATTTTCTACAATTTGTCATTAACTCTTCCAGCCTGTGGTGGGTTTCTCACATTTGATACAAGGAGTTTTCTGTCACTTCGAAATAGTTTTAAAGTTTAAGGGCTATTTCTTTCCAAGTTTTTTTTGCAAGTATGGTAATGTTATACATAGTTGTAAAGGAAACTGAATGAAGATTAATAAATTATCAAACTGAAATAAAACAAAAACTTAGTTCCAAATATACCAGCCTCCCATCGCAAACACTGGGATAAATCTGCTCTGAATAACAGCCTCTCGCCCCTTAAGAGTTAAGTGTAGAAAATTGTGGATGGATAAATACAAAATTAGATATTCAGAACCGCCCACCCTTTAGAATGGATAGTTAATTAATAGGTAGAAATATGGCCGCCAAACTCCAACTTTAAGAGTGATTTAAAAAGCAAAATAAAAAGCAAAGACAATGTAAGAGATGTTAGATGGAAGAAATCCATTTTCTTTGGGAACGTTAGAAGAAAAACAGCTGGAATATATTGTGACAACAGGAAAGATTGCAAAAAGTGAGAGATGGAAGAAGACAAAGATAGCAGATACTGGAAAGTTTGATGTCATAGACAGAAGTCAGCAACAGAACTGACAAACAGTACTGGAGCCAGAAAGTTCTGGAGATTTTTTACAGGTATGCAATTCATCCATAACTGTAGAACAAGTGTTGAGAACAGACAGACCTAGAGAGCTACACCATATAGTAAAACAGTATGAAACAAAAAAGGATTAGTGAGGTTCTCATAATGCATATTGGTGATGATGAATGAACAGGTAAATTGGGTGTCATCCTAAAGACCCAGGGCTTTCCTACTCTCCTCCGCTTATTAACAAAATGACAGGTGTGAGAGTGTTACGTCCTTTTTGGGTCCTTAACAGTATTAAAGTAGACACAGGTCTTACTCCTGTTAAGAGGGTACGCATCAACAAATGTGGTAAGAATATATTTGTAAATTAAATTCATCGCGCACAGGAGCGCACATATTTGTGCGTGGGTATTTTGCGTTTTGTTGCTAAACACTGGATGACGCAGTGACCTCAAAGAGAGATGTAATGGCTGTGATGGAAGTCAGACGTTGGTCTGTTTATTCGAACCCCATGTTGTGGGTATACTACTGTTAATGCCTATGTTATACGGCCTTCCATATGAAAGCTATTGCCGTGAGGATTTCACAGTAAGTTTTTCATTGAAGCTAATGAAAATAAATGGAGCCGCGGTAGCATAGTGGTTAGTGCACTGGCTTCCTAGCGCAGTGGTCTATGGTTCAATCCCCAGATGAGGCGGAAAATTTTTAGGCCACAAACGGCTCCTGGGTCGACCCAGCCCCAAATGGGTACCAGAGCTACTCTGGGAAGGTTAAGGCGGCCGGCGTGATGCCGACCACATCACCCCTCGTGTGCCGACGGTCAAGATAATATGGGCCTAACACCATATTCCCAATATGCCTCAATGGGTGTGTAACGGGTTCCTTTACCCTTTTTTTAATGAAAATAAATATATATATTGCGATTTCGCCATGTTGAATCTAGTCTGCACATTCAATGGGGAATTATTGATCCTTCATTAGGGTGTACTGGAATGGATTGAAGTTAAAGTGAAGTTAGTGGATCCAGCCTATTATTTTTTAAGTATGTGCCGCTTGGAAGAAGTATATCACAAAGGTGAATACTAATATAAAGTATATTTTTCACCGCCCAATGGATTACGGCAGATGATGAGAGGTCAGTCAAATTCAGGACTTAGGATTATATATGTACTATTTACTTTGATGCCTCAAATAGGATATTCAGATATGCCAGATGTATTGTTTATGAGGCCATTTAAAGATGGGACATTCTTTGATGTATCACATACCCTTGGTCATAATGGGTATGTCTGCCCTTGAGAGGTCGGCTGTTATAATATTAGATGTCAATCAAGCTCATGATCTAAATTGCTTGATCATACATGAACATTGATGCTTTACTTACGATGTCCTGTCATATGTGCCTTAACTCTTAGTATACGAGCGGCCTTTTAGAAAGGCCGATGATCGATCTGCACTAAATAATTTATTTATAAAGATAACATAAAGTGTTATATATCAAAATGTGAAGAAATGAAACCCCTATATCATGCACATAACTAAATTGTTCAGTGGTTTTAAACATGCATTCACCTATACATTTTTGCTATTGACGGGGATCGATCATCGGCCTTTCTAAAAGGCCGCTCGTATACTAAGAGTTAATATGACTATCATGAGACTATCCAATATGAACAAAGATAATATATTGACATTTTCTCCATGTGTATTATTATGCATGTCTTATCGTACGTCAGACGTGATTGTCTAATAAACTGTATAAATCAATACAAGAGTTCCAGTGTGCTTCATTTGGCACTGGCCTTAGTTGACGTGCCCTGTTGATATTCCTGTTTGCCTGATCGCCACATAACCAGATAACATTCGCGTTATCAGCACCAGTAGTCAACTAGTCATCATACCAAATAACGACTACAACAGAGAGATTACCATTTTAGGACATGGGAAAATATCCACACAATCTGACATTTTTTATTTATTCTATTTACACTGGCTGGAAGAGCGAAATAATACCACGATCAGGTATTGGCAAATAAAATTATTATCTGGAATTAGCGACACTATATAGCCTTACCACAACACACGAGAAGTTGAACGGGATATTTGTTCTTCATAAATTAAATGAAGTTGTGGATAGACATGATTGCCTATGCCATTAGGCATGGTATCTGAAGAAGAAACATGTCTGACCAAGAAACAGATACCAACACAACTTACCGACATGTCTGGCAAATTTTGCAGTTAGGACACTGCCACCCAGCCCTGACTATAGGTTTCATATCAACTGGTGGACACAGGCAGTTGCCATGGTAATGATGACCACAGCTGGTGCAAAACAACTGTTCTTTCACATTCCCCACCTGTCCACACTGTATGCAACAGGCAGCATTACCAGCTGTAAGAGATGATAGGATAATACTTCCATCAAGCCATGTTTTCTTTGCAATGAATTATGGTACAAGCTAATAACGTGAAAGAGCATTCAGTGCATGAAATTTAAGAAAAAAATAAATAAAACATCATGAGATAAATACAGTCAATCCTTGCTATTCGCATGTTCCGTATTCACGGATTCACTCATTCGCACGAGATAAAGCGTAACCCATTTTTAGTCATTCGCGGGCACCTCACGAGCATTCGCGGCCATGTGCAGTAGGCAAAACATTTCGAGACGCCTACTGTGCAGCAAGGAGAGGCTGGCTCCTTGTTCTTGCGGCTTTCGTTGCGTTTATATGTGTCTTTGTCGAGCAGCTTTTCATTCACGTTTTTGTAGTTTTACACTTTTTTGAAAAATTTTAAAATTAATAATGGCATCCAAGCGTAGTGTAAGTTGTGTTTGCGAGTGTGCCTAAGCGCAAGAAGGCTGTGATGAGCCTCAGAAATAAAGTACGTGTGTTAGATAAACTTCTTTCAGGGATGTCTGTATGAAATTTTCTTTATTTCTTAATTTTAAATGTTCTGTGTAAATGTTTTCAATGTTTGTTTTCTAGTGATTTTGTAATAATGTGTGCGTGTTTGCGTGAATGAGTAGTGACAGTGTGGGTGAATGGGTGAGTGAGTGAGTATTGGTACGCCAAAAGATTGTACATAATGTACTATTACAAAGAAAACAGTGTATAAAATACATTTACAAAATGCAAAGTATAATAAATAAGCTGTTTTTTTACAAGTAGGGTACACGAAATGATGAGTTTATGTCGATTGGTAGCAAAAGTGTATGGTGAACAGGGTTCCGCAGGAACATAACGAACTTTTCCCCACAGGATAAATGGTTCAATATTTGCGGATTTCTGTATTCACAGTGTTTTCAAGGAACCAAACCCCTGTGAATAGCGAGGACTGACTGAACTAACATCTAAATAATTAACTCACAAATTAAAACTGAGAATCATCAGGTGTTATATTTACTCCTCATTGCTCTTTGTTGTAGAAACATGGACAATGAACAGCAACTAGAGGAAAGAATTGAGGTCCTTGAGATGTGGATATATAAAAGAATGAGGCACAGCTCATGGAAAGAGAAGAAAACGAATAAAGATGTCCTACAAAACATAGAAATGAATGATCAGAAGGACATCAAAATTAGACAGCTACAATATTTTTGGTCATGTAAAAAAGACATAACACCTTACTGAAGACCTTAGTATAAGGAAGAGTTGAAGGCAAATGTGCAAGAGGAAGCCAGCGCTATATGTGGGAAGATAACATCAAGATATGGACGGGAAAGAGTCTATTAGAGTGCACCATCAAGACGAGAGAGAAGATATTGATGTGAAGATGGCAGCTGATGATGATATGTTAAGCAAACGAGCTTGTCAGTTTCTGTAGCTATAATTTTTACATCACGAGAATGCCGACTCAACTTTTATGACATGCTTGAGGCAGAACTGGTTATTTTCTTTTTATGAAGACTCAGAAACCACTCAGAGTGTTTTATTGTTATCCCACAATCAATTTCACAACTAAACATTTTAACTCTGCCATTTTGAAAATGACAGAAAGTAGTGCAGCAGACGGATCAGACACTACAGACTCACCAATTGTTTCAGCTTGATCTATGTGGTCCATGCATAACAATGATAATGTCTTCATATCCTGCAAAAATAAAAGAAAACGCCATCAAATGCTGAATGAGTGTGAACCCACAAACAAGTGTTTGCCATCTGGGTTGTACTTATATTTGAAAAGCCAACAGGCGATTTCACCTTTAATTCAAAATATACTGCTTGCAAACAAGGATCTATAGGTGGCAGTTATTTAAGCTGGGGATTCATCATCATCACCCTAAAGCTACCTGTGAAGAACTGGCATCTGACCAGTTCACACCCAGCCCTTTTGTGCATTCATTTATAATTAACAGTTATTTCAATACGTTGTTTGCGTTCGCTCTCAGTCATATCTTTCTCTTACAATGCTGGCCATTAGTTTTGGGTGGTAAGTACGCTGTAACGTAGTTTACAGGTAGGCTGATATATCTGCACCTTTCGGCCCGACACATCCTATTTCAGGAAGCATTTTTTACTGATTTGCTTCCCTGCCACCTGATGACTATATGTATGCTATGCCTCATGTCCATCCAACAGTGCAGTGAGCTGGCTGCAATGGTGAGCGTCATCGGAGTCGATACACAACTCTGCCCCTGGGAGGCCCCGTTTCCGGGAACACCACATACAGCCAATTGTGGCACCCTTCGTCATTATGAAGTTATTTCAATTTTACAATAAACCTCTACTGAAACTTTTACACGATGCAATGAAGCACAATGGGAACATAAGTTTTACAAACCCCAAGACTACAATGGTCAACAAAATAATAATAGTCAACCAGACCTTCCTCAATCAATACCCTGTAATACCCCATGGAGTATAGGCCTTCAACAAACATACAACCCAACTCCAGCGTCTGCCAGATAATGGTGCTGGCCATCAGCTCAAGGTCTTTCCATGTCTTTCTCATCATTTTCACTTCTGTCCCCAGCTTCTTCTCATCTCTTGTCCCACTGGCAATTGTCTGATTCCTGTCATCAGTTCCACATTGGTGACCTTGTCATAACATTTCAATCATTCTATGCTATACTAGCACCCATTTCTGAAAGCTTGTAACTTCTAGGCAACAATTACATTTTTTTTTTAAAATAAATAAATAAAAGTGAAACACAAATGTTAGAAATGGTTGCATTTCTTAGTTCCAGAACACATAATCAAATTAGAGACTATGTCAAAAGTAATACTATAAGATTAATAAAGGTGGCAGCCTACAACAGTTACCTTCTCCAACCAAAGCTACAAAATGACAAGTTACATACAAAAGTCATTTTGCTGGAATTTTTACAAAAGTTATTTCCATCCATGGTTATAATTTCCTTGATAATTTCTACCAACTATTATTATTTCCTTGATAATTTCCATCCACTATTATAATTTCCTTGATAATTTTCATCCACTATTATAATTTCCTTGATAATTTCCATCTATTATTACAATTTCCTTGTCACTTATGTGGATTTTAAAAATAACTTACCTGAAAGCAGCCCCCTGCAGATGCACAAGGAAAATGGAATCTCTTCCCACAGTCTGGTATACAGCAAACAACAGTGGCTCCAAATTTTCTGCAATGTGCACATCTCTGCAAAATTTAAGAGAGAGAAAAGTGGATTTGAAAACTAGATATTACTTCAGCCAAAGCCAGATAAGTTATTTATGCTATTTGCTAATCTGTGAGGGAATCTTCTACATATTAACTTGTTTTGCTTGTGACTTGAAACAAAGCTTTTAACAGTCAACCAGTCAAGAAAAAGACGATAGCTTGAACAGTAAAAATAAATAAACATATGAATTCATTCATATTCGATTAACATCTCCAACCAGAAACTGCTTATATGCGCAGTCAAAAAAGCATGCACACCCTCATTACAGGCAGACGCTGGAACTGGGTTGGCCATGTCCTCAGAAGGGACCCTAACACCATCCCCAGAATTGCTATGTTACGGACCCCAGGAGGAGGGCCAAAGAGAGGCAGACCAAAGACAACTTGGCAGAGAACAGAGGAGGGTGAGATGCTAAGCATGAACCTGAGTTGGGGCACGGCATGAAGGATGACCACCGACCAAGCAAAATGTTGTTGCTGCCCTACAAGATACCACTAGGTGTGATGGCCACTGACTGCTTTGTCAGTCGGGGGCTAAGGATCCAAGAAGAAGTAAGAATTCATGCGACAGAAACTTAAAGCGATATTGTCCCCATAATTTGATTACTAATGAGCATGCAACCAATTCAGTTATATCAAATCCACCAATTATCTGCCATCATCCATACCAGCACCCCATCAGACTACCCCTTTTCCTCACACTATCATCATCATCAGCTGCCATCTCCACAACGAAGGTTGGCTGTAATGGATCTCCAACGTCTTCTGTCTCTTGTCTTGGTGATGCACTCTGATAGACTCTTTCCTGTCCATCTCTTTTTCACACCATCACTGTTCCTTATATATTAATTTTAGTTCTTGTTATATATTATTTCATATACTGATTTATGTAATCTCGGACACCCTTGCGCTTTCTCACTCCTTTTCATATTGTTAATAACAGGGCAGTTATGAGAGACTTTATTTATTTATTTTTTGTTTGTTTTGTATTCATTTTTTTTTTAAAATTTGTATTGTTTGTTTGTTTCTTGGAAATAGGAGGTCACACACAAAAACATTCATGCATTTGGTTTTGATTTACTCTATTTGGACAGAGAATACTATATAAAAAGGTAATATATTTAGATCTTGGAAATCTGATTTTATTTTCTTGTATTTATTACACCATATGTCCTAATTATAACCCATCAAGGGTTGAAAGGTATTCTTTATAAAATAAAATAAAAATTCAGTTACTCACCCGTGACATGGCATTGTAAACAGCCTTGTCCACAAGCTCCAGGCGGTTATTGTCACCGACACTCACGTCCTCTGACCACATCGCACAGCTCTGGTGAACCCATACATGACCTGCAGGTGTAACAACAACACAACGAATGGAAAAAAAAAATTAACTTACAGTAATTAAAGGAAGTAACCTGTTCACAGCCTTTCAAGGCAGTCATTGTTCTGGAATCCACAGGGACAAAGAGGATGAGGTAGACAAACAAAAACACATGGAGAAGAGATCTGGAGACAGAAGTGAAAATGATGAGGAAGATGTGGAAAGAACTGCTTGGCATGTGTTTGTTGAAGGCCTGGGCTCTTTCCGGAGCTAAAGGGTTTATTGATTGATAATTGAATAAAATAAGTCAGCCTTCTTCTTCTTTGATCCCTAGCCACTAACTGTCAAAGCAGTCAGTGGCCATCACACCTGGTGGCGTCTTGCAGGGCAGCAACAAATTGATTTTATTTTGCTCGGTCGGCGGCCATCCTTCGTACAGTGCCCCAACTCTATTTCGTTCTTTGCAACTCAGCCTCCACAGTCCTCCGCCAAGTTGTTTTTGGTCGGCCTCTCTTTCGTCTTCATTCAGGGGTCCATAGCATAGCTGTTCTTGTGATGGCATTGGTGTCTCTTCTGAGGACATGGCCAACCCAACTCCAGCGTCTGCCAGCTATGATGGTGTATGTCCTCTTGCTTGCTCTGAGTACGCAGATCTTGGTTGGTTATGGTATTCGGCCAAAAGATTGGGAAAATTGTTCTTAGGCAGATTGTGTGGAAGGAGGACAGTTTCAACATTTCCTTCTCTGTTACTCTCCAGCATTCCGCACCATAGAGAAGCTGTACTGGGAGGACTTCTAGATGTTGTTTAGACTATAAAAGGCTGTTCTTGCTTTGTTCATTCCGTTGTTGATGTCTTTGCTTGCTCCACCATCTGGTGTTACTATGCATCCTAGGTATGTGAAGGTGTCTGTCTGTTCCAGTTGTTGATTCCTTACTGTTATGGGCTCAGGGTTGCTCACATTGAGTGTCATGACCTGTCTTCTTTAGAATGATGTTCAAGCCCACCTGCTGGCTATACTTATTAAGTCTTTCTGTCTTTTCTTGGATGTGTTGATGTGAATGTTCTAGTAGTGCAATGTCATCTGCATATTGCAGATCTGCCAATGTAGAAAACGTAGTCCATCTTATTCCTCTTGGACTGCCCTCTGTTGTCTGGCACATCACCCAGTCTATGACTGTTAAAAATAGAGTGGTTGATAAGGGGCATCCCTGTCGTACTCCTGTCTTCACCTCAAAGGTTAGGTTGCTCTGCCCAACGCTACATATAAAGTTTGCATTGAGGCTTTTTATGATTGACACTATGCAGCTTGGAATTCCATAAGCCCTCAGTATTTTCCATAAACTGTCCCTATGTATACTGTCAAAAGCCTTTTAAAAATCAACGAAATTAATGTACAGCTGTCTCTGCCATTCTGAGCACTGCTCTTTAATGTTCCTGAGGGTAAATATATGATCTGCACATCTTCTGTTCTTTCTAAATCCTGCTTGTTCTTTCCTCAGTTTGTGGTCTACTGCTTTTGAAATTCTCTGTATAATTATCCTGCCTAATATTTTACTGGGAACTGAGAGAAAAGTGATTCCTCTCCAATTATTGCAGTCTGCAAGGTCTCCCTTCTTGGGCAATTTGACAGTTATTCCTTTGTTCCACTCTGTTGGTGTTGTCCATGTTTTCCAGGCTTGTGCAAATAGTGGATCTAGTAGTTCTGCTGCTAGCTCAGAGTCTGTCTTAAATAGCTCTGCATTTAGGTTATCGTGGCCAGGCGCTTTTCCATTCTTTAACCCTTTGATTGCTGTGATGATTTCTTCCTTCTGTGGAATGTCTGTATTAACATCTAGATTGTTTTCAGCCTCAGGAACATTCAACTGTGTCTCTGGTGGTTCCTTGTTTAGAGTTTCTCTGAAATGCTCTGCCCATCTTGCTTCCTGCCCCTTTGCTGTCATGATGAGATTTCCTTGCTTATCTCTTACTAATGTAATATTGTTTGCACTTCGTTTTCCGCTGATGGTTTTAGTTATTTTGTATACTGTGCTTTGTTCATTTCTCAGTGCTGCCTCTTCTGCCTGTCTTGCAAGACCCTCTAGGAAATTCCTTTTGTTGGCTCGGGTTTGGCGTTTAACTTCCTTGTCCAGCTGACTGCACTGTTCGCTATATAGTTGCTTTAACCAGGGGGACCGCTTCTGTTTTCTTTCTTTTTATTTCCTTTCTCATCGTTATGGTGTTTAATGTTTCTGGTGTTATCCAGTCTTGCTTCTTCCTTTCCTAGAATCCCAGGCATGATTTGCTGCTTTCCTTATATATTGTTGAAATGGTGTTGAATTTCTGGTCTATATCATCAGACAATGTCTTTTCCTGACTTTAGGCAATTTGATACCGTTTCTTTATATCAGTATAGTACCTCATTATCCTCTGACGAACGCTCATGTTACCATACAAAATTAGAAACTTAACAAACACAAAGCATAAAAAAAGTTAAGAACTTGAATGTAATGGTAAAGGATCCCGTTACATGCCAACTGAGGTATATTGGGAATATGGTGTTAGGCCCATATATTCTTGACCATCGGCACAATAGGGGTGATGTGGACAGCATCACGCTGGTCGCCTTAACCTTCCCAGAGTTGCTCTGGTACCCAGTTCATGAGGCTGGGTTGACCCTGGAGCCATTTGCGGTCTAAAAAATTCCACCTCGACTAGGAATTGAACCACGTAACACCGAGCTAGGAAGCCAGTGCACTAACCACTGCGCTACCATAGCTCCGAACTTGAATGCCTACATAGGAAAAAAAAAGTTATCAAAGAGATATGAAGGACAAAAAGAAGAACCTGTGTTGGACCTCAGCAAATGCAGAGAATGTGGGGAGAGGATTGGGGAGGTACTATTTTGACTATTCAGTTAGCCTTTAGCACGATGCGGTCGACATATGTCGACCGAGGTATAGCACGCTGTTGTCGACATATGTCGACCCCAGCGTGCTACGTATTTTAGCATTAGAATGTGTGTACATGTGATCTCACCCCCGGATGTTAAGTTTTAAACTTATCTGAGAGAGAGTTAGCTTCCGTTTCCGATCTTTTTTAGTAATGGGTGCATTAGCGTTTATTTTCTGTGAATTTTTTTAATCGAAATGAATCGGCATCAAACACGCGACCATTTTTGCTCTAATTTTATTGTATTCTGACGCCATGCGGTGGGGATGAGATTTTTGTCATTATAAGCGCTAATATCGGTTCTCAGAATATGGTTGATGACAGAGATGGAAACGAAAGTAGAATGTCATTGCTAGTATGTAAAAGTTTAGGGGTTAGGATTAGATTTATCGGAAAGATTTAGGGTTACGGCTGAATGTCACTGCTGACATGGGCGTTTGTTGCTTTGCTACTGATGATGGGTGTAACGAAAAGATCGTCATTTGATTTGTATTGGTCAAATGACTTTCATTGAGATGCAAGAGATAATTGAGATATGGACACTTCGTTTGTTGGTTATTTTATTATTTTTTTTTTAATTTTAAAATTAAAAAAAAAATTTTTTTTTAATTTTTTAAATTTTTTTATCGTTTTTTTTTTTCATCTTTCCTTTCCTCTCTTCCTATCACATCTAACATGTACACAAACAAATTTTATATCATCAGATTCACCATTCATTTATTTATATAAATTCAAAAAATTATAGCAATTGACCAAGAAACACAAAAACTATAGACATTACAAGTCACCCACTATAAAAACGGGGCATTGTGAAAAAGAATGCAGCTGCAGGGCAAGTTCTCAGGAAGAGAATGCAGCGTGCTAAAGGTTAAAATTCTGCCAGGAATATGAATATTCTTCACCCAGAACAGTAGGATAGCCCTGGGTTTCTTATAAGACAAAGACAGAACAGGACTTCTAGTACACCCTCAGGTATGTCATACAAGGTGACTAATACAAGGTTGTGCAGGAGGCTAAAGCAGGTCAATCATTTTAAATACATTGGAGCCATAACAGATTGGAATGGAGGCTGGTGATCTCACCATTGAAAACAAATTGCTACAAAAAACTCTTCTGTAAGGGCTTGTGAACGCTATGTGCAGCTGAAGTTGTGACTCCAGAAGAAGTATATAGAAAAGTGATGATAACAACAATGAGATCTCAGCTTCATGGACCACCACAGAGGAAATGGATTCATGTAGAGGTAAAATAAATATAGAATGAAAGACCAATCACCAGGCCATTCATTTTGCTAAGTTCAATCTCTCTTTAACAATGAGGCGACGATGTGCACCTGTTATAATTTTGGTATTCATGGAGTTTGGTTTGGTTTTAAGGGCTTTCTTCATTTCACATGGACAACTCCATCAGTGCTCCAATCTCCTCCCTTAGATCACACAAGGAGAATCTCAGCACAGTGCACTAGGCCTTAAGGCCTATTCTTTATAATTTCCAACTGGGATTTTTAACGTGCGCAACTTGCACATGGGACCTCCTATTTTTTTGTCCTTATCCGAGATGGCTAGGCATCCGATCTCACTACCCAGGAGACCAGGGGGGAGTACGACATCATTATGACCACTGGTTCTGAAAAAAATTTCCATAAATTCTATTCCCTCTATTGAGAATCGAACCAGGTACCATGGGGTAAGGACAAGTCTATACATGTTTCATATGAATTCTCCCCCCCGCTAACTAACAACTCATGCTGTCATAATTATTAGTAACTTTATACATAAGCTACGGTGAGGTTACAATACAGCTAAAGCGCAGGACACACACCTGATCCAGTGAAGGAGTCATGGTTTGGTAACCAAAAGATGTTCATGTGACTTTCTCTTACACAGTAAACTCACTATACACGGAGAAGATAACTGGAGACAGAAAAGACAAGGATAAAGAAGATATGGAAAGATAACACAGAATAGGACAACTTGGCATGCATCTATTGATGGTTTATGCTCTGTGGGGAGCTGAAGCAGCGGCTGGGAGACTAAAAGCAGCGGCTGGGAGACTTTTTCAGGCCATAAATCGAGGATTCCTCAGCAAGAGAGAGGTTGGTAAGAAAACGAAGATGGCTGTATAACGCTCCACCTATGTCCCAGTCTTGACATATGGATGCGAGTCATGGGCAATGACTACAACCCACAAAAGCCAGATCCAAACCTCAGAAATGAGGTATCTGAGGAAGGTGGTTGAAGTAACAAGAAGAGACATGGTCCGCAACCAGACGATACGTCAAGGCCTAAAATCCCACCCGCTGCAGACCCAAGTAGAACAGTCGCAACTAAGATGGTTTGGCTATGTCTGCAGAATGGGAGAAGATCGGCTACCACGACAAGCATGGGAAACAAAGAGCCAGGGATCCAGACCCCCAGGACGACCCAGAGTCCGCTGGGAGGACAACATTAGACAATCTTTGAAGGACCGAGGACTAGAATGGAACCAGGCCAGGAGGAAGACAGCCGATAGGATAGTCTGCCACTCTCTCTTCCAAACCTCTACACCTCACGGTAGAAGGGGGACGACTAAGTAAGTATGGGGAGCTGAAAGGATATAAATTGGATTATGAAATTAATTAATTTTTTTTAAAAATAGGAGTTTGTGCCTCATTTTGGCGAGGTATTGATGGTCTCGCAAAGACTATCAGTCAGCACTGCAAAACTGTCCCAGTCAGCCCTTTTGTAATTCCATCGGGGCAATGGTTTCACTTCATGGGGAACATACTCCATATTAACCACTAGCTTTATGGGTCTGTGGTCACTGCCTGCTAGCTGGCCAAGTTCAATTTTGTGAAGGATGTCCCCTGTGGCGAAAGCTAGGTCTGTAGCGGAAGTGGTGTGCCATCTTCTAAAGTAGAAACTGGGTTTATCATCTGGCCTGTTGATAAGGTGAAGGTTTGTGTCTATCTCCCAGTCCTCCACTTCCTCTCCTCTACTGTCTGTAACCAGATATCCCCATCTTTCGGAGTGGCTGTTGAAGTCTCCGACCACTATGCAGTTTGAGCTCTTTATTTCCATACTTGCAAGTGACAGGTCTTTGCTCGGTGGGCCATACAAATTGTAGATACGCATGTTCGTGTCCTTTATTTTAATGTCAACCCCCAAAAATTTGCGACTGGTCGTTGAAGTTCACGGATACCTCGCTACTTGGTACTGAGCTTCGGGTAAGTAACAGCACACCTCCTTAGTGTCCTTCTTAATCGAGTCGGAAAGCCTGGTATCCTCTAATTAAGAATCTGTGGTTGCTTCTTCTTCTTTCATTCGCTTGAAATATATTGTCTATATCTGCAATGTTGTTTCTAGTATAAACTTTGTAGTTCATACAGAGGTCCGTATAGTTTTGCTTCCAGTGTTGTTTCTCTGGGCCAGTGGGTTTGCCTCAATATATCATATTCGGGGCAATCTTGAAGTATGTGCTCCGCCTGTACACATGGCTGAACTGCCAATCTTGAATTTTGTATACATGTGGCTGCGGAGTCGGTTGTGTCCTGTTCTGAAGCGCAGAATGACAGTTTGTTCTGATCTGTTCATAGCTTGGTAGTCATCCTGTGTTGGTGGCTTTCTGATTGATTTGATCGTCTTTTTCTTCTGATGGTACATCCGGTTGCTCATCTGCAGCATCTTCTTTAGCCAGTCGGTCCGCTCTCTCGTTTCCTGGTATTCCACAATGAGACGGTATCCACTGCATGGCGACCCTGAGCTGGTTGCACAGTTCAGAAAGTAGGGCTTGTTTACCTGTCTGTGGTTGCTGTTGAGATGTGTTTCTTGTATGCAAGCCACATCGATTTGATCCTCATAAAGGTGGTATTTTAGTGGGACTTTTTTGTTGAGAACTCCTTCTGCATTCCACTGCAGAATGTTGAGTCTTCTTGGTGTTTGGTCAATAGCTTGGAAATGAAGGGGCTGACAGATTGGCAAAGGAAGGGGGAAAGCTTCCTCAACTTGACACAAACATAACTTATGAGGAGGCCAAGAGTTTTATCAAGCGCAGGTACAGGCACAAGTGGGAAGAAGAGCATCCAGGCCACACACAAAATGATCCATATTACCGGCTCAGCTGAAGTGAACAAGTGGTAATCTTTAGACTTCGCACATGTCATAACAGATTGAGATACCATCTATTCAACAAATTAAAGATAGGAACTACTGATGAGTGTGACTGTGGCACCGATAAAATGACTGCCGAACATCTGCTTCAAAGGTGCCCAACATATGAGGAACAGAGAAAACGCATATGGCCATCACTAGTACCATTCCTGGAGAAAATCTACGGAGATATCAACAGCCTCAGGCTGACCACTGCTTTCTTTGAACTTATTCAAGTTGACATCTGAGGGTGAACGAAGAAGAAGAAGATTTTGGTGAGGCACGTTCTGTTCAACCTAGACTCAATGCCTGTCAGTTAAACTGTCCAAATGTATAAGATCCCTGTGGTCTGGTGTATACTTGAATGAAACTTACGGTTTTACAGAAATGTATTAAAAAAATAACTTTTCTGCCCCATAAGAGCTGATGACACGGGACAAGAAGGCCTGGCTGGCATAAGTTTGTTGAAGGCCTATGGTCCTTGGGGAGCTTAAGGATGAATGAATGAATGGAACTTTAGAAATAGGAACATAATGGACTCACCAGATGGCTCAAAGAGTTGAGAAATTTCTGTGTCATTAGGGAAACCAACCAAGGATAACTCATCATTGACATGGCAACCACTTGAGTCCTTTTCTCCGGACTGTCTAGGAGATCGACTGCGTTCCCTGCGGTTAAAAAAAAAAAAAAACATCCAGTGATATAATTTCTAAGCATTCATGAAAATGATACGCCCTGTGCAGTTCCCAGCGGGGTGTGAGGAGACAAAGAAAGTATAGATTTACTGCTGCCTCAGGCATGTCGTAGGTGATACGTGAGGCACTGCTTGGAGCTCGTAACCTTATGTAAAACAAACTGCTACATAAACTACATTTGCAAGAGCATACGAATGCTTTAGTGCAAGGTTCCTATAAGGGGACCTGGGGGTGGGGCTCTGTGCTGCAC
Source organism: Oreohelix idahoensis (assembly GCA_024509875.1). Taxonomy (NCBI): domain Eukaryota; kingdom Metazoa; phylum Mollusca; class Gastropoda; order Stylommatophora; family Oreohelicidae; genus Oreohelix; species Oreohelix idahoensis. Next base: position 75,288 of record JAMPIV010007628.1, on the reverse strand, counting down.
AAGGCACAGAATGAGAAAATAAAAAGAATGTTTAAGGACCATATTTATTGCACGCGGACAACTCCATAAGTGCTCAGATCTCCTGCCTTAGATCATGCAAGGAGGATCTCAACACAGTGCACGAACTCCGTAGCACCAGCGAGGATCCTAATGTGTGTAACAGGAATCACATATTCTATAAATATTTTTTTATGGTGGGTAGGGTTTCCTAATTTTTCAATTTTGCCAGGGCAGCAGCCATATGGCCGCCTCTTTACGATTTCCAACTGTTGAGGAATTTTTAACATGTGCAACTTGAACAAATAAGAAGAATGAAAATGGTTGTGTGATCTAAATGGTAACGGCAGTCCCACAGCAGAAACTACCAATAGGTGAGTGAAGTGTCAGAGTCTTCACGATACTAGGTCTGAACTCTAAGGGGAGGTGTGATTGGTTCCCTTACTCTCTACCATTGCTTTCCCTAACTCAAAAACAGAGGGTGATTATGAGGCTAAAGTGCATTTAATTTTCGATTCATAAAGAAAGAATGGCTGATAATGACAAATAAATAGTTGTTGTGGCATAATTTTTTTTTTAAAACAATAAGACAAAAGTATCCTGTTCAACACTTGATGGGTTACAATTACAACATCATGACAGGTCTGAGTAAACTTCTACTTTAGGACAAAGGAAAAAACAATTTGTCACTTTTAATTTAATCTATTAACAGTAATTGGAAAGTAGAAATGATACCACATGTAGGTATCAGCAATAGATATATGTATCCTACTTAAAACCATCAGGGGTTGGACAGGATAGTTTTTGTCATAAATAAATTTATTTCAAAAAGAAATATGTAAAAACTTCAAGCCATAAAAACTGTCAACAGCATAATTAGCTGTAATGGTGCCATCCTGATGGATCTGGTTTAAATTTTCATAGAGTTGATGTCCTGTGTACTCTTTCTTTTCTCTGAGTGAGCAGTTTTCTTATCATTTCTCTATTCTTTGTTTGCGTTTGCTCGACCATATCTCACTCTTACATGCTGTCCTTTTTTAGAGGTATGTACGTTGTAGTTAACAGCTGAGCTGTGATATCTGCGTCTTTTGGCCCACCACATCCGATTTCAGCACGCAATTTTTACGGGTTTGCTTTCCCTGCCACCTCAAACCTATTTGTATGCTTTACCTCATGTCCATACAATAGTGCAGTGAGATGACTGTGCCAGTGCATTCTCTACTTGATTTGTTCATAAACGGTAAGCATCACAGGAGTAAGGTGATCTTTTTGCAATGGCAACTTGTAAATAAAACACCATGCCACACTCAACAAAATGGCACAACTAAGAGAACAGAAAAAAAACAACAACAAACCTTCCGGTTTTCAGAGGTCCTCTTGACCTTCTCCACGTGGGTGGTGGTGGCCCTTTATTTTTACCAATTGTATCTACTTCGTCTGCTTCTCGTAACGTCTTTGGTTCTGGTAATTTAAAAACATCAAATCCCTCACTGGGATCAAACCTCCACGTCTCTCCCTGGCCTAACAGACTTCGCTCTCCGCAGTTGCACAGGGCACAAAGATGGCCGGAACTGAAATAACATAGGTGTTCACAGATTATCATAAACTGAACATAATTTATTAAAAGACGTAGACCCATAGATGATACTGTTGTTGGGGAGATAAGTGTTAGAGACCTCACTTATACTAGGTCTAGAGGTGGGGTGATCAGTTCTCCTTCCTTCCTGCCTTTGTCTTCCACAACTCAACAGGAGTCAGGTACCCACTTACAGCTTGGTAGATTAAAGTTGTGGGGTTTTGAATATGGAATCTGGTAACTTTTCTGCAAAAGGCAAGTGCTCGCATAATTTATATTAACTTTATTAGATGTCATAATGTTAACATAACAGAAATACAATAATAATAAAAAATTGCTAATTTATGTAATGTCATAATATTAACTTCTTCAGTCATAACTGACTATGGCATTGCGCCCCTAAGGTGACAGCACTCGGCTGCTTATTTTCCTGGTGTTCCTTTCAATGTTTTCTTTTCTCTTCTGCTTTCTGTGAGAGCTTCTTTTCGCCCAATCTGAGGTGGCGCCGTAGACAGCATCGCCACTTGGTGCAATTGGCAGCTTCATCCTCCCAGTTGCTGGATTTATGTCCAGTACCCTTATGCACTTCAAAAGCCTTTTCAAAATTCCAAGCTGCATAGTGTCAATCATAAAAAGCCTCTATGCAAACTTTACGTGCAGTGTTGGGCAGAGCAACCTAACCTTTGAGGTGAAGACAGGAGTACGACAGGGATGCCCCTTATCAACCACTCTATTTTTAACAGTCATAGACTGGGTGATGCACCAGACAACAGAGGGCAGTCCAAGAGGAATAAGATGGACAACATTTTCTACATTGGAAGATCTGGAATATGCAGATGACATTGCACTGCTAGCACATTCACACCAACACATCCAGGAAAAAACGGATAGACTTAATAAGTTTAGCCAGCAGGTGGGCTTGAACATCAATTTAAAGAAGTCTGAGGTCATGACGCTCAATGTGAGCAACCCTGAGCCCATATCAGTAAGGAATAAGCAATTGGTACAGACAGATACCTTCACATACCTAGGAAGCATAGTAACACCAGACGGCGGGGCAGGCAAAGACATCAACATCAGAATGAATAAGGCAAGAACAGCCTTCTTTAGCCTAAACAACATCTGGAAGTCCTCCCAATACAGCACAAGCACAAAATTAAGATTATATCAGAGCTGTGTGCTTTCTGTGCTTCTCTATGGTGCGGAATGCTGGAGAGTTACAGAGAAGGAAATGTCGAAACTGTCCTCTTTTCACACAACATGCCTAAGAAAAATTCACTGAATCTTTTGGCCGAATACCATCACTAACCAAGATCTGCTTACTCGTAGCAAGCAAGAGGACATGCACACCATCATAGCTGGCAGACGCTGGAACTGGGTTGGTCATGTCCTCAGAAGAGACCCCGATGCCATCATAAGAACAGCTATGCTTTGGACCCCTGAAGGAAAACGAAAGAGAGGCCAACCAAAAACAACCTGGCGGAGGACTGTGGAGGCTGAGATGCAAAGAATGAACCAGAGTTGGGGCACTGTACGAAGGATGGACACCGACCGAGCAAAGTGGAATCAATTTGTTGTTGCCCTACAAGACGCCACTAGGCGTGATGGCCACTGACTGCTTTGACGGTCGGAGGCTAAGGATCAAAGAAGAAGAAGACCCTCATGCACACATCTTTGAATCTCAGCTGCGGTCGCCCAAATGTTCTTTTGCCATCTGCCAGTTGTCCGTAGAAGATATCTTTCAGGATGCGACCATCTTCCATGCGGCGATCATGGCCTAGCCAGCTTAGTCTGCGCTGTCTAAGCAGTGTATACATGCTCTGAATACCAGCACGTGACAACACCTCGACATTTCTCACTTTGTCCTTACATGAAATACAAAGGATGTGGCGTAGACACAGTAGATGGAAGGTACTGAGCCTTCTTTCTTGCTTAGCATAGGTTGTCCATGTCTCGCTGCCATATAGAAGTGTGCTGGTGACTCAGGCATTATATATGTATATGTAATGTCATAAAGTATATATAAAAATGGCTACTTCATGTAATGTCATAAAGTTTGTGTACTGAAAACAGAATTTTAAACAGTAATCTGAAACAATCCATAGGATGACCCAGAGTCCGCTGGGAGGACAACATTAGACAATCTTTGAAGGACCGAGGACTAGAATGGAACCAGGCCAGGAGGAAGACAGCCAATAGGATAGTCTGGTGCTCTCTCTTCCAAACCTCTATGGTAGAAAGGGAATGACTAAGTAAGTAATCTGAAACTTTTTCTTCCTCGTTCGTCCTGAAAAGTACGTTCGTTGCTGTTTGCCTGTTTACAGCGGAGCTGCGATATCTGCGCCTTACGGCCGGCACATCTGACTTCAGCACGGCATTTTTTGGGACCAGGTTTGCCTTCCCTCTTCGATCCCTACTCTCTCAGCCAGACTGCAGTGATGCAGCCTGTTTCCAGGACCACCACGTGGAGGTGGAGTAGGGTCTTGGTCAGCTCTGGTTCGCTGACGCAAGCAGTCAAGCTATGAGTCGCTGAATGCATACTCTATTGCTGCGTCTTTGGTCATATGATCTTTGATGTTGTTAACATGAAACAATGTCAGTGAATTAACAAAGTTACTGTTTCTAACATAAAAATTTTGTTAATTTAGCATTAACAAAATTAATATCATCATTTCTCTTACTACGCTCTCCTTACGCACCTGTTTTATAATTTTTTTTTACTTTCTCTTCTACCGAGACTTTCAGAACTAAAACTGCCTTGCAAAGCTAGTAGATTATTTCATCAGTGTCCTATTCCCTGCTCTCCTGTGTGTTCAATTTCCACACTGGCAATCATGTCATACTATAGTCATTAGATCACAAACATTTATATGTTCGAACCCAACCTTCCCATGTTAAAAAAATCATGTTATCATGTTTAACCACTGACATCCACAAGTGAACTTCTCATATGAATTGCAAGGAAAGCTTGTTCAGCAAGTCTTTAATTAAATAAAATGGAAAACAAGTAAACAAAAACGTTTGGGAGAAGTTTGGACAAGTAGACTGAAGGTCACTATGTTGCGGAATGGACTATCCATATTTATGCTACAGCTAGTCATTACTTAATCGTGTTTCGACCTTTGTCAAAAATAAATGTCCAACAAACACCGAGGCTGTATTAAAAAGAAAAACCAAAAAAAATTTCTGCTCAAAGCGAAACATGGCATACTGATACATATTTTGCAGCCTCTTGTCTACTGTCCCAAACATTTTATTATGGAAGTGTCACGAACTTACTTTTGTGACTCTGGTGTCAAAGAAACATCTGTGGATGGGTTGGACACATTGCTGTAATGTGCTCCTGGCACAGGCGATGCTGAAACTGAAGACAGTGCTGGAATCAGTTTTGTTGTTGTTGTTTTTTTTTTAAAAATAGTCTGGGGATTTCAAATCTGTTAAATAGTCTTAAGACAGATATAAGTCACAGGCAGACACTGTTAAATAGTCTTAAGACAGATATGTCACAGGCAGACACTGTTAAATAGTCTTAAGACATATATAAGTCACAGGCAGACACTGTTAAATAGTCTTAAGACAGATATAAGTCACAGGCAGACACTGTTAAATAGTCTTAAGACAGATATAAGTCACAGGCAGACACTGTTAAATAGTCTTAAGACAGATATAAGTCACAGGCAGACACTGTTAAATAGTCTTAAGACAGATATGTCACAGGCAGACACTGTTAAATAGTCTTAAGACAGATATAAGTCACAGGCAGACACTGTTAAATAGTCTTAAGACAGATATAAGTCACAGGCAGACACTGTTAAATAGTCTTCATCCTTCAGATCCCCAAAGCTATGTAGGGTTCGGGCCACGACGTCCCACCTACATCAATGGATGTTGAAGCGAACACATAGCCTCTCATATCCAGGTGCAGTGATCGCCGCGGAAGCTACTGTCTTGTAGTAAGCTTCTGGCATATGGCCTCTCCTGCACAAACGTGTCCATAGCAGCACCTTCACGAGGTGACCCCGTTCTCACAGAGTTTGCTATGGGGGCGACCGAGTGCCTGGCGGTATAACTGGGTCGGGAGTTGTTTGGGACCCCTCTTAAGGTGCAGGCGCAATACCCACCAGCGAGTGGACCATGCTCTGGCCAACACCAACCCAAACCCCACTCATGGGTTAAATGCTACTTTCTCTCTTCTCTACTTGCCTACCAAGCTTTCTCTGTCCAATCCTCGATAACCTCACCAAGGATCCTGAAGTGGTGATGGTAAAATATAGGTCTTTACTTAGAAGGGATCCGGGCCCTGCCCAACGTCCCAGCTGCAGCAAGAGTGCCGTGCGACCTGACATTGCACCCATCGTCAGATTTTGTCCAACTCCTGAGACACGGGAAGCAAAGCCACTAAAACTCAATGGGAATTTAGAACCACTGTGCTGGGGAAAATCGTGAAGGCATAGGATGCAGGACGTGACACAGCCACAGCAAAAGCTCAGCCACAGAACGAAGAAATGAGGCCTGCATCGTGAGCGCTTGTGACTAGCGGGGAATGCATCTCTGTGAACCCCACCTGAACCCCCAAAGCAAAGTGATCTTTAGAGCCAAAAAGGTGAGTGGCCAAGCAAACCAACCCAATACTCATGGAGGAAGACATACCTATTGCATTCTTTGGGAGGGAGATGTCTGCAGCAAACACCCAATACCTCCAATGCCAGTCAAACAACATATTCCATACGAGCTCGGGCGTCGCCTCGGTTACCAAGGCCCTGCTCCTTGTGAAAAGTCAGCGAAGGGGAACCTTAACATTTTACAGCTAAATATAGCTGGACTACAGAACAAGACAATTGAGCTTACAAAAATACTACACGAACATCAAGTACAAGTAGCCCTTCTCCAGGAAACAATACTCCCACGGAGACAAATTAACATCACGGGTTATACACAGTACAAATGTGAATGCCTGAAGTGCCAAGGCATCATGACCTTAATCAGAAATGATACCCAAGCCACAGTAACCAACAACCCTACAGCGGATATCGACCACCAAATAATAAAGCTATGGGGCAAGGATAACACCAAGTACACACTACACAACATTTACTGTCCCCCGACCTCATCAAAAGGTCTGCCTGAGTTTGAGCCCATACTAAAGAAAACTGTCGTAGCTGGTGATTTTAATGCTCACATTCCTGCTCTAGGATACAGGCGGTTTAACAGTAGGGGCCTAGAGGTTGAGGAGTTGTGCAGCAGTACCAACTTAATGCTACTGCAGAACTTGGAAACTCCACCAACACTCCTTCATAGGGCACACGGCTCGACCAGCCGGCCAGATCTGACATTTGTTTCAGCTGATATAGCAGAAAATAGTATCATCAAAGTCTTAGAAGATGTGGGAAGTGACCACCGCCCTGTTTTAACACCACAGATGACACAGAAGTCCCTTGGTAAACCATCCTGGAACTTCAGGAAAGCAGACTGGGACCGCTACGGCCGAGAAACTGATGCTGGATTCAGTCAAATCATTAGAACTGATAACATTAATACTACATACAACAACATAAGTACCACAATCCTAGCATCTGCCAAAAAGTGCATCCCAAGGGGGAAGCATAAGAAGTATAAACCTTACTGGACATCTGAACTAGCTGAAGCAGTCAAAGAGAGGAGAGAGGCTAGAAAGAAGGCTGAAAAATACCCTACCACCCTAAATAAAACAGAGTACAACAGGTGGACAGCAAAAGTAAGGTATGTCACCAAGAAGAATAAACGGGAGACTTGGAAAGAAAATTGCAATAAACTAGATTTAAAAAGAGAAGGGAACAAAGTTTGGAGACTCCTTAGTAATCTCGAGGGAAGCAAGAAAAAGACAAACCCAACACCTATGGTGAATGGAAGTGGTGATGAAGTAACATCAAGCAGCAAGAAAGCCGATGTCTTCAACAATTTTTACGCCAGTGTAAATAAAACACAACAGAGAAAGAAACTAGACAAAGTGCTCCTAAAGAACACATCCATGCGTAACATAGATCAGGCCAATATGACTGCGTTCGATGATCCGTTCCGCCCACAAGAACTGAGAATGGCACTACGGAAACTGGCCAAAAATAAAGCTCCAGGACCAGATAAAATTAAACATGAGATGATTTGTCAGCTAGGGCCAAAGGCAAAAGAGACACTTCTGTGGTTCATCAATAGAACGTGGAACGAGGGACAGCTACCATCAGCATGGCTGACAGCAACCATCTTGCCTATATTGAAGAAAGGGAAACCACCGGGAACACCAAGAAGTTATAGGCCCATATCCCTCATTTCATGCTTAGGCAAGCTGGTCGAGAGAATGGTAAACAACAGACTATATTGGTGGTTGGAAAGCTGGAACCTTCTGGACAACAACCAGGCAGGCTTCAGACGTAAGTGCTGGACAGATGACCCCCTCTTCAGGTTCACACAGAATGTGATGGATGGTTTTCAAGAGGGAAAAAGCACAATAGCTGTGTTCATCGACCTTGAGCAAGCCTACGACAGAGTTTGGAGAAAGGGACTTTTGCTAAAGATGAGAAGAATGGGAATAGGAGGGAAAATGATTAGATGGATACAGGCCTTCCTAACAAATAGAACCATAGCTACCAACTATGCTAGTGCAATTTCACGGAAAAGAACGCTGGAAGAAGGACTGCCTCAAGGCTCTCCTTTAAGTTGCACCCTTTTCCTCATCTTTATTAATGACCTTGCCAAACATCTGAATGTGTCGAAGGCGCTGTTTGCTGATGACCTTGCCATCTGGACTACTGATAAATATCCCATTCTGGCAAAAGCCAAGATCAACAGAGCTCTCCTTACAATGTCAGTATATTGTGAACTGTGGAAACTAAAAATCAATACGCAGAAAACTGTATACACCACTTTCTCGCGCAGCCACAAAATAGCAAAAAGACCTATCAACATCAAACTGAATGGGGAAACGCTAACAAAAGAGGAGCACCCAGTCTATCTAGGAGTAAAACTGGACAGACAATTGAAACTAGATGGACATATCTACAACCTCAGGGAAAAAGCATGTAAGCGTCTAAACCTCATCAAACGGCTAGCTAGTACAAATTGGGGAGCGGATAAACTAACACTTCGTCAACTATATCTCGGCTATGTGAGATCAGTGATAGACTATAACCTCCCCCTCCAGACCATTGTGAGTACTAATACCATCTCATCTCTGGACCGTGTGCAGAACCAAGCTCTCAGGTTAATTTGTGGAGGGATGAGATCAACACCCACAGCCGTATGCAAGATAGATGCCAATATAGAGCCACTGGATATTAGGCGTAAAAGAGCACTGACTGAAGCTGTAGAGAGATACAGGAGACAAGAGAAAGACCACCCAAACAAAGTACTTATTGACACTTGGAAACAAACACGAAGACTGAAACAACTATCTCTCCTGGACATAGCCAAAGAGGAAAATGATAAACACCATCTCCCGCAAGAGAGAGAATTGGAAAACAAATACTTTGGACCACCCCCTTGGGAAAACTTCCATCAACCAACTGTCAAAACACAACTGATAGATAAAACGGCCAACAAGGAAACATTACCCACAGTCTTGAAGACGTGTGCCTTGGAGACCATAAACAGCTACCCAACGTCAGCAATCCAGGCCTACACAGATGGTTCTGCTTTCAAGACCACCTCTTTTGCAGGATATGGCGTCTGCATATGGTACCTGGATGGATCCTCTTATGAGTTCTGTGACTCCTGTGGTGAGAATTGTTCAAATTATGAAGCGGAAGCTGAGGCCATCAAGACAGCCATTGAATTACTACACCAACAGTTTGACCTTATGGAACGAAAGCCATCAGATATAGTGATTTTCAGTGACTCCATGTCTGTTCTGGAAGCACTTAAACAGACTCCATATGAAAACAAAGACATTTTTCTTATAGGAAAAGCGGTTCATAACTTGATCACAGCCTACTCCATCAGTGTAACTCTACAGTGGATCCCTGGACACAGTGATCTAACTGGAAATGAGACAGCTGATAGACTTGCTAAAACAGGAGCCTCTAAACAACAAAAGGACAGACCCTGCAGCATGAGAACAGTCAAACAGATTCTCAGAAACAACACAAGAGAAATCTGGCTGAACAGATGGGCGAACGGGCCGACTGGCCGAAATGTCTTTAATGAAATGACCTGCCCAAAAGACAACGACAACATAAACAGACTCAGCAGGAGAAATCAAAGTCTTATCTTTCAGTTCCGAACAGGACACACCAGAGTCAATAGCCATCTAAACCGTATCAACCCTCAGCACGTACCCATGTGTAGACACTGCTCTCATCCCTATGAAACAACCAGACACCTCCTCATGGAGTGTCCATCACTCACAAACGCCAGGAAAAAACTTTTACAGACACCTCTGACAGTCACCAACTCACTATACGGAACGTTAAAACAACTGCAGAAAACCTGCACTTTTTTAAGAATGGCATTGGGCTGCCAAGAGTAGATATGCTCAGCAGCATGGGATATCGACAACAACAACAACAACACCAAACTAAAAAATACACAACAAATAAAAGGCCAGGAGCATAAAACTGATAAATAGTGAAGATAGGAAAGTCTATACAGATCAATACAACAGGAGGCAATCTGATCATCAGAAGCCGCCCCCCCCCCCCCCAATCAAGTGTTTCAACCTCTTAATCTTCTTTAAACTCTAAAAAGGAGGGGGGGGGGCACTTGGGTTATGGCTCCCAAGTGCCAGCCTCCTGTTGTCTTGTGCAGAGAATTGAACCCACTCCAACTTGGGTGCAGCTTTCAAATTCACTCCTGCTTTCTGCCAGCTGGAGGCAATTGTGAAAGTAACCCCTTTGTTGAATAATATAACACAGGGGTTCTTAACCCTTTTAAGATTACAGACCCCCAAATATGTCCACATACTCCCTTTGCCAGATTGTTGAAATCATCAACAGTCCAATAAGCAATAAGGTATCAGCACGACTTCAAACACTTTACATATACTTGACAATCTGTATCATTTTTTGTGTGTGTATGCCCGCTATTACTCGAGGCGAAATCTCAGGTTAGTATGTCTAACCTGAGAGAGATTTTTACGTGAGTATCCCTATTTTTCTTGTACAGAGACAAGTGTCCCTCGCCATTCAGGCAGCTACTCGCCGATTTCGGAGGTACCCATTAGAGCTGGGTCGGCTCAGGAGCCGCCAGTCTCTGGTCTGCGGCACTTCTTCAAATGTTCTCACCAGGGCTCGAGTTAATCCAGTCCAAATCCAGGTCGACGAAAAATCTTCAAATGTCCTCGCCCGGGTTTGATCCTGGGTCACCCGGTCGCCAGCGCAGTTTGGTAACCACTACACCTGCGCGGCTCCCATAATGATGATATGACAATCTAATCTAACAATAATATTTTTTAAATTGTTCAGAGATAGAGTCCCATACCCCCATCATTTGGTTCTCATACCCCCAAGGGGTGTGGATACCCCTGGTTAAGAATCCCTGATATAACAGAAGGTAATAACACAAATAATATGAATATGTGACTGAAAGCAAAAACAAAACAAATGTAAGTATAACATTTATAATAAAAGAAGTAATAAACAAACCTTTTTCATTAGTGAAAAAAAAAAGAGTGACAATCGACAATGTGGAAACCATAGAGGCAATCCTAGAGCAGAGACTACGACGCCTAGCTGAGCCACAACTGGATGAGATCCAGTGCGGATTCCGAGCAAACCGAAGTACTCAAGACCTAATCTTCACACTCAGACAGCTGAGTGAAAAGGCCCTTGAGTATAAGAGTGAGATCCATCTTTGTTTCATAGATCTGGAAAAGGCGTTTGACAGGGTCCCCTGGAGCAAACTTTGGGACTGCTTGGCAAGGAAGAACATTGCAGCACCTCTGATTCATGTTATACAGAGCTTCTACAAGTCTTGCAGAAATTATGAGACGACAGCAAACCATAAGTCAGAAGAGTTCAGGACCACCATTGGTGTAAGACAAGGTGATATTCTGTCACCTTATCTTTTCATACTCCTCATGGACGATGTCATAAAGGCATGTAAGGAGAGAACAAGAAAGTATTCAGTGGGGTACTGGAAGATGAGACAGGTATGTATTTCAGAGCTAGCATTTGCTAAATCAGAGGCACATCTCAGAGAGGGATGGTCATTAGCAGCTCTAAAACAAAATCCATGGTGATATCACAAGAAAAAAGAAGACATAAGATTAAGCTGGGAGAACAGGTCCTGGAGCAGGTCGACCACTTTAAATACCTCGGAGCTATTATAGACCGAAAGGGGGGCATCAAAGAAGAGTTGGCCACTCGAAAAGCAGCAGCTGGGAGACTTTTTCAGGCCATAAATCAAGGATTCCTCAGCAAAAGAGAGGTTGGTAAGAAAACGAAGATGGCTGTATAACGCTCCACCTATGTCCCAGTCTTGACATATGGATGCGAGTCATGGGCAATGACTACAATCCACAAAAGCCAGATCCAAACCTCAGAAATGAGGTATCTGAGGAAGGTGGTCGAAGTAACAAGAAGAGACATGGTCCACAACCAGACGATACGTCAAGGCCTAAAATCCCACCCCCTGCAGACACAAGTAGAACAGTCCCAACTAAGATGGTTTGGCCATGTCTGCAGAATGGGAGAAGATCGGCTACCACGACAAGCATGGGAAACAAAGAGCCAGGGAGCCAGACCCACAGGATGACACAGAGTCTGCTGGGAGGACAACATTAGACAACCTTTGAAGGACCGAGGACTAGAATGGAACCAGGCCAGGAAGAAGACAGCCGATAGGATAGTCTGACGCTCTCTCTTCCAAACCTCTACACCTCATGGTAGAAGGGGAATGACTAAGTAAGTAAGTAAGTAAGTGTTTTACTACCAAGGGATTAAGTACAGCTGAAATATTTACGTGTATGTGCATAATTTTTATTCATTTTTATTATTTGTATTTGTTTCTACGCTTCACAAGATATAACAAACAATTATAACATCACATAAGAACCCAACAGTATTTCACAACATTCTGCCACCAATTTCCTAAAATATGTGTCTCCTGCCTGTTTGTAAAGCATCACGTAGACAAAAAATGTCTGCATATTGTGTCCTGGGTAAAACCGAAAAAATGCCTGGGTTAGAATGAGTTAGAAGACATGAAATTTTTTTCTGTAAAACATTAATGCTTGCAATAAGTTGATTTTATCCTTTCTTTTTTTTCTTCTGGTTGTTTTCAGTTGTCCAGTTTTTTTTTTTTTTTTTTGGGGGGGGGGGGGGGGGGTGGGGAGGGGGGGGGGGGTGTTTCTTTTAGTACACAACTAATGCTGACAACAGCATATGTAAAGAAATATATCCTTATCTTATTCTATGAATCTAAACAACACACTTAAACCATTATTTGTGGTATTTTACAGCCTGAAACCTCAGAAATGAGGTATCTGAGGAAGGTGGTTGAAGTAACAAGAAGAGACATGGTCCGCAACCAGACGATACGTCAAGGCCTAAAATCCCACCCGCTGCAGACCCAAATAGAACAGTCCCAACTAAGATGGTTTGGCCATGTCTGCAGAATGGGAGAAGATCGGCTACCACGACAAGCATGGGAAACAAAGAGCCAGGGATCCAGACCTCCAGGACGACCCAGAGTCCGCTGGGAGGACAACATTAGACAATCTTTGAAGGACCGAGGACTAGAATGGAACCAGGCCAGGAAGAAGACAGCTGATAGAATAGTCTGGCGCTCTCTCTTCCAAACCTCTACACCTCACGGTAGAAGGGGAACGACTAAGTAAGTATTTTACAGCCTGCAGTTTTTTTTAATGTGGTGAAACATTATGCTCTGTCAGGACATATGATGAAATATGCTGAAATGTTATATTCTGAGAAAATCAACCAAATTAATATAGCACACACAAACAAACAAACAAAGATTGAATGAATTATCCGAGCACAGAAAATGTAATATTCTCTGCTAAATCAATTTTTTCTTTCTCTTAGTTCCTGCAAATGGTGAGCCCAGGGCTTTGAAGTTTCTTAGTCTTAAGCATAGTGTTTGTGACACCACATTCTTTAAAATGGTAAAAGTAGCCTCACAGTAGTAACTGCTGCAGGGGAGTTAAGTGTTAGAGATGTCACCATACTAGGTCCAGCTTTTTATGGGGGGGGGGGGGGGGTGTGTGTGTGTGACCCAGTTCCCTTCCTCACAACCCCTTCCATAATTCACGAGCAGAGCCAGGCACCAATTTACAGCTGGGTAGACTGAAGCGCAACACAAACAGGTTTCTCAATTAAGAAACCTGGCAAATGTGCCATTTCTTTTCTTCTTTTTCGTCGTCGGTTGATCTCAAACAACCACATCTATATCTCATAAAACTGACAGTTCGTCTCAGGCTTCTCTCATCCCCATACAGTTTCTCCCTCATCTGGGTTGGAGAAGGCCATGCTGCCACCCTGCTTCTCTCATGAAGCCAACAGTTATAAAGTACATGCTCTACTGTATGTCCTCCCCATATGGACACACATCTGTCTGTTCAACTTTCAGTTTGTTTAAAAGATGGTGTCTGAGTCTGCGATGGCCAGTTTTCATTCTAAACATTTCCACTGGATGTCTTCTTGGTAACATATAGTATGGTTCTGCATTACTATACTCTGGATGTTCCTTCTGCCATTTTTCTCTATAGATGTTTTTGATTATTGCTTTTATCTCTTCGTATGTAGCCCTGTCTTCTATTTGGGTTTTCCTTTCTCCCTCTTTAACAAGTCTGCCTTCTCATTTCCATATACTCTGCTGTGGGCGGGGATCCACTGTACTTGTACTTTTTCGGGTTCATAGCTGGTTTCCATTAGTACTTCTGCCAGGCTGTCTAATTCATCGTTTTTACTGTTCCTGAGAGCAGCGATGACTGACAAAGAGTGCAGTGAGAGGCAAGACCTATAACTGCTCTGCCAATTGGATTCTCATTTATTCAGTGGCAGGAGCTCTAATCACTCAGCCAATAGAATGCTCTAGCTAATTCATTACAAACGTACAAAAAACAAACACCATATTACCAATATGCCTCAGGGCATGTAACGGGATCCTCCTTTACCTTTTTTTTTTTTACTTATACAAAAAACTGCTTATACTCACCACTAATTCCACTGTCCACAACACCTGATGCTGATGTTACAAGCGGCTGTTTTATATAATCCGCCATTCCTAGAGGTGGCAAAATATCAGGCCTGATGACAGTTGTTGCTTGCGGAACAAACACCGCGGGAGATTGCTGTGGACTTGAGAATTCTCCCTCTGAGCCTGGAGATGGCGAAGCTGCTAATGTCTGCCCTGCATGAAGTAATGGGGGTCTTCTACCACCCCGACTACCCCTCAATAAACTCCTACCTACAGTTTTTTTGAGTCCTCTACTGCCAAATGAATGACCTGTAACCTCGTCCAGACTTCGATCTAAACCGTGTAAGCTGAAAAAAAATTAACACTGCTAATGTAAAACAAAGCAAGAATTGCACAGGGTGTCCAAAAAAGTCTGGCATAATAGTAAAGGTACAAAAAAAAATAGGGACAACAGAAAAGCTTTTATTCACAGAAATTGCTCACGTATTCATAGAACCTGCTCAATGTGAGCATAATTTTTTTCCATACGCACAAAGACATATGTGATAACCAATGAGCAGAAATATAACAATACGCATTATTCCTATGATGCCAAACTTATGGGACACCCTGAGTAAAATTTACCACATTGTACACGTAAAGCCATATGAAATCATAATACACCTGGAAATGAATACAATGCGTCTTCCTTGCCTTGTCCCATAACCTCAGTGATCATTGAGGCACTATGTTCTGTTGAACACGTCGTTATTTGTCTTCACATTACAACATGAAATTCTTCCTACCTCCTCCTTTTACACTTATGGCTCATAGGCCCACTAGTGCAGTTTGGTCTTATGCAGGAAGCTTGTGTTAAAATACTTACTGTGATTTTGTAGAGGTAGTTTATGTAGCAATATGTTTTACATAAGGCACAGTGTAGTTACTGCGTGTCTCTGAAGAGACAAAGAAAGAACTGTTGCTTCAGGTATGTGGTAAGAGGTGGCTAATATAAGGTTGTGCATGGGGCTGGCTATCTCATCATGTAATACAAGCTGCTACAGATACCACCAGCCGCAGTAGCATAGTGGTTAGTGCACTGGCTTCCTAGCTCAGTGGTCTATGGTTCGATCCCCAGATGAGGTGGGATTTTTTTAGGCCACAAACGGCTCCTGGGTCGACCCAGCCCCAATTGGGTACCAGAGCAACTCTGGGAAGGTTAAGGCAGCCGGCGTGATGCTGACCGCATCACCCCTAGTGTGCCGATGGTCAAGAAAATATGGGCCTAACACCATATTCACAATATACCTCAATGGGCGTGTAACAGGATCCTTTACCTTTTACAGATACCACCACCGCAAGAGTTTTTTGCTTCAACCAAGAAATTACAAACATTCATAAATGGCTCCTTGCATAGAATACAAGGACTGAAATCATGTAACAATGTCACCAATAAGGAACTAATGACAAGAAACCAACAAGTGCCAGTGGAGCAAGAGATGAGAAGATTACACTGGTGATGATCCTTTTCAGGGTGCCTCTTAATATCATTACAAGGTAGTGCTTGCTGAGAATTTCAATGGTCAGACAAGCACAGGAAGACCAAAAGCACATACACAGAAGAGAACTGGAGACAGAAATAAGAGATGTGAGCCTGAGCTGACGGCACAGGTCAGGATGACTTGGCATGGTTTCCGGTTTTACTTACTTACTAACTTAGTCGTTCCCCTTCTATTGTGAGGTGTAGAGGTGGTTTCGGTTTTAAGGACTGTCTATCTTCATTGCACACAGACAACTCCATCAGTTATCCGATCTCCTCCCTTAGATCACACAAGGGTGATCTCAGCACAGTGCACAAACTCTGTAGCATCAGCAAGAATACCAAAGTGTGTGTATAGTAACCACACATTCTATACTTTTGTGGTGGGTAGGTTTCTAATTTTTAAATTTTGCCAGAGCAGGGTCCTTTATGACTTACTCTTTACGATTTCCAACTACAATGGTATTTTTAACGTGTGCAACTTGCACATGGGACCTCCGATTTTTTCGCCTATTACTGTTATCAATCGAGGCAGATGATGACATATCTCTTAATCCCTCCAACCCCTTTGCATGAGTTTGCTGAAGGCCTATGCTCCTTGGGCAGCTAAAGGGTAATGAATGTAGGCAAGCACCACTTCAGATAAGTCAAATCTTATGACATGTCTGAAGCAGTAGTGGTTCTAGTCTGTGTCTCCCCAGAGTACAATAAGGGGCACCAGCATGGACATGTGACTGCAATATTTTAAACTGTTGGCTGCTACAGGAACACATCTATCTTTAGTCTGATTTGATGGGGCATATCTGGAGTCATCACTATATGACCACCAGTTATGCACAATGCTATAGTATGTAGGTTTAGATGTAAACCTCTGTCTGTGAGGTAAATTACACCCTCATTGTCTCTTGAACCCATCCAAACACTTTCAGGGATTCCCCCTGTAGCGAAACATGTTGAGGAACCCAGCAATGCACACTATGCTTGGAGGAGTCACTTGATCCCCAGACGTAACTCTGGCTTCTACCTTGTTGGCTTTGCATGGAAGCACATATCGAGTCATCTTTATATGACTACCAGCTATGTACAATATCCTTTAGCACGCTGCGGGCGACATGTGTCGCCCGCAGAAACCTATGTTCCGACTGCTTGAGGCGACATGTGTCACCTTTGGGTATCGTCGTTTTTTTAGCAATAGGATTTGTGTACACGTGACTTCACCCCCAGATGTTAAGTTGTAAACTTATCTGAGAGAGAGTTAGCTTCCGTTTCTGATCTTCTTTAGTAATGGGTGCATCCGCGTTTATTTTCTGTGAATTTTTTTAATCGAAATGAATCGGCATCGAACACGCGGCCGTTTTCACTCTAATTTTATTGGATTCTGACGCCATGCGGTGGGGATGAGATTTTTGTCTTTATAAGCGCTGATATCGGTTCTCAGAATATGTTTGATGGCCGAGATGGAAACGAAAGTAGAATGGCATTGCTAGTATGTATAATTTTAGGGGTTAGGATTAGGAATATCGGAAAGGTTTAGGATTACGGCCGAATGTCACTGCTGACGAGGGCGTTTGTTGCTTTGCTACTGATGATGGGTGTAATGAAAAGATCGTCATTTGATTTGTATTGGTCTATTGGTCAAATGACTTTCATTGAGATGCAAGGGATATGGACTATTTGTTTGTTGGTCTTTTTTTTCTTTTTTTTTTAAATTTTAAATTTAAAAAAATTTTTTTTTAAAATCTTTTTTCCATCTTTCCATTCCTCTCTTCCTATCTCATCTAACATGTACACAAACAAAATTTACATCATCAGATTCATCATTCATTCATTTCTATACAGTCCAAAAATGATAGCAATTGACCAAAAAACAAAAAAACTATAGAATTTAATAGTCACCCACTATAAAAATGGGGCGTTGTGAAAAAGAATGCAGTGGCAGGGCAAATTTTCTGAATTTTAATGCAGCGTGCTAAAGGATATAGATATGTGGCAGTGAACCTGTATCTGTGAGGCCAATTACTACCTAAGTGATTCTTGAAATCATCCACACACTTCTAGGGATTCCCCCTGAGGGGAAACATGTTGAGAACCCAGCATTGCACACTAAGCCTGGAGGAGTCACTTGAGCCCCAGACGTAACTCTGGCTTTTACCTGGTTGGCTGCCTGCAGGAGGACCTCACTTGGATCCATGATAGGTAGGGGGAACTGAGAAGTAGCTCTGTGTAGGACATGATGATTCCTTGGGAGAGCACAGTATTTTAACTCTGCATATTTAGAGAGCCACCTTGGGTGGCGGGGAATGCACAGTATGCCACATGCTTCTTCCTCCTAGCTTGGGACCAGATGTGATGATCCTTTAAATGCAAGGAGAGCTGGAGAAACTGGAGCTCATGACTTCAACTCAACACATTTTGGAATGGCAGATAAGCCACAGCAAAAGCCTAGATCTACAGTGCAGATCAGTGCTTCTTAATCAGGGGTGCATGCACTCCTTGGGGGCGTGAGACATGCCAGATATTTTAGAACGTGAATCATCATAAACAATATATAACACACAGAACTCAAATGTATTTGTACAAAAGAGAACATTAAAAACATGAATTTGATACCAAACATTAGTCACATTCTGTAAAAAAACATTTTCTCTAAATAAACTTTTAAGCATTCATGGCATGTTTTGCGAGTTAGAAGATAATGGGGTGTGAGGCTTCTTAAGATGCTGTAAAGGGGTGCATGGCTTCTTAAGATGCTGTAACGGGGCGCGATGGTTCTTAGATGCTGTAAAGGGGTGTGGGAAACACTGGTGTAGATAATACCAAGGATTGCAAAAGAGCGAAAAGCTCAGCAGCCCTAGTTAAACAACAACAACAATGGGCACATCAGTTTTTGCTTTCAAGTAACAATACAGATTGTCCTCGACTTAACGACAACCATCCTAGAAGTACTGTACACTTATGTTTCGTTACTTATTAAAGTATATGACTGTACAGTGCAGTAATTTTATGTTATAATTTGTACAGTGTATTACTTCACTATAAATAAAGACTACAATTATTTTTTAATACGTATATAGCAAAACAGACATATATTTTAGCATTCAGACATGTTACCTGTTAACATATCCTTACGGTATATGACATCTCAACTTCGGCAGGTGTAGGAATGGAACCCCATCATAAGTCAATGACTACATGTATAACAAGTCATAACAGAAATTTTTTGGCTAGTCTAACTCAAGAAGAGCGCTCTGTAGTCTCTGAGACCGAAGAAAAAAGTACTACCGCTACTTCACTTCCCAGGTGCGATGGTTTGGCCACGTCTGCAGAAGGGGAGAAGACCAGCTACCATGACAGATATGGGAAACCAAGAGCCAGGGATCCAGACCTCCAGGATGAACCAGAGTTCCCTGGGAGGACAACGTCAGACAATCTCTAAAGGACTGAGGACTGGAACCAGGGCAAAGGAAGACAGCTGATAGGACAGCGTGGTCATTTATCTGGCTAACCTCTACACCATAAGGTAGAAGAGGAACGACTAAGTGAAGTGAAACTACTTCAGGTATGTAATAACAGGTGACTGATAAGAGGTTATTTAACTAGGGCTGCTAAGCTCATTGATCTTAGGCAGCCAATGCCAAAGTTGAAGAATTTGCATGTGTTCTGTAATGCCTTTTAGAGTGTTTGTGAATACTGGGGAGCCCGGCAAAAGCTTTCCTCTTTCTGTGGTGAGTCCTGGGCCTGTGAGCAGCACATGTTAAACTGTCTCATAAAGATGGGTACAACTGCGGCACTAAGGCTCATGTGAGAGGTTTGATTTGTTTAAGTGCTTGTTGTGTCGTAGGTTTCTGATGTCATTTTTGTTTCATTCATCACCATTCAACTAGCCAAAGGAGCATAGGATCCCGTTACACACCCATTGAGGTATATTAGGAATATGGTGTTAGGCCCATATTTTCTCAACCATCGGCACACTAGGGGTGATAGTGGTCAGTATCACACCAGAGGAGCATAGGCCTTCAACAAACTTATGCAAAACCTTCATGTCTCAAGTCAAGTTAGAGTCATTAATGCGGAGGGCTGAAGGCGAACAAGGAAGGAGGAGGAAGAAGAAGGTACCCACTTGAAGCTGGATACACTGGTGTGTGCCTGCATGTTTTGAACCCAGTACCTTTAAAACGAGAGGCCAACACTCTTAACTCCTGCCAATCTTTTTTAAATGTAACTTGTGATAATAAAAGTTTACATATTTTCTTACCTGATCGTGGGTGAACTGGAATTTAACCCCTCCTTCCTTGGTCGACCTCGGCCTCTTTTAAGCTCTGAGGTTGTCCCCTGAGAGGAGCTGACAAATCCTGAAGTCTCGGGCAGCAAATATTGTGTTCCGTGAACTGCCTCTTCCACTAAGTCTAGCTGTACACTGGTACAAAACCTGGTGTCTGCTCCAAGTCCATGCTTATTACTTTCCTTGCCAGTTTCAGTTTGCTGAAATGAACGTGCCTGAGAAAAATCTTTGCTTTCAGAGTTTATATCTGGCGATGAAATGGTGCGAGATGTGGTTGCAGCAAAACGATTGTGTTGTACACGTTCCGAGTTATATAAAACAAATGTTTCTAAATAAGAAGATGAAGTGTCTTGCTTTCCAGAAGCAGATGTAGAATCATCTGCTGGAAAGCGCTGAGAGTCATTTCTGTAAACCCCACTGTGGTCAGATGATGCTGCTGGCAAAAATGAAGCCCTTACAGTGTCAGAAAGTTTAGGTTCAAATGACACAGACAGATTCGATTCTGTGTAGTCTGATGCCCGAGATAAATTCTGGATTTCAGGTTCTGTATTCTCTGATTCACGATAGGTGTTGTACTCTGGTAAAATTTCCCCTTGTTCTGCTTTAGATTTTAAAAGGGAAAAAAAAAGATCATTTTAAAACTGTGAAGAACACTTTAAATTTAAAAAAAAAAAAAGCACATCTGAAAGTAACTGATAAACTTGTAAAGAAAGCATAAGAATTCTGCACCCTCAGACGTGGTACAAGGTACCTAAAATCAGATTGTGTATGAGGCTGGCAATATCATCACATAAACAAACTGCCACAGAAACCACAGCTGCAAAAGCATATGAATGCTTCATGCAGGGTCCTGCCAGCTGCAGTTCGTAGCAAGCGCAAAGGAAAATGATGATAGGATAAACAGTAGAAAGCCCAGGCAAAAACAGCATTTCTTAAAATGAAATGCATTATGTGCAACAAATCTTTGTCAAAGAAAATAGGAGTTCTTCAATTTTAAAAAGACCCAGTTCTTTCATATTGGAAGTGAGATAAGGCCAATCAGAAATGGAGCAAGAACATTAATGGAAGCCACAGATATGATTTTACAAACGAATACTAATTATGACGAGATTAACTCTGTGTGTATGAGAAGAGACAGACTTATTACATAGTGGCTCGTTACATCCTAGAGGCACACACAAGTGCCCTCACACAGAACAAGGTAAGAACACAGTTCATTCAAATCCCTGTTTATTCAACATAATGACACAGCCGAAAATACGGCATAAGTGGATATTAATTAAACAATTTCCATCGACACTTCAAGGCCTTATAACTGCCTACAATAATCTTAACAAGGCAAGGTCAAATCTGACAGTAAAAACTTATTACCCTCAAAAACTCCATGCTAACATTAGCTATGTTCGACTCAAGAAAAACTAAACTGTCAAAAAAACTGTAAGCTGCCTAGAACAATGTATGTTGCCTGGGCTTCCCAGACTAACTCACTTCCTGTAGGACCTGCGGGTCATGACCACGTCATATGATATCGGGTTCATGATAACTGATCAGCTCTGAGCTGTCAATAACAATACAACAGCTATGCTCTCAGCAAAGCATACACCTGTTACGGTTGTCATAAAACATACAGTGACACTAATGACGCCATGGACAGCAAAAAAGAGTAATGGTGATGTTCAGAATGGGACCTGTGATCAAACAAAGCTTTTTACACATATCAGAGGGAAGATGTTCACTCACTTTGGGCATATTATAAGATGAGAAAATGGAAATACTGATGGAAAAAAGTGATAGAAGGTGGCACGACTCCAGTTTCTTCAGCTTGGCTTGCATTTAAAGGTTCATCAAATTTGGTGTCAAGCTAGGAGGAAGAAGCGTGTGGCATACTGTGCATTCCCTGCCATCCAAGGGGCTTTCCAAATATGCAGAGCTAAAATACTGAATAGTCACGTCCTACACAGAGCCACCTCAGCTCTCCCTGCCCTTCACTGAGATCCTCCAGCATGCAGCCAGCCAGGTAAAAGCCAGAGTTATGTCTGGTGCTCAAGTGACTCCTCCAAGCTTAGTGTGCAATGCTGGGTTCTCAACATGTTTCATCAAGTGTGTAGATGATTTCAAGAGTCAATGAGGGTGTAATTAGCCTCACAGACAGAGGTTCACTTCCACATGTGTATACTACAGCATTGGGCCTAGCTGGTGGTCATATAAGGCATGGTATGGGTAAACAAGTCAACTGCAGAATTGATAAGCAGTACTACAAACTTTCATAAATGGGTGCATGCGTAGAATAGAAGTAGTGAAATGGCGCAAGGCTACCAATGTGGAAATGACGACAAGAACCAGTGGAATAAGTGATGAGAAGATGGATTGGACACACAGTGAGGAAATCTGTTGATAGCATTACTAGACAGTCAAGGTAGACCGAAGAACCATGGAGAAGAGAAATTCTGAGAAATTAACATGATGTGGAAGACACAGAAAGACTTGAGCTGATGACATGCAATATGAGGACTTGGCTTGTGTTGTTGAAGGTGTTATGGTTCCTTAAGGAGCAAAAGGGTATTGATTTGACGAGGGACAAAAGTAGCTATGGAGACTTGATAACTAGCCTGCATGGTACTTAGGAGTTTTCTTCTATGTGTCAAAGAAAAGCCAAAATTCTATCCATATGGCCGCAAAATTTAATGCAACCTGGCTTAAGCATATTTCATTGCGAAAAAAGAGTCTGGGTCTAGAATTTTATAACTGAACAAACATTCACACTTAAATCTGCTAACAATCCTTTAAATAATTGGTGTTAAGGAAGTTTTTTAAAAGTTGAAACACTGGCATCAATTCTGAGATTAATCTAGTTCACATGGTATTTATTTTCACTCCTCACACAACTGTTAACTAAAATAATTTTACAACATAAGACATTACGCGTTCCCTTAAACACAAGTATCAGAGCTACTTGTCCATATAAAAAAAAAAAACCAAAAATAATGTGTTGCAACATTAGAAGCATATATAAATCTACATACCTTCCATCCACTGTTTTTAACCAGAACAGAAACACCGGGTCACGGCTATTGACCTTGACCTCTCTGTCTGATAAAAACGTCACAATCTTAAACAAAAGTATCAGCGGTGGGCCTAGATGCCTCTCTGGAAGGCCCACCGCAGGCTTTTCTTTACAGTAATCATGACAGGTAATTTTTTGACCATCTGAAAATAAAATATCACAAATTAAAATTAACACTTGTCACGAAAAGATTCCCCTTTACAACAACTCAGACTGCCAAAGGAAGTATTATCTTTACAATGGGTACAAGATCAACAAGTACACATCCACATGTTGATAAAACAATGAAATCAACTCAGCAATGTTAAACTCAAAAGACATTCTATTACCAAATACTGCACTGAACAATTTTGGGTTGGCAAGAAATAACTGCTTCATTTTTGTTGTCCATATCTACTTAACTTAGTCGTTCCTTTTCTACCATGAGGTGTGGAGATTTGGAAGAGAGTGCCATACTATCCTATTGGCTGTCTTCCTCCAGACCTGGTTCCATTCTAGTCCTCGGTCCTTCAAAGATTGTCTAATGTCCTCACAGCGGACTCTGGAGATCAGGATCCCTGGCTCTTAGTTTCCCATACTTGTCGTGGTGGCATCTCCCATTCTGCTGACATGGCCAAACCATCTCTACAGATGTTATCCCTAGAAATACCCCTCTTTCATGTGCTCCTTGGCTTTCCACTTTACCTTGAGTTCCATAAGAGTTCCTCACAAGTTTTACCAGAAGACACCTTCCTCAAGCAAAGATAAATTCATCTCCACTTACATTTTCATTATCTTGCACCACATAAACGTATTCATTACCTCCCTTCACCAAAAGGTACTCAACCTATCCTGGAGGTTGAAGTGGCTAAGAGGTATGGCATATTTATGGAAATTTTGTCCAGAACCAGTGGTTCTAATGATGTCAACCACCCCCCCCCCCCCCCCCGCCCCCCCCCCCCCCCCCCCCCACTGGTAGTGAGATCGGGGTGCCTAGCCTTCTCGGATAAGGGCGAAAAATAGGACGTCCCATTGCGCACGTTAAAAATTCCTTGACAATTGGAAATCGTAAAGAGTAGCCCATAAGGCCGCTGCCCTGGCAAATTAAAAAAAAAAAAATTAGCAACCTACCCACCACAAAAATATTTATAGAATGTGTAATTCCTATATACACACTGAGATTCTCATCGGTGCTATGGAGTTCATGCACTGTGCTGAGATCCTTCCTGTGTGATCTAAGGGAGGAGATCGGAGCACTGATAAGAGTTGTCCGTGTGCAATGAAGGTAGTTCCTAAAACTAAAACCACTCACTACTCTCTCCTGCCACATGCTAAACTGGCTGTATGTCCTTTCTTACTGAGCCGTTCCTCTTCAACCATGGGGTGTCCTTGCACAGAGATATACTTGTTGAAAGTCTTCACTTGATTCGGCCTGTGGCTTGAATGGCTTTGTTAAAAAGGTTTTGATCTTTTGAGAAATAACCTCTAGTGGCAGCCCCAACATTTGCTTGTTTTTTGCTATATTTTGTTTTCACACATTTTTCTACTCTGAACAAACAAATTTTCAAGTTGTAGCTGTCACAAATGAGCTTCTTTCTATCCTAAGGGTCTTTACCATTCTTGATTTCAAAGGCATTTCCCAACACTAGAATTAAATAACATTCTCTTTATTTTGGAGTAATTATGTACAGGATGAATAGGACCAGAACTTAACTCTTAGTATACGAGCTGCCTTTCATGACTACCATTACAGATTTTGCAATAAATAATTTATTTATAAAGATAACATAAGTGTTATATATCAAAATGTGAAGAAATGAAACCCCTACATCATGCACGTAACTAAATTGATCAGTGGTTTGAAACATGCATTCAGCTATAAATTTTTGCTATTGACGGGGATCGATCATCAGCCTCTCTAGAAGGCCGCTCGTATACTAAGAGTTAATCAACTTCTCTTTGTTTTCGGATCATTATACATAATGGACGAATAGGAGTACATGTTTATATTCTTTCATCCGAACATCCAAACACCGAAATATTCTGAAAATCGAAAGTTTCTTTGGGTTACTCTGCAACATTTTGGGTGATTTCTGACACATTTTGGACAACTTTTTTTTATTTCGAACCCATTTCGGGCAACTTGGGCTACTTTTTGAGCATGATCTGAAAACTGAACAAAAATCCTGTTTCCGAAAACAAGGCTGTACCCGTGGTTTGAGGATAAAAGGACATGTAGAATTTAATTTCTCTTTGTTGAGGGGTTACTATTTAAAAGGTGTGTTACCGGGGCCTGAAAGGGGAGCAAAGAATAGTAACACTGTTCCCTGCCATGCATGTTGTAGAAAGCGACTAAGGAGGGTTGGGCATGGGGCTGGTTACCCCATCCTGTACAAAAATTTAAACCACAAAACACTTCAACAAATATGGACAAGTCAAATAAGGAAAATAAAACACAGCCATCCAAGACAGGGGAAGGTCCTCTCGCAGGGAGGCGTATGATGCAACACAGAGATAGCCGAAAGGAGTCTGTGTTGCTGACTAACCTTCTTTCTTCTAGAACTTCCAGATTTGACACCTGGAATGTTCGGACATTAAACGAACAAGGGAAAGTGGCACAAGTAGCAGCAGAAATGAGGGAATATAAAATCGAGGTTCTAGGAATGTGTGAAACAAAGTGGAAGGGGGTAGTCTGGAAGAAACTCATCACAGGTGAATTGGTGCTGTCCTCAGGACATGAAGACGAAAGTTCACACCACAGTGAAGGGGTAGCTCTTATGTTATCTAAAGAAGCACAGAAAGCACTCATTGAATGGGAAACTGTTGGACCCAGAATAATAACAGCTACTTTTAAAACATCTAAAGAGAAAATACATGTAAATGTCATCCAATGTTATGCACCAACTAATGACAAAGAAGAGTCTGTGAAAGAAGCATTTTATACTAGACTACAGAAAATTATGGATAAAGTAAAGAGAAGAGACATCACAATTTTGATGGGTGACATGAATGCAAGGATAGGTACAGTCAACACCGGATTTGAAGAAGTCATGGAAAAACAGGGGCTAGGAATAATGAATGAAAATGGGGAACTATTCTCAAACTTCTGTGCTTCAAATCAACTGGCTATAGGAGGAAGCATGTTTCCACATAAGAGAATACACAAGGCAACATGGATATCACCAGACCATAGAACAGAAAATCAGATTGATCATAAATGCATTAACAAGAAGTTTAGATCATCATTGCAGGATGTAAAGGTATATAGAGGAGCAGATGTGGCATCAGATCACCACCTTCTTCTTCTTCTTCTTCTTGCGATCGCATCTTTGATGATTACACCGTCAGACGAGTTCTCATGATGAATTCGACTGTTGTTTGAAGTTCCTCTTTAACTCCATATAGCTTTGAGTTTAGTGTTGAGTCATTGGGCCAGTATATCTTTCTTAACTGGTCATACAGAGGACAGTCCTGTAGAACATGCTCAGCAGTTTGTTCGTTTAATCCACATGTGCACAGTGGTGAAGCAGACAATCGTAGCTTGTGCATGTGTTTATTCAGTTTGTTATGCCCTGTCCTGAGTGTAGTGAAATGGACAGAGATACAACGGTAAAATATCTCCAAAGATAACATTTAAGGATAAAAACATAATGCGTAGGCTGCGAATAGTACATGATCGCCTAGACCGCGGGTCATCATCCTCCATAATAACTGACTTGCTAGACAGGAGGGGAACGGCGGATCAAAAAGGAAAAAAATATGACTGGAAAGATTGCGTGAGACTAGAAAGGCTAAGGAGACGCAATTGGGGGGGAAACGGAGAAAAGTCACGTTTCCCAAGTTGACATAAAAAGTAAGCAACTCGACAGAAGGGACCATAGATATGTTACGCCACAGTCATTTATTGGACGCTTTTGCGCGATACCAAGCCCTTGATTTGAATTCAGCGGCTAAACGCAGATGTTAGGAATATTACAAAAATTAAAAAGTACTTTTTTTTCTTAATATTAATGTTAGGAATATAAAAATTAGCTGGCCGGATGGCCTATTCTGAGCAGTGAACTAATATGTTCTTAATTTTACAAACGGATAGATAATATTGAAGATAATGACAAAAGACAGTGTTGTTCACATCATCGACAGACTGTATTGAATCTAAAAGTGTCGCTAATTGCACAAAAAAAACACGACCTCGAGACGCAAGTGTTCAAATCTACGTAGTATGGAAGAGAGGGTTTTTGGGTGGTAGCTGTGTCTAAATATAACTTTTAACGACAAAATTTTGGAGGGGAGAGAAAGGTTGGTTCAAAAATCAAGTACATTTTGTAGAAACACAAGTAGAGACGGACAGACTAACAGATAACCATCCATACTTGACTGAAGCATGACTGAAATGACTTTAGTGTAGGAATTTGAAATTAAAATAAACCTAGGCAGTGATTGGCCACAGACAATCATATCATTAGCGCTCAGACGCGAAAGTGGGGCCATTCTTCAATAGTTGTTCAGTGATAGACACAGATTTTAAAGTGTGGTGATTTCCATATGAAAGAAAGTGTAATAAATTTAGGGACGCCATACTATAGCCAGCAGCTCAGCTGAGTTTTGCTAGCAATTCTGTGTTATTTATTCATAATCTGGTAAGATTGAAATTATTTCTTTATATATTTTGAATATTGTTTCATGTTCGAGTGATTTGATACTGCCATATCGAAATCTAGCCTTACAAACAAGTAGGGATTTGCTCTAGACCCCCCGCCCTAGTCAGGGTCTAGGGACCAACAATGTACATAAACTCCAGCAAGGGTTAGGCAAGACAGATCAAGTGTTGGGAATAATGAAACATATTACCTATCCTCTTTTAGGGCAGACAACTAATAAATATTTTTCAGAATCTATAGTCTGGGAGGATCTATCTGATGTAAAACCACCATGGTAAATGTGCTGTTTGGTCAGAGAGATCTGACCTGTCTGTATGATGTGGTTGTTGTGTCAGTGTTGTGTCCAGACGTGGGTAGAGAATAGATTTTGACACATGGCCCATACTTTGATTGCAGAGCTGCGAGTTTCTGTTGTCAACCAAGCAGTGTCTATTCAGTTGGTGACTTTACTCGAGTGTATCTGTGCAGTACTTGTGACAGAGACCACCATTATTGCCCGCCAGCACGGAGAGGTGGGACCACCTGATTTCAGCACCAGAGCTACAACTACCAGATGAGTGAGCCTCTGGTCTGCTGGACATTCACCAACGCTGTGTAGTTACTAATACCCCCCATAAAAATTCCCACCATTTTCTGGACACTGTGTAGTCAATATAGACAGGTGTGATGAGGCCACCCCAACAGCACAAACAGTAACTATCCTCCCAAGTAGATGACTACTAGAACATTTTAATAAAACTAACTAGTATAGTACATATATATGTACACTATTGCATTTATGATATAATATTCCATGCATTTCTTTCATAATCTCTAAATCCTTTTAAGTTCTGGTCAACCTAAAAAATTGATCCAGAACAAAATAAATGTAATATAATTCTATCAAAAAATTTTACACACGTGAGTTAGTTCAGTGTATTTTAACATTTATTAATATTATTAGTCTTGTTAAATATCTGTGGGTATATCTATAACCTATTACACCACACTACATAGCATAACCCTAGACACTTTACGTAGCCACATTCATTAAAAAAAAAAAAATTAAGTGTGAGGTCGTAGTGGTAGCAAGAAAGGCCTTCTGACAATTCACAACTACATTTTATCTCAGGAGCCTTCACAGCTGGCCTCATACAATTACAATTAGTAATATCACCATCATACAATACCAGCAACACCACTACATAAATTGGGGTCTTGTCCAGGGATAATTAGCCCCACAGTAATATTAGGATCTCCTGGTGGGAGAAATAAAAGTAGGGAAATAAATTGTAAAATTCCCTTTAAAATTAAAAGTGTCCCTGTAGATAAAAGTTGGTGAATCTTCACAGCCAGTAATAATTAATTAGTTAACTGGTTAGTTAGAATTAGTTAGACTATAGTCATAAGAAGTACTTAGTGTATTTACTGGTTAGAAATTTAGCTTGTATATTATTATATTGTCTAAAAAGTATGGCGGAGCTGGCAAAATTTAGATCAGCTGCTGTGCTCACCGCGAAGGAGATGGGAATGGATGGTCAAATTTTAATTCAATACGTAACGGCTGAATGTGATAAATATATTGAACGGGAAGAAAGGAGGTTAGCTGAAGAGAAGAGGTTAGAGGCTGATAGAGACATTAAGAGGCTGCAGATTGAGGCAGAAGAAAAACGACAGCAAAGGGAGGCAGAAGAAAAAAAGGTTGACTGCCGAAAGGGAGGCAGAAGATAGAAGGTTGCAAAGGGAGGCAGAAGAAAAAAGGTTGACTGCCGAAAGGGAGGCAGAAGATAGAAGGTTGCAAAGGGAGCACGAATTACGACTAAGGGAGCTGGAATTACAAGGCCAGGCTCCTGAAAATGGTGCCAGCCCTTTTGCCTCAGATGCTACGCCTAGTCTGGGAGCCTCAAACTCCGCTATGGGGTTTCATTTAGACCATTTTGTTGAAAAAGACGATGACATAGAGGGGTACCTAGGACGTTTTGAGTTATTAGCTACTACATATGGGTTAGAGAGAGAGAGGTGGAGCTTAAAGCTATCACAAGGATTGAGAGGTACTTCTTATGAAGTATTTGCTAAAATGAACAGGGAAGACCAAGACAATTATGACATGTTAAAGCAGGCTTTGTTATTAAGATACGAGAAGAATGGTGAATTTTATCGTAAGAAATTTAGAAATGCCAAACTGTTGTCTGGGGAGACATACCACCAATTCTCTGCTAGACTAGAAACCTATTTGGAGAAATGGACGGCTCTGGGGAAGACCCAAGATCTTAAAGAAATGATCATGATTGAGCAATTGAGAGAGTCCATGGCTCCAGACATGAGAAAATTTCTCATGGAACAAGGTGCAGAGAAGTTGGGGGAAATTTTAAATGTTGCTGAGAGGTATCAGGCAGCCCAGGCAGAGGTAAGTGGTGCTAAAAAGAAGCACATAGACAATTTTAAAGCTCCACAGCAATTTAATAAATTTGATAATAGAGAGCAGGGAAATAAAGGTAGGACAAACTTTGAGCGGCCAAGAAATGACTATCGCGACAGAAACTCACAGTTCAATGACCAAAAGTTCAATGAAAGAAAACCGTTGAACCAAGGAAAAAGATGGTGTAAATGGTGCAAGAAGGATAACCATAACACTGAATTTTGTAGAAGGAAACCTTCAAACATTGCTGCAATGAAGTCGGGGACGCAAAGATTAAAGGTTAATCCTAAGGGACAACAGGAACCTTATCACCCCCCAGTTTGTGAGGATGTTATTTGTAATGGGGTCACCATAAGGTGCCTTTATGATACAGGTTTGGATTATGATTCAGTTGTGAAGTCTAGCCTAGTGGACCCAAGTCAGTATACCACAGAAACAGTGGAAATACAAGGGGCGACTAAGGACATACCACTCATGACACTTCCCATCGCAAGGATAACGGTGAAAACTCGCTATGTGGAAGGAGAAATCAGAGCAGCAGTGATAGATGAACCAATCTACCCTCTGATATTGGGGTGTAGATACGTCTTCTTGGGGAATCCCGAGAAACCTGTGATCATGGCGACAGTGCAGACCAGGTCACAGAAGAAGGAGGAAGAAGGTGAACCTATAAATGCTCATCCAGAGGAGATGAGGAAGGCGCAGGCTGAGGATAGGACACTCAAGCCATGTTTTAAAAAATTGCCCAAATGCCACACACCTCCGAGCAAGGGGGAATATTTCATGAAGAACAAACTATTATACAGGAAGACAGGAACTAGATCCACTGGTCACGGACAGTTAGTTCTTCCCAAGATATATAGGGCAAACTTAATAAGGAGCTTACATGTTGGAAAAGATGGTGACCATGAGAAAGTCGGTACCATCTGCCAAAAGATTGCTCGAAAATACTATTGGCCCG
Source organism: Oreohelix idahoensis (assembly GCA_024509875.1). Classification (NCBI taxonomy): domain Eukaryota; kingdom Metazoa; phylum Mollusca; class Gastropoda; order Stylommatophora; family Oreohelicidae; genus Oreohelix; species Oreohelix idahoensis. The sequence goes on along the minus strand of JAMPIV010007628.1, from coordinate 43,726 downwards.
ACGTAAATGTCGATGTTGAAAACTTTGTAGAAGCATGTGGCGTATTTCATGAGGGAACACCCACAAAGGGAAAATATGTGCAGGACCTAGAAACGCCACGGGGCAACTTTAGGCCTGAAAGGAAAACTAATTATACTCGGGTAGACAAAGTGGAATGGGAGCCCCCTTTTCACACCCAGTCTTCACTTGAATGGATTAACATGGCCACTATGCGAAGAGTACCAAGAAGAAATTTTACCCAGGATAGGATGACAATCCCTCGGTCAGACTTATATAAACTGGAAGAACAGACAAGAGAGCGAAGATCTCTCATAAGCAATCTAAAGTGGGGAGACAAACCCCAGAAAAAAATTGGTAGTGGTCGATTTGTGAGTGATGATTCTAGGAAGAAAAGTCCTCATTATAAAGCTTCTAAGGGACGGGACCCGATGGGTTCCATGAAAAATAAGTATGATAAATTAAAGATCCAGATGTAGCTTTATTAAGGACCTGGACAGATGAGAAGGCGGAAGAGACTGTTACCTCATCGTATCAATATGTGAACGAACTGACCACTCGTTTGAAAGCTGGATGGAAACTGGCAAATGATAATTTGAAACAAGCCAGGAAGAAACATGCAGCATATTTTAATAGGAAGGCAAAGGACAGGGAACTGGCAGTCGGAGAGAAGGTGCTGCTTCTACTACCCGGAAGCCAGAATAAATTACAAATTGGTTGGCAAGGTCCATATACGGTTCTAGAGAAGGTGTCTAGAACAAACTATAAAATTGACAAAAAGGGGAAGGAAAAAGTTTATCATGTAAACCTGTTAAAGAAGTATCTGGACAGACCACTCCAGGAAAGCACCCCCTTATTGACCTTGGCTATTGCAACCCAGATGCAAAAAGAACCACTCACCTCACATGAATACCCATTACATCCTTGTGAAACAGCAGCACAGGTAAAAGTCAGTAAGCACCTGACTAAAAACCAGAGGGAGAGAGTTCAAAAGGTTCTGGAGGAACATACAGATGTATTAACAGATAAACCAGGCCATACAAATTTGCTACAGTATGACATGAAACTGGTAGACTCAAACCCAATCTGTATGAGAGCCTATTCTATTCCGTTCGCGAAGGAGAAGGCATTGAAGGAAGAAATAGAGTATTTGTTGAAGGAGGGGATTATTTCGCACAGTGAATCATCTTTTAGTTCTAGTGTCGTTTTGTTGAGAAAACCGTCTGGGGAACACAGATTGTGCATAGATTACAGGAAACTGAATGCTGTCACAGAAGGACAAGTGGATCCATTACCAGACACAAAACAGTTATTTGCCAGACTGAACAAGGCAAAATATTTTTCAAAAGTGGATCTTAGTAAAGGCTATTACCAGATCCCAGTGAAGCCTGAAGTGAGACCTTATTTGGCTTTTAGCACTTCGGATGGACATTATGAATTCAATATGCTACCATTCGGACTGAAAAATGCTCCGAGTGTGTTTTCAAGGATGATGCGCAAATTGTTGGATCCCCTGAATAACCCATGTATCACGAATTTCATGGATGATATTCTCGTCGCCACAGAGACATTTGAAGAACACATTGAAGCTCTGGAGATGTTGTTTGATAGACTTCGGGAGGCGAACTTAACTGCTAGGCCAACAAAATGTTGTATTGGATGCAAAGAGTTGGAATTCTTGGGACACACTGTATATCAGGGTAATATGACCCCTGATCCTAAGAACTTGGAAAAACTGCAGAGAGCACCTAGGCCGCAAACAAAAAAGGACGTGCGATCATTTGTGTCGTTATGCGGATTTTATCAGAAATACATCAAGAATTTTAACGCTATTTGTGCTCCTCTGACTGATTTGACTCGCAAGGGACTTCCAGATAAAATTATTTGGACTGCACAATGTGAACTAGCGTTCCAAGAGTTAAAGGAAAAACTCACTAGCAAGCCTATTCTCAAACTGCCTGATTTGACACAGGACTTTGTCTTAAGAACCGATGCAAGTAATGTAGGACTCGGAGGGGCTTTGTTGCAAAGATCATCTTCACCTGATGGGGAACTGAAACCAGTCGCTTATGCAAGCCGCAACTTGAATGTCGGTGCAGATTTCCTCAGTCGGCACCCCTGTGATCAAAATTAGAGTAGTGGCAGACGTGAGGAGTAATTTTACCTATGTGTATCGCTGGTGTTGGAACTTGCCATAGGCATGTTTTCAAGTGGGGAGATGTGTAGTGAAATGGACAGAGATACAACGGTAAAATATCTCCAAAGATAACATTTAAGGATAAAAACATAATGCGTAGGCTGCGAATAGTACATGATCGCCTAGACCGCGGGTCATCATCCTCCATAATGACTTGCTAGACAGGAGGGGAACGGCGGATCAAAAAGGAAAAAAATATGACTGGAAAGATTGCGTGAGACTAGAAAGGCTAAGGAGACGCAATTGGGGGGGAAACGGAGAAAAGTCACGTTTCCCAAGTTGACATAAAAAGTAAGCAACTCGACAGAAGGGACCATAGATATGTTACGCCACAGTCATTTATTGGACGCTTTTGCGCGATACCAAGCCCTTGATTTGAATTCAGCGGCTAAACGCAGATGTTAGGAATATTACAAAAATTAAAAAGTACTTTTTTTTCTTAATATTAATGTTAGGAATATAAAAATTAGCTGGCCGGATGGCCTATTCTGAGCAGTGAACTAATATGTTCTTAATTTTACAAACGGATAGATAATATTGAAGATAATGACAAAAGACAGTGTTGTTCACATCATCGACAGACTGTATTGAATCTAAAAGTGTCGCTAATTGCACAAAAAAAACACGACCTCGAGACGCAAGTGTTCAAATCTACGTAGTATGGAGAGAGGGTTTTTGGGTGGTAGCTGTGTCTAAATATAACTTTTAACGACAAAATTTTGGAGGGGAGAGAAAGGTTGGTTCAAAAATCAAGTACATTTTGTAGAAACACAAGTAGAGACGGACAGACTAACAGATAACCATCCATACTTGACTGAAGCATGACTGAAATGACTTTAGTGTAGGAAATTTGAATTTAAAATAAACCTAGGCAGTGATTGGCCACAGACAATCATATCATTAGCGCTCAGACGCGAAAGTGGGGCCATTCTTCAATAGTTGTTCAGTGATAGACACAGATTTTAAAGTGTGGTGATTTCCATATGAAAGAAAGTGTAATAAATTTAGGGACGCCATACTATAGCCAGCAGCTCAGCTGAGTTTTGCTAGCAATTCTGTGTTATTTATTCATAATCTGGTAAGATTGAAATTATTTCTTTATATATTTTGAATATTGTTTCATGTTCGAGTGATTTGATACTGCCATATCGAAATCTAGCCTTACAAACAAGTAGGGATTTGCTCTAGACCCCCCGCCCTAGTCAGGGTCTAGGGACCAACAATGTACATAAACTCCAGCAAGGGTTAGGCAAGACAGATCAAGTGTTGGGAATAATGAAACATATTACCTATCCTCTTTTAGGGCAGACAACTAATAAATATTTTTCAGAATCTATAGTCTGGGAGGATCTATCTGATGTAAAACCACCATGGTAAATGTGCTGTTTGGTCAGAGAGATCTGACCTGTCTGTATGATGTGGTTGTTGTGTCAGTGTTGTGTCCAGACGTGGGTAGAGAATAGATTTTGACACATGGCCCATACTTTGATTGCAGAGCTGCGAGTTTCTGTTGTCAACCAAGCAGTGTCTATTCAGTTGGTGACTTTACTCGAGTGTATCTGTGCAGTACTTGTGACAGAGACCACCATTATTGCCCGCCAGCACGGAGAGGTGGGACCACCTGATTTCAGCACCAGAGCTACAACTACCAGATGAGTGAGCCTCTGGTCTGCTGGACATTCACCAACGCTGTGTAGTTACTAATACCCCCATAAAAATTCCCACCATTTTCTGGACACTGTGTAGTCAATATAGACAGGTGTGATGAGGCCACCCCAACAGCACAAACAGTAACTATCCTCCCAAGTAGATGACTACTAGAACATTTTAATAAAACTAACTAGTATAGTACATATATATGTACACTATTGCATTTATGATATAATATTCCATGCATTTCTTTCATAATCTCTAAATCCTTTTAAGTTCTGGTCAACCTAAAAAATTGATCCAGAACAAAATAAATGTAATATAATTCTATCAAAAAATTTTACACACGTGAGTTAGTTCAGTGTATTTTAACATTTATTAATATTATTAGTCTTGTTAAATATCTGAAAAATACAATACCAGCAGTTATCTGTCCCTGCCGGTCAAGAGTGTGATAGTCGTCTTTAGGTTGGTTCTGTTCTCTTCTGATAGTCTGGATAGCTCTCTTTTTCTCAAAGTATGTGACTTCATTATCTTCTTGTTCACATTCTCCTCCCTTTTTTGCAAGTTTATCTGCCTTTTCATTTCCGGGTACACCACAATGAGATGGTACCCACTGAAGTATGGTTCTCTTTTTGGCAGCTACATTGTTTAGTTCATTTCTCAGATGTGGGAGTTTACCACCCTTGAGAGCTTGCAGGACAGACAGTGCATCTGTGAGGATGACTACCTGGTAACAGTCAGAGTTGGAGTTATAAATCATATTTGCAGCTTGCTCTAGAGCTTGAACCTCAGCTGTATAGTTGGAACAGAATTTACCAGTGGGAATGTGCCTAGTCTCATAGTGGTTGTCAGGATATGAGATAAAGATACCGGCACCTCCGTTCCTAACAGCATTAGTTGCTGATCCATCTGTATAGGCATGTATCCATGATTGATCGGGATAGCTTTCTTGGATCATACTCAATGTAGCAGTTCGTTTTTGCAGATCATTATACTCACATCCACTTGTGAGACCACTGACTGATGTATTAATTTGGAGGGCACTGCTGGCCTGCTCCCATGGTACAGGGTATAGGGTGGGCTTCAGTGGTGTTGTCTTCATGGATAGGTCTTCTTGATGCTGTCTTATAAGTCTTTTCCCCTGATGCACAAAGCTGCTACGCTTTAGACGTCCTAATGCCAGATCATCTAGTCTTGCCTTCATTGGGTGCATTGGCATACTGTTGTACTTTTCCATCTGGATCATAGTTTTTGTGTCTCTTCTATGGGACAATGTCTGTAATCCAGCAACCTTCTGCATCTCTGTTATTGGTGTAGTTTTCATGGCTCCTGTAATGAGCCTGAGAGCTTGATTTTGCACCTTGTCTAAAGACTGCAGATGTGAGTTAGCAGCTGATGACCATGCTGCTGAGCTAAACTCTAAGTGTGGTCTTATTACTCCATTATAAATCTTCTTTAGATTTCGTTCATTTGCTCCCCAGTTGGTACCTGCTAATTTTCTGAGTATGCCTAGTCGTCTTCGGGCCTTTCCTTCTGCATTTTCAATATGCTTATTCCATGTAAGCCTTTGGTCAAATGTCACCCCAAGATAGGTGGGGTAGCTTTCTTCCTTGATCACGGTTGTCCCTAGGTGTATGTTAGCTGATTTGTCCTTGGGGGGCGAGGGAGAACAGTGTTGTGGAGGTTTTGTCTGTGTTTATTGTGATAAGCCATTTCTCTGCCCATGACACTAGCATGTCTGCTGCCCGCTGCATTCTATAATTTGCTGTGGTGACATTTTCATCAGCGCACCAGAGTACTAGGTCATCTGCATATAAGGCAGCTTTAATTCCTGCAGGGAGATCTTTCACCAGGTCATTGATGTTCTTCTTCTTCTTGCGATCGCATCTTTGATGATTACACCGTCAGACGAGTTCTCATGATGAATTCGACTGTTGTTTGAAGTTCCTCTTTAACTCCATATAGCTTTGAGTTTAGTGTTGAGTCATTGGGCCAGTATATCTTTCTTAACTGGTCATACAGAGGACAGTCCTGTAGAACATGCTCAGCAGTTTGTTCGTTTAATCCACATGTGCACAGTGGTGAAGCAGACAATCGTAGCTTGTGCATGTGTTTATTCAGTTTGTTATGCCCTGTCCTGAGTCGAAAAATAGTTATCTGTCCCTGCCGGTCGAGAGTGTGATAGTCGTCTTTGGGTTGGTTCTGTTCTCTTCTGATAGTCTGGATAGCTCTCTTTTTCTCAAAGTATGTGACTTCATTATTTCTTGTTCACATTCTCCTCCCTTTTTTGCAAGTTTATCTGCCTTTTCATTTCCGGGTACACCACAATGAGATGGTACCCACTGAAGTATGGTTCTCTTTTTGGCAGCTACCTTGTTTAGTTCATTTCTCAGATGCGGGAGTTTACCACCCTTGAGAGCTTGCAGGACAGGCAGTGCATCTGTGAGGATATTTGGAGGGCACTGCTGGCCTGCTCCCATTGGTACAGGGTTTATAGGGTGGGCTTCAGTGGTGTTTGTCTTCATGGATAGGTCTTCTTGATGCTGTCTTATAAGTCTTTTCCCCCGATGCACAAAGCTGCTACGCTTTAGACGTCCCAATGCCAGATCATCTAGTCTTGCCTTCATTGGGTGCATTGGCATACTGTTGTACTTTTCCATCTGGATCCTGGTTTTTGTGTCTCTTCTATGGGACAATGTCTGTAATCCAGCAACCTTCTGCATCTCTGTTATTGGTGTAGTTTTCATGGCTCCTGTAATGAGCCTGAGAGCTTGATTTTGCACCTTGTCCAAAGACTGCAGATGTGAGTTAGCAGCTGATGACCATGCTGCTGAGCTAAACTCTAAGTGTGGTCTTATTACTCCATTATAAATCTTCTTTAGATTTCGTTCATTTGCTCCCCAGTTGGTACCTGCTAATTTTCTGAGTATGCCTAGTCGTCTTCGGGCCTTTCCTTCTGCATTTTCAATATGCTTATTCCATGTAAGCCTTTGGTCAAATGTCACCCCAAGATAGGTGGGGTAGCTTTCTCCTTGATCACGGTTGTCCCTAGGTGTATGTTAGCTGATTTGTCCTTGGGGGCGAGGGAGAACAGTGTTGTGGAGGTTTTGTCTGTGTTTATTGTGATAAGCCATTTCTCTGCCCATGACACTAGCATGTCTGCTGCCCGCTGCATTCTATAATTTGCTGTGGTGACATTTTCATCAGCGCACCAGAGTACTAGGTCATCTGCATATAAGGCAGCTTTAACTCCTGCAGGGAGATCTTTCACCAGGTCATTGATGTAAACAAGGAAGAGTGTTGGGGAAATTACTCCTCCTTGAGGTACCCCCTGATGGAGCAACACTTTTCTGCTCTGCAGACCGTCAAGAGTGACTCTAGTTCTCCTGTTATGCAAGTATGACTGGATCCATTTCATCATGTTGCCTTGGATTCCACTTCTCCTAAGTTTTGCAATGAGGCCATCTTTCCACACCTTGTCAAAGGCCTGCTTGAAGTCGACCCAGATTGTTAGGACCTTTTTCTTTTCCTGGAAGGCATCTTCTATTGCTTGAGACAAGTAAGTAACTTGGTCTTCTATACTGTAGCATTCTCTAAATCCAGCTTGTTCCGGCACCAGGATCTGCTCAGACTCTAAATACCATTTCAATCTGTGGTTGACTATTCGCTCCATAGTCTTCCCAACACAGCTTGTGAGACTGATTGGCCGGTAACTTGCAGCCTCGGTCTTACATTTCCCTTTCTTTAGTATGGGTATTGTGATGGCTTCTCTCCATACTTGGGGTACCGTTCCTTTCAACCAGCTGTGGTTGAATATCTCAAGCAGTTTTGTCTTTGCTGCTGAGCTCAGATTTACTAGCATTTCGTTGCTGATTTTGTCTGGGCCGGGTGACTTTTGAAACTTAAGCTTGGAAATAGCCTTCTGTAGTTCTCCTAGTGTGATGGGTTCCCTCATTGGGGCAGGAGTATCTGTCTGTCCCATGGTTGCCAGTATTTCTTTTCTTATCTCTCTCTGATGATCTATGTTAATGGGTAAGTTGCTTTCTGAACTGTATCTTTTAGCAAACAAGTCTGCAGCTTGTTTTCCTCTGAAAAGTTTGCCACCTTCATCCAATGTGATAGTCTGCCTAGGTGAGGAACGCTCTTCATTTAGAGACTTGACTAATCTCCAAAGTTTCCTGCCATCTTTCTCAAGGTTCAGCGATGCCGTTTTAGTTCTCCAGCTTTTCCGTTTTTCTTCTAGCTTTGTTCTCTGAAACTCTGCTACAGCCTTTTTCCATTTGTTGTGGGTTTCAAGTGAAGGCTGAGACTCTGCGTCCTTTCTAGCCCTGTCCATAGCTTCCTGACGTTCTTGGAGTGTGCTGGACCAGGATGGTATGTAGTTACGCCGGCATCCTTTGGGAATGGTTTCTTTTGCAGCTTGTAGTATGCATCTGTTGAAGTCTTTTACCACTTCATTAATGTCTCTGTTCTGTACCTTGAGGGTAGACAGCAGCGTGTTCACCTGATGCCTGAATAAACCCCAGTTGGCTTTTTTGTAGTTCCATCTTGTAATGGCTGGGCCTGTACTGAGAGTTGCACTCTGGACAGTAAGAAAGATTGGGCGATGGTCGCTTCCCCCTAGTTGGTCTCCTACTTCTCTACTAATAGATCCAGCTATATCTGGTGTGGAGAAGGCAAGATCTGGTGTTGAAGTTGTGTGCCATCCTCTGGAGCAGAAGGTAGGAGTATCTGTGGCATTATTGACTAGGATTAGGGAGTGATCATCTTGCCAAGTTTCAACCTCTTCACCTCTGTGATCCAGATGGTTATAGCCCCAGCTCTGGGAGTGGCTATTAAAGTCTCCAACTGCTATAAAGTTGGTGGCTGGTACCTGTATAGAGCTGAGACTCAGGAGTTTGTTGTTCGGACAGTAATAGTTCAGGAGTTCTATTTCCATCTTGTCTACCTTTATCTGCAACAGCTGATATTCTGCTCCATCCATGAAGGTTTTCCTTTCGTGTGCAGGAATGTTATTCCTTACAAGAGTAAGTACTCCTCCTTTTCGTCTATCTTTTCTGTCGGATCTGAAGCATTGATATCCCCTTATTTTAAAGGTTTGATCTGCTTTCAAGTGAGTCTCTTGGATACAGCAAACACTGACTTGCTTCTCATACAAGATGTTTTCCAGCTCTGTCTTTTTGCTGTATCCAGCCTGCTTGCTGTTCACTCCCTCTGCATTCCAGTGCATCATGACAAGTGGCACTCTGGGTTTCTCTTTTTCTGTTTTGTTTTGGTCAGTAGTTCTCCTCCGCCGTCTGCTGACTCCACAAGACGGTCTAGAGGGTCCTCCAGTAGCTGAGGGTGGGCTCTGTCGAAGCTCAGAGCCCGGCACTGCACCTGCCTGGTGGAGCTCCACAGGGCGAGCACCAGTACGAGATTTATTTGACGGTGTACTCTCCATAGAAAAAAAAAGCGAGTTGCGTGATACTGTGGTTTCCGGTGCGCCTTCTGGCCCAGTATCTACGACTTTAGCACCTGTTCAACGGGAGAGTGGGCTCATCCCTAATCTGTTTATGTTCCCAGTAGTAGACTATTCGCAAGCAGCCTGGGGGTGTCACTGCTCTGCGCGGACCTTGTTTACCGAGGCGGCGTCCGAACTCGTAGGTGAAAATATGGTTGCGTTATCTTCAAAATAGCCCTGTCTTTCCCATGGCTTTTCTGCCATCCTGCAACTTTGAGTTAGGGAGTTCTGAGCTCCAGTCTCTTTCCCAGGCATTTTATCCTGGCCTGGCACGCATACAGAGGACCCCACTTCTGGTTCTAAGTTAGCAGTTGGGGATAGGTGGGGTAGCACACTGTGCATTCCCCGTCATCCAGGGGGCTCTCCAACTATGCAGAGCTTGCACAATGCTGTGCTCTGGTTCTGGGCTCTCCCAAGGAATCCTCACGTCCTGCACAGAGCCACTTCCAGATACCCACCACCTGCCAACCCTCCATTGTAGAAATCTCCTGCATGCGGCCATCCAGTCAAGAGCCAGTATTAAGTCTGGTGCCCAAGTGATCCCCCCAAGCTCAGTGTGCAATGCTGGGTTCTCATCATGCTGCAACAGAGGGGGGATTGTGATGCTCAGCCATCTCTCTCAACTCTGCACCGATAAGTGACATTGGGGACTTAACTGTGCCTCAGTACTGGGAGGCCCCGTTTCCGGGTACACCACACACAGCCAATTGAGGCAAGTCGCCGTGGGCGTGTCTTCAGTGGGGAAGTTGTGGAGTCTTCCTGTCCATGTTCTTGCACATCCTAACACTGCCCGCAAGACATCGGAGGTTTGGAGAGTGGCCTTCTCTGCTTTTTTGAGCCGGGGTGGGCTCCCCGGGCAAGTCTCGATGGGGATCGGGACGTGTCCACGCGCCAGTGGGCCCAGCATCGGCCGCATCTGATGGAGGACTTGCTCTGCCAGGTTTGATGTGGATTTCCTACCGCCTCGGGTAGAAGCCAGAAGTGTACTGTGCCAGCTCTGGGGGAGATAAAGGGGGTGTTTCTGCGTCTCCTTGTGATACGTAGCCAAGGTAGGGCTCACAGTGCTCTTTCCCCGCCACCAAATTGCCTGCTGGTTACGCCGAGTTCTCCGAGGCTCTAGTCATGTGACCAAGAGTTGAAGGCAATAGGATCGTCAAGTCCTGAGTCTCTGTGCCTGTACGATGGGTTCCGATCTTCAGGGAGCAGTCCACACTCGTTCCCACTCCCAAGACTTGTTCAGTATCCATCTGGCTCCTTCCCACCCACAGAGGGCGTGTACGGTGTAGTGCACCGGTTTTATTATCGAGGTTTGCTCCTCTAGATCCGTTGTGTTTAGCCTGAGGATTCGCACCCTCAGTTACCAGGACTACCTCGAGGAGGGTGTGGCTCTTCACCACGCACAACGATCTTGGGGTATGAGAGGTTTTGCTAGGCCAAGAGACTAACACCGCAATGGTCGCTCCTTTCATGAACAAGAATTCACTAGGCCTAGGGTGAAGCAAGGGGGGAACCCACTACCCACAACACCAGCACATCATACCCCCTGTCTGTAAAAGACTTTGCCCCACCACCTTCTGATAGCCAAAGTAAAAATGAAACTCAAGAGATATGCAACAATGCAAAATTATAGACAACAATTTAATGTAGGACATCTAAGAAATCAAGAAACAAGAGACAAATTTGCGGTCACGGTATCCAACAAATTCCAAGTGCTCCAACAGCTGGAAGAGGTAGAGAATACAGAAGACTATTGCCAGCAGGTCAAAACTGTATGGAATGAGACATGTGAAGAAATACTGGGAACAAGGGAACGACAACAAAAAGCATGGATAACAACAGAAACCATCAATAAGATAAAAGACAGAAAAAACAAGAAAGCAGATTTAAACATAAGCAAAACCAGAAGTTCCAAAGCCAAGGCTCAAGAAGTGTACACAGAAGCAAACAAAGAAGTAAAAAGAAGTATTAAAAGAGACAAGAGGAAGTATATTGAGCAGTTGGCAAGAGAGGCAGAAGATGCTGCAGCCAAAGGAAATATGAGAGAACTGTATAGCAGCACAAAGAAGCTAACAGGGAAATACAAGCAAACAAGTTGCCTCATAAAAGACAAGAGTGGAAAACTGCTCAGCAATATACAAGAGCAAATGAAGAGGTGGACAGAATATTTTGAGGACCTTCTCAATAGACCAGCTCCACAAAACCCCCTGGACATCCAGCCAGCAGAAGAAGAGCTACAAATTAATGGTAAAAGACCAACAAAAGAAGAAATAAAGAAAGCCATAAAGCTTCTAAGAGATGGAAAAGTGTCTGGACCTGATGGCATTCCAGCAGAGGCCATCAAAGCAGATATCGACACGGCTACAGAGATGTTATATAAATTACTTGGTAAAGTCTGGGAAAAGGAAGAGATACCAGCAGAATGGAAGGAAGGATATCTGGTTAAGTTGCCTAAGAAGGGAAATTTACAAGAGTGCATAAATTATAGAGGAATAATGTTACTAACAGTGCCAGCAAAAGTATTAAACAGGATTATCCTTGAGAGATTAAAAGAGTCCATAGACAAGAAACTGAGAGATGAACAAGCAGGTTTTCGACAAAACAGATCATGTACAGACCAGATAGCCACTTTGAGAATTCTTCTTCTTCTTCTTGCGATCGCATCTTTGATGTTTACACCGTCAGACGAGTTCTCATGATGAATTCGACTGTTGTTTGAAGTTCCTCTTTAGCTCCATATTGCTTTGAGTTTAGTGTTGAGTCATTGGGCCAGTATATCTTTCTTAACTGGTCACACAGAGGACAATCCTGTAGAACATGCTCAGCAGTTTGTTTGTTTAATCCACATGTGCACAGTAGTGAAGCAGACAATCGTAGCTTGTGCACGTGTTTATTCAGTTTGTTATGCCCTGTCCTGAGGCGAAAAATAGTTATCTGTCCCTGCCGGCCGAGAGTGTGATAGTCGTCTTTGGGTTGGTTCTGTTCTCTTCTGATAGTCTGGATAGCTCTCTTTTTCTCAAAGTATATGACTTCATTATCTTCTTGTTCACATTCACCTCCCTTTTTTGCAAGTTTATCTGCCTTTTCATTTCCGGGTACACCACAATGAGATGGTACCCACTGAAGTATGGTTCTCTTTTTGGCAGCTACCTTGTTTAGTTCATTTCTCAGATACGGGAGTTTACCACCCTTGAGAGCTTGCAGGACAGACAGTGCATCTGTGAGGATGACTACCTGGTGGCAGTCAGAGTTGGTGTTATAAATCATATTTGCACTTTGAGAATAATAGTTGAACAAAGTCTGGAATGGAATTCACCACTATACATCAGATTTGTGGACTACGAAAAGGCATTTGACAGTGTAGACAGAGAATCACATTGGAAATTGATGAGGCATTATGGAGTTCCCCTGAAGATGATTAATTTAATAAAGAAAACATATGAAGACATGACATGCAGAGTTCTTCACGAAGGACAGCTTACAGAACCGTTTGGGATAAGAACAGGAGTGTGACAGGGATGCCTCTTGTCTCCATTTCTTTTCTTACTAGCAATAGACTGGGTTATGAGATCATCGACAACACACAACAGAAATGGAATCCAGTGGACTCTGACTAAGCAGTTGGATGATCTGGATTTTACTGATTACTTGGCTCTTCTGTCCCATAACTGTAATCAGATGCAGGACAAATTGAAAACACTCGATGCAATTGGGTCTGAAAATAAACATGTTAAAGACAAAAATAAATTTTTTAAAAATAAAGTTTTGCCTCGTTTTGGCGAGGCACGTCCCATTCAACCTAGCCAGTTATATTAGGGCGCATGGCCAAATATGAAAGACTTTTAGGTCTGGAGAATTAGATTAGTAAAAGTCTGTACCTTCTTGGTTGTTGTAATTGTTTCTTCTATGTGTTTCAGAGCCACACAACAGGACTGACTTGATGCATATGACCATGTGGGATTCACAAATTCAGGACACGATTTTTTTAAAATGCGGGACATAAGTGCACGGAGCCACATTTGGCCCCATAAAAGGTCTGTGCCAAAAACTGCCATGTACATACATGCCATACGCTACGGTTTACCCATAATCTGTACAAGGTGTTTGCGTTTTCAGATGTGTACGACCCGAAACATAATTGTTGTGTTGACCAGTGAGGTGAATTGAAGACTAGTATACTTCTGGTCTTATGTGTGTGCCATTCCATGTGTAAAGGCTCTGCTTATAACATTTACGATATTTGAGGAGAGAAGAAGTGTTACCATTGTATTTGCTGTGGAAGAGTCATTATTCAAATGAACAGATCATGCACAAGCATATCTTATAGCTAAGACAAAAGGGAGTTTTTGCTAATACATGGGAGCATGATAACTGACTTTCTTATGCAACTGTTTGCCACTATAATGGGATTTATTTTTTGTCAAATGTGTTGTCTAATAAAGTTTGAGTTAGGAGGTAAAGGATCCCGTTACAAGCTCATTGAGGCATATTGGGAATATGGTGTTCTTGACCATATGCCACACTAGAGGTGATGTGGTCGGCATCACGCCGGCACCTTTAACCCAATTCACGGAGCCGTTTGCAGTCTAAAAAATCCCACCTCAACTGGGGATGGAACCATGGACCACTGAGCTTGGAAGCCAGCGCACTACCACTGTGTTACCGTGGCTCTTCTCTTTGAGTTAGTTTGAAGATATTATGTTTAAGGGACTGCGTGTTTTCTGCATTACCACTCCAAACATATTACTAATAATCACTGAACCCGAAGAAAGGAGTTATTAACATTTAATTATCAAATGATGGGGTCGGAGTGGCTAAGAGGTATGGCGCCCACCTCAAATTCTAGAGGTATCAGTTCGATTCCCAGTAGAAGAAATACAATTTAAGGAAATTTTTTTCAGAACCGGTGGTCCTAATCGTGTCATACTCCACCCTGGTCTCATGGGTAGTGAGATCGGATGCCTAGCCTTCTCGGATAAAGGTGAAAAAATAGGAGGTCCCATGTGGAAGTTGTGCACATTAAAAATCCCAAAATCATAAAGAGTAGGCCATAAGACCGCTGCCATGGCAAAATTTAAAAATTAGAAACCTACTAACCAAATATATTTATAGAATGCGTGATTCCTATATACTTTCTTCTTCTTCTTCTTCGTTCGTCCTGAAAAGGACGGTGGTTGCGTTGTGTCTTTTTACGCCTAAGCTGTGATATCTGCACCTTTCGGTCGACACATCCGACTTCTGCACGGCATTTTTTAGGACCGGGTTTGCCTTCCCATTTCGATCCACACTCGCTCAGCCAGACTGCACAGCTGCAGACTGTTTCCAGGACCACCACGTGGAGGTGGAGTGCGGTCTTGACCAGCTCTGGTTCGCTGGTCATGACGCAGGCAGTCAAGCTATGAGTCGCTGACTGCGGTCTCTATTGCTGCGTCTTGAGGTCCCGATTCCTATATACACACATTGGGATTCTCGTCGGTGCTATGGAGTTCATGCACTGTGCTGAGATCTCCTTGTGCGATCTAAAGGAGGAGATCGGAGCATTGATGGAGTTGTATGTGTGCAACGAAGAGTCCTTAAAACCAAACCAAACATCAACTGAACTGTGAACTGGCTTTGATATTCACTTCATACACATTAAACGAACCCGAATCTTCAACACAGGTTACCAGTCCCATGCATAACTTCACATTAGTTGCTTCTAACAAAAAGCCGGAGGGAGCATTGATTATATTCTTTCTACATCTCCTAAGTATACGTATGTCTGCTTATTAGTTTGTGCATGCTGATGTGTGTGTTAACATTTAAAACAAATTAAAGAAGGGAAACTTCTGTAGCTAGGCACTTGTCGTTCGGATGGTCCTGGGTTTGACTCTCCGGCAAGCCTATCACTTCTGTTGTTTTTATGTTGTCTAGTTTTCTACTTCTTTATTTCTCACGAGTGCCTGAAATATACCTCTATGTGTGTAATATTTATTTATATTTTGTGTGTGTCAACACATATGTAGCCTACATATCCCCCGTGTAGTTTCCTGCAGCGCTTGAAGAGACAAAGAAAGGACTTATTACTCCCTCAGATACATCACTTGATGTGACTAATATAAAGGTGGTGCTTGCAGTCGGCAACCTCATCATTACGACAAATCGCTGCAGAAACATCTGCTACGACAGCACACGAATGTGGTTGAACTGAAGAAAAGTGGGATGTGTTCTTCGATGCCATCAAAATAAGTCATCCACGCCATTAGGATTTACGGTTACGAGTCCTAATCCTAACCCTTATTACTGCATCTCTGATTTCTTTTTTTAAGGCTTTATCGAACACAAGCCACTGTTCTTCATTTCAAATCATGAATTCTTTGGTGCAGATATCCCTCTGGAGTAGCAGCCCAACACTTCACAGGAAGCAAAAAGGGAAATGATAATGATTAATATGTATAGATATATCTCTATTGCTGAGAGTGAAATGGTGAGTTGAAATGAGGAACAGTGGGGCGTGTGTTCAATTCCGTCATAAAAATTACTGCAGAGATGCTGTAATAATGGGTAGGCCTATGTAAAATCCTAAACCTAATCCTAAAAACTAACCTAAATCCTAACCTTTTTGACAAAGGCAACTTATTAGGATGACATCGAAGAACACGTAACACTGTTCTTCATTTCAACCATACTGGTGTATGAAAATATGTAGCAATCTATATTTTATTTTTGGTAGGCCTAGCCTATAGCCTACTATTTTGTTTCCTTGTAGAGCAGACACTTAAATAAAGGCATTTGAACTTCCATCTTTAACCTGCATACATTCACTCACACTTTCTCTAAAAACAAAACAAAGTAATTCACTTGCAATTAGCAAACTGTATCGAAAACTGTGAATTTGTCTTCTGTCCTACACTAATACTTTAATTTTTACTAAGCGCCTGTCACTTTAAGTTACAAGCAATGCAATCATGCGTGACCCCAATAGTATTTTCTCAGTGGACGCAGCATTACTTTATGAGAGGTACATATCCAGGTAATTTAAGATCACTATGTTTTTTTAATAACACTAAAACTCAAAACTTATTTTACGCGCTTTATAAATATTGTAATTTTCTACACCGCAAGTTTGCCTAATTGTGCAGGCAAGGTAACCGCTGATGACGAAAATATGATTGACGATTTGACCCAGTAACATAAATCACCATTCAATAGGCCTAATTCGTAAGAGACATTCTTAAATTTGCAGAACATTTTTGTAGCACATTACCTTTATGTAAAAATATATGTACTCCATCAGTTAAGTTTTGCTGACTTACTGAATGCAAAACGGCTACGAGTGGTTGGTGGACCGCTATTCTGACGCCCCGATTAATACTACCCTCGCCATGGACGTCAGACGACCCGAGTTGTTCAACTACTCGGCCAAGCTCGGGGACCGAACGAAAGAGCATTGAGTTTCAAACCACTACGAAATTACCGCTTCAAAACCATTCTTTGCATGTGACCCTATGAGAAAACATGAGCAATAACATAAGCAATATTTTAAAAATTAAATACGCTAATTAATCAACGAATTTACCTTGGAAAACTGAATCAAATTTCCACAAAATCCATGGCCAAAGTGGGTGAACTCCCCTTCATCCACGCCATGTTGTCTTATCACAGCTTAAAAATGACCGTGCAAGACATATAGTTCTCAACATTTAGTTCTCATATGTAACTCCATCTATAAGAACAATATTTCTATAGTGCATTTAATATTTAAAATTTATTTTTATATCAATATAATTTCGATGAATACAGTTGGTTTTATTTTTCAGGCAATTAAGATTGTTTATCAATCGGCGGTTTAATATAGAGTTAACTTAGTGCCTTGGAGAACCATGGCAAAACTGATGGACACGGCTCTTGTTTCCGTTATTTTGTCGAAGCGCATTTTTTTTCTTAAGATCCGGACATGGGCTCTTCCATTACTGTAAAACTTAAGTTTTACTTCCGGCTGCGGTAAGACTCAAGACTGCACATGAACTGATGCTACAAGATGAGAATTTTATCACTAGAAAGCCACGCAGCGAATACTTGATCATCCACGAGTGTCGCGGCGACAGGCGTTGGCGAACACGTTTTCTGTTTCCCATAGTCTTGTTGTCTTGAATCTGATGTGTTTTAAACTTCTTCCCGTACCACATGTGGTCAGTAGGCAGTTTATCGAGGTATTTCTTTCTTTGTCTTTTCTTCGTTCAGAGTTGAATTTAACTTGGATTTCCTAATTTGGGGTGTTTCACGGCAAACTTAGACCAAATGTGAGATAGATTTGAAGCAGAAATTAAGAGAACTTAACACGGCACCAAACTGTACCACACGCTGAGATGGAAAACGGACGCAGACTCTCCGTCAACTACAAAACCTTCGTTGCCGAAGTTCCCATATCTTAGACTTTTTCTTGATATTGTTGTTTAAGTAGGGTTGCTGAACTTTTCGCTGTTTTGCAGCCAATGCCAAGTTGAAGGCTCTTTGACATTATCTACACTGTAGATCTAGGCTTTTACTGTGGCTTTTCTGCCATTCCGAAATGTGTTTAGTTGAAGTCATGAGCTCCAGTTTCTCCAGCTTGGCTTTCATTTAAAGGATCAGCACATCTAGTCCCAAGCTATTGTCACGTAGGGTTTATATTCATTTAATTTCCTACATCTTCTTCCTATTCGTTCACCCAAATTCTCTCTTTTATTATCTCTGTATTTCATTTTTCCTGTATATTTTTCATCCATTCGTTTTGCGAATATTATTTTCATATAATTCGCAAACTTTACCTGTTTTCCCTTCTCATAAACTGAGAATCGCGCTAGGACGATATTACGTAGATGTCAGGGCTGCAGGGCGTCAGAAGGCGTGATAAGTCGGTTCGCTGAACATAGGACGTAGCAAATCGTCTACATTCTCACCGAGCGCGCGAGCTTCTTCTCGGCATAAGTCCCGGTGAGGTGTGATACTTTACATCTGCACCGGTCAGTATCCAGACATTTGTCTGGAAAATCCCAAACTGACACGGCGCTCACGGTGGGCCATGGTCAGCTGTAGTGTGAAAACTGCCCTGAAATGGAGTCAGGCTGTCTGGGATTTGAAACTGACACGCGTACATCGTGGTCAGTAGGTGACAGTTACGACACGCGTTAAGCGGACGTAAATGTTGGGAGTAGGGGAGATAATTTCGCTTGGCGAAATAGTTTGGGCCCTTTGTCTGATTTTAAGATATTGGCCAAGTTTGAAACTTTAATTTCATTCTCGCTCATAGACTCCACAGTAGATAGGTCGCTCGAAAACAGAATAGCTGTTAGCGAAGATCTCAGTTTGTTTCGGCAATTTGTCGAACTTCTAGACTTCCAGAAATACTTTCAGCAATTTTATTCTTAAGTTGTGCGACTACCTGTAATTCTGTGGTTGAGGTAATTAATATGATAGATATATAGATTTTGTGAGTGTTAAAGTGTTAAATCGCTTAATTCATTTTAATCTATTTCTTTAGCGCAGAAGAGAAATAAAGTGGTAGGCTATTATATTTTCTAGGGAAGCATTCAGTGGAAAGCAGAATAAAATTAAAATTTCTAGCTTATAACGGCAATTGTAGCTATTTATAAATTTAATTTAACTGCTAATACTCAGTCGAGTGTATTTTTCTAAACTAACGTATAAACTCTTGAATCCAGCCTCATGAATGGTGACGGAATACGCACGTGTTCTTAATTTATGAGGATTGCTGATTTTTTAAATATAACTTACGTCACGGGAAGTTTAAATGATAAGCAAAGCTCTCTGCTTGCAAGTTTAAATGTAAGTTTTAACCAGTACAGATTCTGTTTATTATATTATATGTGTTATTTTTCCTCCACACAGTGAAAGTTTTGGGGTGACCCTAACTTTACCAGCACCTAGTAGTAGTTTCCATACTTGTGAAGAAATAGACAGTCCTTATTTTGAACCACGTGGGTTTTCTCAAGTAACACTGATCTGACGGTGCAAGTTAGACAGAAATACTAATATCCCTATAACGCTTTTTCAAAGACTGTAATGATAAATACTGGACCTTGGAGCCAGCACTTAATTTCTTCTAGAAACTCTATATAATTTGCTGCCTGGTGGCGTGAATATTAACAATCATTTCCCGACTAGATTATATCTTGTGGACAAATCTGTGGTGTGACTAAAGTGAATCCTATACTGAGGGAAGGCACCGACCTGACATTCATCATTTTTTTAGAAACCTACGCTATTGACACTGTGCTCTGCTAACTCCCGCGCCTGGAATAATTGTTAGGTGACTTAATCAGACATTTGAACAAATTTGCATACCCAAGTAGTCGTTCCCGGAGACTCCAAGTTAAATACGTCTTTTGGAACTGGGGACTTCTTGGCAGAAGACTGCATTTTTTTGAGTCTGTGTAAAGATCTAAAATCAATGTGTTCCAAGAGGCAGCGAGCAAAGTCGTGAGTACCTGAATGAGAAGCCATGGCGGAATGAATGAGTGTACACTGGTCTGAGTGATATTTTCACTATTATATCTTTGACACCCTGTTGCTGTCCTCATTTTTTTTTTTCCCAATCTGCATAATTTGTTGCTAAGGCTAGAGTTCTTGTGTTTTTGTCTTAGGTTAAATCAGATTTTTTTCAAAAACTCTGTGCATATAATTACGAGATAAAACAAAGAAAAACTCTTAGACTCAAACCCTATGTATCTGTGACTCTGGCGCCATCATCTGTTCTCTTAACGGGGCCGGGCTAAACCTAGAGTTAACACTATAACGGGGCTATCATCCTTGCAACATTTCCTTGATTTTTTATGACTATGTGTATATGTATTTTCCTTGATGTACTTTCTTTGATGTTGTGAGCCGATTTTTCCTGATAATAAAATCGCTCTTGAACTTAATAATCGTGTTTGGTCAGCTCGTACTAGATAATATATATATCATTGTTATAGTTTTCCCACGTCTGTGTGTTTACCTGTCGTCACGTGTATGTGCGTGCCTGTGAGTGATAGAAATATACGTAATATGTATATTGGTGTAGTCTGTCTGACGCTGTAACAACTGTTGTAGAAGATAGGTGAGAGAGAGAAGAATTCTTTTCGCTTTCAGAGACAGCCACTATATCAAAATCTATCATCTCACGTGTGTGGAAATTCTATTACCTTTCACTAACTCTCACTGAGTCTATCACCTATTCAAACCTATTCAGAAGGGACCAAACCTAGTCTTAATTCTCCTATCGGAAATCTACGACAAATGGGGACTCGTTTCCGGTCTTTGAACTTAGAATAGGAAGACGAGTACGACAAACGTGGACTCGTCTATCTGGATTTTGTACTTAGATTCTGTATTCTGATATAGAGTAAGAGTGTGATGTCTAGTGAGTTGGGTATCTTTTTAAAAAAAAATTACCCCCTAGACTAGCGATCTGTTTACGGGCGTGCTGACCACACAAACTAATAAGTTTTTTTTTCCCACAGCATCTTTGAATAATATACATTTTGGTTATAGGTTGATTTTGTCGGGATATATGTTAACTGCTGATTGTAATACTAAATGCTGGTAAAGTGGTGAGTGTATAACATTCACTGGGTACTGAGGCAGAACGGCGTTTGAACTAAGTTAAGGAGTGTGTTTCGGACCTTTTTGTCCAGATTAATTCCCTCCCTTACCCGATCTGACTTCAGGGGCGAACTTATAGTGGATTTTTAAAAATTAAGGGATTATTTTTCTCTTTAATTTTTGCAATATTCTTTTGCTTTTCCACTGTAGCAACTTATTTTTCAGTTGTAATCTTAACTACCATTTATTTGGCGTAGTCGTGTTTTGCATTGAGTGCTTTATTGCCGATAATAGCAGCGATAGTTAGATTTTACTTTGGAGGAGGTATCCCAGGGTTAAGGATATCATCTTTTGAATTTTTGGTTTTTTTTTTCTCGTAAGTGGTAGGAACCAGGTTATTCTTTTTCCTATTTTCTATCTCCACGTGTCTCAGTCACTGACATAATATGGCCGAGAGGGCAAAGCTTAGACAACTTCTCAGGGACGAAGCGAGAGAGGAGGGACTGGAAGGAGAGGAAGCGAAAGCTTTTGTCAGGGACGAACTTGAGAGATATGATGCGGAGAGGAAAGCAGAAGAAGCTAGGAGGAAAGAAGCAGAAGACCGGCTATTACAGCAGAAGAAGATTGAGGAGGAAATGGAAATTCGCAGGATGCAGCATGAGAAAAAAGAGAAGGAGAGACAGCATGAGAAGGAGAGAGAAGAGAGACAGCATGAGTTGGCTCTTAAAACTCTAGAATTCCAAAGTCGTGGTGCTGCCTCTACCTCCAGCAATGGAGAGTCTTCTCCTCATTCTTCCTTAACTGACCCTGCTAACACTCAATCTCTTCAACTAAATGCTATGTCTTTCACTCTTGAGTCTTCCCTTGTCCAAATGAGAAGATTGACACATGGTTAGAAAAATTTGAGAAAATTGCAACTCTGTACGGGTTAGAGAGGTCGCGTTGGAATATGAAACTTTCCCAGGCCCTAAAAGGTTCTGCTTATGATGTTTATTCTAAGCTGGAAAGTAGCCAACAAGACGACTACGATGTGTTGAAGAAAGCGTTACTGGAGCGTTTTGAAATGAACGCTCGCAAGTTTTTGCAACTGTTTCGCAACAGCCGGAAAGAGAATTCTGAAACTTTTCACCAGTTCTCATCTCGTCTTAAGGGATATCTAACAAAGTGCCTTGAGCTTTCGCAGCTCCCCTCTACCTATGAAGGTCTTGAGGAACTTGTTCTAACTGAACAAATAAAGAACACTTTGTCTGCTGATACCCGGAGATTTCTCGCTGAGCAGGGGGCAGAAAAACTTGAAGACATTTTGGAAAAGTCTGAGCGTTATCACAATGCGCTGGCTGAACTACCGGCCACAAAGCGGAAACCGACAGAGGAGCATTTTCGAAAACATAACCTAGAGCAATCTTCTCAGGCTTCTAACCAAAACAACCACAGAGAAACTGGACCTCAAAACCCCCCTCCTGAAAAATCCAAGTTCTACAAGAACAAGTACCCCAACCACCCCAAACAGTCTGATCAACCCGACCGCCCTACATGGCAGCGTAGCCAGAAAGGACAAGGTGGCAAAGGGAGAACCCCTGAGCACGGGACATATGATCAGACCGAGCACACCGAGCCTAAACGCATCGGATGCTTATTAACAGTCTCGCAAGGCGGAATTATTGACAGTGATTCCCAACCTCTTGGGGATAGACCCTCAACGCGAGGTATTGTTATTTTGAACGGTTCTCAAACTTCTTGCTTATTTGACACGGGGCTTTCTTACGATTGCATTGTTGCCAGAAACCTGGTTAAACCCGGTCAAGAGACAGGAGAGACCGTCAAACTTTGTGGAGTTCGTAAGAGTGATGCACCTACAGCGCTTCCCATCGCATTGGTGGAGATACACTCTGACTTTGTCAGAGGTGTGATCAAAGCGGCTGTTATGGATGATCCCATCTACCCAGTCATACTTGGCGGGAGATACGTGTGTATTGGGAAACCGGAAGAGCCGATTGTGGCAGCAGTAACTACAAGAGGGCAAACCAAGAAGGAACGGGAGCCTGCGCCAAATTTGTTACCTATGGAACTTAAAGAAGCGCAATACAAGGACCCTACTTTGGCACCCTGCTTTAGGAAACTGCCCATGGCTAAGGAACCCAAACAGCACGGGGACATTTTTTCTGAGGATGGCGTACTTTATCGGAGAACGGGCAAGCCTGACCAAGGTTACAACCAGCTCCTAGTACCGAAACAGTACAGAAGCCAAATCCTAGAAATGGGGCACTCTCTTCCCTTTAGCGGACATATGGGACAGAACGCCACAAACCAACGTATAACCACTCATTATTGGTGGCCAGGAGTGAATACTGATATTATCAGATATGTCAAATCCTGTGCCCAGTGCCAACGTGTACCACCCAAGCAACGGACCCCCCCAGTCCACATGGGTGAAATGCCAATAATGGGAACACCATTCGAACGGGTTGTGATCGACATTTTAGGGCCTTTCGAAAGGACTAAAAGAAGGAACAGGTTTATCCTGACCTTAGTCGATACATGCACTTTATGGGCGGAAGCTATCCCGCTAACATGCGCAGATGCCAAGCATGTCGCAGAAGCCCTCGTGCAGATTTTCACTCGGTTGGGATTCCCTCAGCAAGTGTTGACGGATAATGGATCTCCATACCGAAACCTGTTGATGGATGAGATCGTTAAGATCTTGAGGACCCAGCACATCCACACTAAGCCATATACTCCGGCCGGAAATGGGCTCGTGGAACGTGCTAATGGAAACCTCACCATGATGCTAAGTAAGCTGGCACAAGTGAAACCTGAAGATTGGGATCTCTGTATTCCTGCAGCATTATTTGGCTACAGAGAATCTCCTCATACTTCCACAGGATTTCCGCCAGCTACACTCTTATTTGGCAGACCCATTAAGGGCCCGCTTGAAGCCTTACTTCAGTCTCTGACAGACGAGAAGGCGGATGAGACAGTCGTCTCAGCAAGTAAATATGTGTCGGTTTTAAAGGAAAGGTTGAAACTAGGGTGGGACCTAGCAACGACTAACTTTAAGCGAGCTCGCACAAAGCACGCTAACCGATACAGGAAAGTCGCGGAAGAGAGAGAACTGGAAGCAGGAGAGAAAGTTTTGGTGTTACTCCCTACTGAGAACAACCAACTGAAGATCGGATGGCAAGGGCCGTTTACCGTCCTGAAAAAGATTTCTAAGGCTAACTACCAGATCTCTATTGAAGGAAAGGAGAAGGTTTTCCATTTAAATCTCTTAAAGAGATACTTGGAAAAACCAGTGCCAACCTCCGACCATCTCCTGACGATCGCCAAAACTGACGAAGATGATGATAGTGGCAGGGATATTCCACCGCTATCACAGGAAATCTTTCAAAAATGTCAGAAGCGGCGACGCTCTTTCAAGCGCGCATGGGAGACATTCCGGGGGAAGGAAACTTTGAGGAGTGGACTTGAGTAGGAATTGGACAGAGATGGAGGGGGAAGATGAGAGGGAAGAGGACAGACACCCCGAAGCTACGGTTATAGGAAATTAAACTCCATAACGTAGACATGGAGTGCTTCCATATCTTAAAGGGGGGAGGCTCTGTCACGTAGGGTTTATATTCATTTAATTTCCTACATCTTCTTCCTATTCGTTCACCCAAATTCTCTCTTTTATTATCTCTGTATTTTTTTTTTCCTGTGTATTTTTCATCCATTCGTTTTGCGAATATTATTTTCATATAATTCGCAAACTTTACCTGTTTTCCTTTCTCATAAACTGAGAATCGCGCTAGGACGATATTACGTAGATGTCAGGGCTGCAGGGCGTCAGAAGGCGTGATAAGTCGGTTCGCTGAACATAGGACGTAGCAAATCGTCTACATTCTCACCGAGCGCGCGAGCTTCTTCTCGGCATAAGTCCCGGTGAGGTGTGATACTTTACATCTGCACCGGTCAGTATCCAGACATTTGTCTGGAAAATCCCAAACTGACACGGCGCTCACGGTGGGCCATGGTCAGCTGTAGTGTGAAAACTGCCCTGAAATGGAGTCAGGCTGTCTGGGATTTGAAACTGACACGCGTACATCGTGGTCAGTAGGTGACAGTTACGACACGCGTTAAGCGGACGTAAATGTTGGGAGTAGGGGAGATAATTTCGCTTGGCGAAATAAGTTTGGGCCCTTTGTCTGATTTTAAGATATTGGCCAAGTTTGAAACTTTAATT
Organism: Oreohelix idahoensis; assembly: GCA_024509875.1. Taxonomy (NCBI): domain Eukaryota; kingdom Metazoa; phylum Mollusca; class Gastropoda; order Stylommatophora; family Oreohelicidae; genus Oreohelix; species Oreohelix idahoensis. The sequence continues at coordinate 18,592 of JAMPIV010007628.1, read as the reverse complement.
TCATTCTCGCTCATAGACTCCACAGTAGATAGGTCGCTCGAAAACAGAATAGCTGTTAGCGAAGATCTCAGTTTGTTTCGGCAATTTGTCGAACTTCTAGACTTCCAGAAATATTTTCAGCATTTTTATTCTTAAGTTGTGCGACTACCTGTAATTCTGTGGTTGAGGTAATTAATATGATAGATATATAGATTTTGTGAGTGTTAAAGTGTTAAATCGCTTAATTCATTTTAATCTATTTCTTTAGCGCAGAAGAGAAATAAAGTGGTAGGCTATTATATTTTCTAGGGAAGCATTCAGTGGAAAGCAGAATAAAATTAAAATTTCTAGCTTATAACGGCAATTGTAGCTATTTATAAATTTAATTTAACTGCTAATACTCAGTCGAGTGTATTTTTCTAAACTAACGTATAAACTCTAGAATCCAGCCTCATGAATGGTGACGGAATACGCACGTGTTCTTAATTTATGAGGATTGCTGATTTTTAAATATAACTTACGTCACGGGAAGTTTAAATGATAAGCAAAGCTCTCTGCTTGCAAGTTTAAATGTAAGTTTTAACCAGTACAGATTCTGTTTATTATATTATATGTGTTATTTTTCCTCCACACAGTGAAAGTTTTGGGGTGACCCTAACTTTACCAGCACCTAGTAGTAGTTTCCATACTTGTGAAGAAATAGACAGTCCTTATTTTGAACCACGTGGGTTTTCTCAAGTAACACTGATCTGACGGTGCAAGTTAGACAGAAATACTAATATCCCTATAACGGGTTTTCAAAGACTGTAATGATAAATACTGGACCTTGGAGCCAGCACTTAATTTCTTCTAGAAACTCTATATAATTTGCTGCCTGGTGGCGTGAATATTAACAATCATTTCCCGACTAGATTATATCTTGTGGACAAATCTGTGGTGTGACTAAAGTGAATCCTATACTGAGGGAAGGCACCGACCTGACATTCATCATTTTTTTAGAAACCTACGCTATTGACACTGTGCTCTGCTAACTCCCGCGCCTGGAATAATTGTTAGGTGACTTAATCAGACATTTGAACAAATTTGCATACCCAAGTAGTCGTTCCCGGAGACTCCAAGTTAAATACGTCTTTTGGAACTGGGGACTTCTTGGCAGAAGACTGCATTTTTTTGAGTCTGTGTGAAAATCTAAAATCAATGTGTTCCAAGAGGCAGCAAGCAAAGTCGTGAGTACCTGAATGAGAAGCCATGGCGGAATGAATGAGTGTACACTGGTCTGAGTGATATTTTCACTATTATATCTTTGACACCCTGTCGCTGTCCTCATTTTTTTTTTCCCCAATCTGCATAATTTGTTGCTAAGGCTAGAGTTCTTGTGTTTTTGTCTTAGGTTAAATCAGATTTTTTTCAAACTCTGTGCATATAATTACGAGATAAAACAAAGAAAAACTCTTAGACTCAAACCCTATGTATCTGTGACTCTGGCGCCATCATCTGTTCTCTTAACGGGGCCGGGCTAAACCTAGAGTTAACACTATAACGGGGCTATCATCCTTGCAACATTTCCTTGATTTTTTATGACTATGTGTATATGTATTTTCCTTGATGTACTTTCTTTGATGTTGTGAGCCGATTTTTCCTGATAATAAAATCGCTCTTGAACTTAATAATCGTGTTTGGTCAGCTCGTACTAGATAATATATATATCATTGTTATAGTTTTCCCACGTCTGTGTGTTTACCTGTCGTCACGTGTATGTGCGTGCCTGTGAGTGATAGAAATATACGTAATATGTATATTGGTGTAGTCTGTCTGACGCTGTAACAACTGTTGTAGAAGATAGGTGAGAGAGAGAAGAATTCTTTTCGCTTTCAGAGACAGCCACTATATCAAAATCTATCATCTCACGTGTGTGGAAATTCTATTCCTTTCACTAACTCTCACTGAGTCTATCACCTATTCAAACCTATTCAGAAGGGACCAAACCTAGTCTTAATTCTCCTATCGGAAATCTACGACAGCTATGAGGAAGACGTGTACGACATACTGCGCATTCCCACCCATCCAAGGGGGCTCTCCAAATATGTAGAACTAAAATACTGTGCTCTGGTTCTGGGCTCTCCCAAGGAATTGTCACGTCCTACACAGTCACTTCTCAGCCTCCCCTCCCCCGGCCTATCATGGGGTTCATAGTGAGATCCTCTTCTATGCAGGAACCAGGGAAAAGTCAGAGTTAGGTCTGGGTTTCAAGTGACTCGTCCAAAGTGCTGGGTTCTCAACATGTTTTACCACAGGGGACATCCCTGGAAGTGTGTGGATGATTTCAAGAGTCAATGAGGGTGTAATTAGCCTCACAGAGAGCTGTTCACATACAAATCTACCTACTATAGCATTCTGCATAGTTGGTCGTCATATAAGGATGACTGCAGATATGCCTCCATGCATTTCTCTTTATATCAAAACTATATAGTGTGCGGGATTTTGTTTCATGTTTATTTGGTATGATTATTGATTTTCTTGAGTTACAGTTTAGTAGTAGACATCTTTTTAATATCTTTTGATGTACATGTTTGTTTTCTTTGAGATCATTTTAGCCAGTGCGCGTCCGATTGACAGAGTGCTTAGAGCGCTGATCTCGTACGGCAAGTGTGTTGCCGGGTTCGATTCACGGTATCGACACGATCCATTCTACCCAGCTGTAAATGGGTACTTGACTTTGCTCTTGATTTACTGAAGGAAAGGTCAGCGAGGATGAGAACTTGTCACCCTACCTCTCGTTGCTGAAGTTAGTCTAGTGAAGTCTCTATCACTTGCTTGGTACATCCGTCTGGAAGTAAGAAACTTCTGCATCAGCTTTTCGGTAAAATATGGACAAGGTGCGAATTTCATTGTGTTTTTATTTAATTAAAGCGATCTTGAACACATTTATGCCGAGAATATCATGAGAAACGTAAGAGATGACCAAGAACACACAGAGTTTGACTCATTTAACATCGGCGGGTACCAGATCCCGGAAATCAGATATGCTGACGACACAGTCCTCCTATCGACCAACCCAAAAGGACTTGAACAATTACTTCTGTCCACCAAAAAACACAGCGAGGCCCAGAATCTATACCTAAACACCAAGAAGACCAAAGTATTGACAACAGACAAAGTAAAGACCAAACCAGAAATTGAAATTGATAACGAAGAACTGGAAAGTGTCAATGAATTCGAATACTTAGGATCAATCATTAACAGCTCTGGCGACTGTGCAGTAGAAATTAAAAGAAGACTTGCAATTGCTTCACATAAGCTAATACAGATGAAAAACCTATGGCAAGGCACAAGCAAAGAAACAAAGTTACAACTGATCAGAGCATGTATATTCCCAGTAGCAACATACGGCTGCGAGACTTGGACACTCAATAAAACAGTTGCAAAAAAGATTACATCATTCGAAATGAAATGCTACAGAAGGATGTTGAGAATACCCTGGACAGAAAAAAAGACCAACAGAGAAGTACTGCACTCACTAAACGTACAGGAACATTGGCTCCTAAATACCATCGCAATAAGGAAGCTGAAATTTTTCGGTCATATAAAAAGACATAATAGTCTGGAAAAAACAGTGATGGAAGGCATGGTCCCTGGAAAAAGGGGAAGGGGTCGACCTAGACGACGGTGGACCCAGGACATCACAGAGAGTCTGAACTTGTCTTTGGCTGATGCAGGTCGACTTGCCCAGAATCGTGATGCGTTCAGAGCAGCTGTAATGGAGACAACGTTCTGGAAAGAATACGTCACATGATGATGATCTTGAACACTCATTAATGGAACACGCATACCTTTAAATCTGTTCGTGGTGCATTCATTGGTCAATGTGTTTGAGACATTCGCGCCAGCTTTTTTTTTTTTTCGAGAGAATAAGAAAACGGCGCACATTATATATATATATATATATATATATATATATATATATATATATATATATATATATATATATATATATATATATATATATATATATATATATATATATATATATATATATATATATATATATAGAGAGAGAGAGAGAGAGAGAGAGAGAGAGAGAGAGAGAGAGAGAGAGAGAGAGAGAACGAACTTTATTTTCAAAGGGGTTGAGAATTGGACACACAGGCCCGTCTAACATTCTGCCCTTCCTTTCTCTCACCTTTCATACTGAATTCATTCATTCTCACATGCATTTTACATATCAATGTCAAGGAATTCAACGTTGTAAAGTAAAATAAAATAGCACACTCCTATTAACAGTAACTACTTATAAGCATGAAATAACATAACATATGTTGAAAAGTACAAACATCGTCATTAGAACCTACAGTTTTTATTATAAGAAAAGATAATCTGATTAGGGGGGGCATGTAATCAGAACTAATAAAGCGACCGAAAAGTATACGATTGTGTGAATAGGGACTGAGGTTGTTTCTTAGGTTCTGTGGAAGACAATTCCAAAGATGAGCAGCAGAGTACGCTAAGCTTTTCTTGAATAAGTCAAGCATAGGCTTGGGCACTTGCAATTTGTTAAAGCGTTGACTGCGTCTTTCGTTGTATTTGAACATTGGCCACAGATATGCTGGAGCATTATGTGACAGGATTTTGTGAACAAATTTAGCTTTGTTAAACAGAAAGCGCTTTTAAGGGCAGTATTTGGAGATTTTTATAGAGATCTACATACTGAGTTAGGCAGTTGTCAGAGACTAGACGCACTGCACGCTTTTGTAGTGAACGGAGTCTCTTTGTGTTGGACATTGAGCAGCCATCCCAGATTGTGGGGCAATAGTCAAGGTTTGCTTGTATGTGAGATATTTAGAACGATTTTCGTGCGTCTTCATCTAGGAAATGTTTGATTTTAGCTAACTGGTAAACTGTCTGTGCCGTTTGCATGGTCAGTGCATGTACATGTGAGTTCCAATTTAGATGCTGGTCAACGACTATACCTAGAGTTTTGTGTTCATTAACGTTTTCAATTAGTGAGGTACCAATGTAGATCTTAAGTATTGTTTTCTCTGAATTTTGTAATTTTTGTCTAGTTGATATTAACATGCATTTTGTTTTAATGATATTTATTAGCATGCGATTTCCGTTGCTCCACTTAATCAGATTATCTGTATCCTTTTGTAACGATAGTTCGAGTGTATTACAACTTTTATCACCCGTGTAACCAGTCCAGTCGTCTGCAAACAGGCCACAGGAAGTGTGCTTGATGTGTAGTGGAAGGTCATTAATGTATATGGCAAACAGTAGAGGACCAAGTATAGAACCCTGAGGACCGCTGGTATTTATTACTGCTGGGTTTGAATAGGAGTTATTGTAAGAAACTACATGTTTTCTGTCTGACAGGAATGATTTAATTATTGTCACCAGTTGAAAGTTTACTTTTGATGTTTTTAATTAAAATAGCGTGATCTGTCATATCAAATGCTTTTTTAAAGTCCACAAAGACTGCCCCACACATGTTATCGTTGTTAATATTTAGGTGCCAGTTGTCTATCATCTTAGTTAGAACAGTGTGACATGAATGTTTAGGTCTAAACCCCGACTGACTATCAATTAGCAAGTCGTTGTTAACTTGGTGTTGTAGTGTTATTTTATGTACGTGTTTTTCCAGTGGTTTGAATAGCGATGATATTAGAGAGATTGGCCTATAGTTACCAAAGTTACAATTATCGGAGGAACCAGGTTTGAAAAGAAGATATACCTTAGCGACTTTAAAGTGCGACGGAAACTAACTCTTTGCGATACATAGATTGTATATTGTTAAGGTATGTTCGTTTGAAGATAGGGATGCGAACTTTTTATGGTCTAAGGGAATTTACTGGCTGTAATATTTTTTAGTGCAGAACTGATTTAGTTGTTATCTCCCTTGGCTTGCTATTGGCTAGCTATTTGCCCATATAAGGTTCTGTTCGTAGATCTTCATAGAACAGTCCCCTGAACGTTCCAGTTGTGAACTAAACTCACGTCACGCGATGATCCGCGCATGCGCCAAGGTTTTGGCGGGTCCGGCAGTCTGTATCTGGACACAGTCGCCTGGGCGTTTTTCGGCTGAGAAGGGGGTCAGCCATGGTTCTCTGACTATGAAAATGGGAACAGAGTCCTTTTGTGTGATAAATATGTTTGGGAGTTTTCCCCAGTGATATTTCTGTTACTTCCTGGGAGCCAAGGAGACGGATCATGTGTAGGTGGTTTATTTCTGATGTCAATAAATGTAAAATATACTTTTTAACGCTATTTTTGTAGCCAAGGACTTAGTATTATTGAGGTGACTTACTCCCGGTGCGGGGAAGAGTTCAAGAGCAGAGAACATTAGTTATTGTGGAGCCCGCCACTTATGCGGCCTGTTTTGCCTAAGATTTACCTGACCTGTTTGTCAGAAAAAGAGCAGAGAACATTAGTTATTTGGGAGCCCGCCATTGATGCGGCTGATATTGGCCTGTTTTGCCTAAGATGTATCTGACCTGTTTCATCAGAGAAATATATAGCACATTGAGTATTTGGGAAGCCCGCCACTTATGCGGCTTAATTATGCATGATATGCTTGAACAATGTCCCCGTCAACAGTGTATTTTGATGTCTAGGTTACCGTGATGTATTAAATCGTTGGAACTGTACATAGCCATGTCGACATTCTTTGAATTTCATATGTGTACTTTGGTGTGTGTGATCATCACCGCATTGCATTAGAACTACACCCATTCGCGTCTACTGATTTGTCTACACACTCACACACCACGTCGACCACCGGTAATCATTCGTCTACCAGACCACTCTAAACAACGACACACAACAAGCCGTTTTCAACCTCTTCCTGGCTTTTAACAGTGGTTTGCCAGCTTGATGGGGCTTTCATCAACAGCGGTGTTTTCATTATTATCTGGAAGTATCCAGCGTTACCCGAAGGTTTTTTTCAACACCTTACAACAGTGGAAATCAATCCTTGTTTCCTGTTGAGTGTTATGCCAAAAGAAATCAACAGAGTTTACAGTTGACAGTGTCGACAGCGCGGAGTTTCGTGCACAGTTCTTTCAAGTCTAGTTACAATGTTGCCGATCCGACTTTTTACGAGCAAGTTCAACACGTCAGGGATCTAGTGGTGAAATATACATGTTCCTCGAGTCTCAGAGTTCCTGTACCCTTCAGCGGTGGATCCTCTTGTCGTTGGACGGTGTTTTCTACGAACTTCTTTGTTGCTATTCAGGAGGCCAAGTGTTTTCATCTTAAAAGATAAGTGGCTGTTAATGTTTGTAAACTGTGCCTTTATGTGTAGTAATTGAGCCTTCCTCATATATACAGGCTATTTATATATTCCTCGTTTCTATGTTATATATGTTTTTTTTCAGCGGGCAGGTTGGGCGGAGACTGCCGTAGGATACATCCCACTTTACTGAGGGCCTACGATAGCGTTCTTTAGGGACTGTTTGTCTAAGTCCGTGTCGTAAAAGATCCCTTGTGATAATAACGGGCATACTCTGTTTACGCCAGATTTAGTCATTATTATTTTTGTTTAGGTGTGACGTGATGCGTTAGTGTTGTTTACGTTATATTTTTCTCCGTTCTTTAGTTTTGATTAATTTGTTCGTATTTGTCTATCTCCCCTTTTCTATCGTTTATTTCTTTACACCTTTTCGTTTATACACTGTGTTGTCATTGTCTTATTGTTATATTCGCAGCTGTCATTACAAGTTTTGTAACATTTTGATCTAGTTGCACTTTATTGTTCTTTTGATTCCTGCGAACGTTTTCATTTGTGGTTTACATTTTGTTCGTGTTACTTTTGTGTGGGACAAAAATTTGAGGGACCTCCTAGTCCACAGCCGTCTGAAAACCCTCAACGATGGCCACTTTGGAACCAAGCCATGTAACCGTACACGATGTAAGACATGTCAGTCTTCTTCTTCTTCTTCGATCCTTAACCACCGACCGTCAAAGCAGTCAGTGGCCATCACGCCTAGTGGCGTCTTGTAGGGCAACAACAAATTGATTCCACTTTGCATGGTCGGTGGCCACCCCTCTCACAGTGCCCCAACTCTGGTCCACCCTCTGCATCCCAGCCTCCACAGTCCTCCGCCAAGTTGCCTCCAGTCGGCCTCCCTTTCACCCTCCCCCAGGGGTCCAAAGCACAGCTGTTCTTGTGATGGCATCGGGGTCTCTTCTGAGGACATGACCAACCCAGCTCCAGCGTCTGCCAGCTATGATGGTGTGCATGTCCTCTTGCTTGCTACGAGTAAGCAGATCCCGGTTGGCGATGGCACTCGGCCAAAAGATGCGGTGAATTTTTCTTAGGCATGTTGTGTGAAAAGAGGACAATTTTGACATTTCCTTCTCTGTGACTCTCCAGCATTCCGCACCACAGAGAAGCACAGAAAGCACGCAACTCTGGTATAATCTTAATTTTGTGCTTGTGCTGCACTGGGAGGACCTCCAGATGTTATTTAGGCTAAAGAAGGCTGCTCCTGCCCTATTCATTCTGACGCTGATGTCTCCGCCTGCCCCACCGCCCGGTGTCACCATGCTTCCTAGGTATGTTAAGGTATCTGTCTGTACCAATTGCTGATTCCTTACTGATATGTGCTCAGGGTTGCTCACATTGAGCGTCATGACCTCAGACTTCTTTAAATTGATGTTCAAGCCCAACTGCTGGCTAAATTTGTTAAGTCTATCCGTTTTTTCCTGGATGTGTTGATGTGAATGTGCCAGCAGTGCAATGTCATCTGCATATTGCAGATCTTCCAATGTAGAAAATGTAGTCCATCTTATTCCTCTTGGACTGCCCTCTGTTGTCTGGCGCATCACCCAGTCTATGACTGTTAAAAAAAGAGTGGTTGATAAGGGGCATCCCTGTCGCACTCCTGTCCCCACCCCGAAGGCCAGGTTGCTCTGCCCAACACTACACGTAAAGTTGGCATAGAGGCTTTTTATGATTGACACTATGCAGCTTGGAATTCCTTAAGCCCTCAGTATTCTCCATAAACTGTCCCTATGTATACCGTCAAAAGCCCTTTCAAAATCAACAAAATTTATGTAAAGCTGTCTTTGCCACTCCGAGCACCGCTCTACAATGTCCCTGAGAGTGAATATATGGTCCACACATCCCCTGTTCCCTCCAAATCCTGCCTGTTCTTTCCTCAGTTTGTAGTCTACTGCCTTTGAAATTCTCTGTATAATTATCCTGCCCAGTATTTTGCTGGGAACTGAGAGAAGAGTGACTCCTCTCCAATCATTGCAGTCCGCAAGATCTCCCCTCCCGGGCAATCCGACAACCATTCCCCCGTTCCACTCCGATGGTGCCGCCCCCGCCTTCCACACCCGCGCAAACAGTGGTTCCAATAGTTCCGCCGCTAGCTCAGGGTCTGTCCCAAACAGCTCTGCACCTAAGCCATCATGGCCCGGAGCCCTACCGTTCTCTACCCCCCCCCCCCCCCCCGACTGCCGTGATGATTTCCTCCCCTCGTGGAATGTCTGTATTTACATCTAGATCGTTTTCAGCCTCAGGAAGACATGTCAGTATGTAATCGAAACACGTTCAGTCTCGTTCCCTAACGCCAAGTTCACCATCACCCATGGCTTCACATGTGAGTCACGCAACGTCATTTATGCTATTATATGCAAACGTTGCACCATTACGTACATCGGCCAAACGGGCACACGACTGGGCGACCGATTCTGCAGACACCTCTATGACATCTCTCAGTTTAATTTCACACCTGTGGCCATCCACTTCAATGGCCCTGACCACCACGGTGCCACTGACATCCAGGTGACAGCCATCAGATACTGTTCCTCGGACGCCAACAGTCGGTTTCGCCAGGAACAACGCCTCATCCATCTTATGGGTTGCCTCAAACCACACGGTTTGAATACCCAACATTCTTTTGTCTGAGACGCCTTTCTCTATCGAGTCCCTGTTGTATTATGACTTTCTACTTTGATGCGATCACCCTTTTTTTTTTTAAATTACCAATTTTTTAAATTTAATAATTTTATTTATTTATTTTTTTAATTTGTTTATTTATTTATTTTATTAAAAAATTTTTTTTCCTTTATTATTTTTTATTTTATTTATTTCTTTATTTAGTTTTTATTTTTATTTATTTATTTATTCGTTTTAAATTTATTTATTATTATTATTTATTTATTTATATTTTATTTATTTATTTTATTTTATTTATTATTTATTGATTACTTTTTTCTCACTCTTTTCCAGTCCTTGTTTTTATTATTTCTTATCTTTATGTACTGTCAACTTCCTCTTTCCGGTTTAGTGGCAGCCATCCTGCTTTGCTTCACATGTGACTGGACTTAATATTAAGGGAGTTTTTTTCTCTTATTTTTATAGTTTCATGTTCTCTACTTAATTCTCATTTTCTTTCCCTCCTGTCTCTTGTTTGTCTGTCCCTGACGAAGGCCTTGTGGCCGCAACGTAGGTTTTTCTTGTCCTTCTCCTTGTAAGACGTATTACTATTTGTGTGGGTGTGTGTTTTTTTATTTTTTTATTTTTTATTTTTTTTCAACTGTTTTACCCCGTCTTACGGCAGTTCTCCTCATATACTTGTATATGTGTTATACACTGTCTATAATATTATGCACAATATGTATACAAGTGATTAATTATATTATTGATAAGTAATAATTATACAAGTTCTTGGGCAAAGACTTGTTACCCACTGAGTTGGGATAAAGTGAGTTTCTCATATAAGATATTTACACAGGTTATTGACCGCATATAATTAGACATAATGTCTACTTTGGATTACTTTATTGAGCAAGGGAGATCCCTTAGAATGACTGATGAGGAAGTAAGAGAATTTGCTCTTGCTGAATATGCCAAGGCGCAGAAGGCTGAAGAAAAGAAACCGAAAATGGAAGAAAAAAGAATTCAAATGCAAATGGAAGCTGATGAGAGAAAATTCCAAATGGAGATACAAAAACAGAAAGTAGAAGCTGAAGAGAGAAAACAGAAATTAGAAGCCGAAGAAAGAAAAATCAAAATGCAAATGGAGGCTGAAGAGAAGAAACTAGAAGCTGAAAAAGAGAAAATGTTACATGACGAAAGAGTCTTAGCAATGGAGCTGGAGAAAATAAAGGTGGTGAATAAGTGTAATTCACAAAGTGAATCAAATAATTCTTCTAATAAGGCAAATATTAAACCTTATGATATTAAATTGCCTGCTTTCAACCCTACCCGAGACGATATTGCATTCTATCTAACTAGATTTGAATTGGCATGTGACTCTCATAAGATAGACAAGTCACAATATTGTGCACAACTTATGAAGTTACTTACGGGTGAAGCTTCGAATACTATGATGTCGGTGGAGGACCCTGACAAGAATAACTATGATGTTGTCAGGGCAGCCTTATTAAAAAAATACCAATTGGATGAAGAAGGTTATCGTCTACGCTTTAAGTCTCTATTGCCAGAGACAGGGAAGGATTTTTCAGATTTTATTTCAGATATCCGCCTGACCTTTTCACGTTGGGTGTGTGGTGGATTTGATGATAAGAAATGTTGTTATGTACTCTTAGTGTACTGAATGAGGTCAGCTGTGAAGGTCCCTGAATATAACCAATACTATGGTAAGTTTACAGGGTACCTTTCTGCTACCACCTTTATGATCTCATTCAGAATTATTCTTTGACTAAAATGTATGATGACTACGTTTGATGTCTAGGGTTATGAATATGTAGTGTAATGTTGCATTAACCAACTAAACATATAAACAACTATTTTATTATCCAACACAACACAACAGTACTACGACAATCACATGCAAACTACACTTTAAAAGACTATCTTTAGTATGTCAGTGGTTGAATTTTGGGTAAACGTTAAATTTTTACAGTTTATTGTCCTGATTCTAGTTTGTTTTGAATCAGGACTGACAATCAAAAGTGAAATCAAAAGAAGTATTTACATCAATTTCATAACATAATGGATCTTCTGTCCATAATACAAATGTTATTATACTATATGTGTGTAGTTGCTCTCCACATGTAAGCCTACCTTGCCGTGGTTGGAGAGCTTGAGCGCCTCAATGATCCCGGGAGCTATGCCGGCGGGAGTTTTACTCCTGGCAGGGTCACCCAAGCCGGACAGGTCCTGGGTGAGGGGCCAGACTAAATGGGCTGAGGAGTGGGTGGAACCCTATAGGTGTAGATGCAGAACCAACCGGCGAGTGGTACATGCTCTGGTCTGCACCAATCCACCCCCACTTCATGGGTTAAATGCTTTCTTGCCTCATTCTTCACTGTTTGTCGTCTATCACGCCCATGGCGACCGTTGCCTCAATTGGCTGTGTGTGGTGTACCCGGAAACGGGGCCTCCCAGTACTGAGGCAAAGTTAAGTCCCCGATGTCACTTATCGGTGCAGAATTGAGAGAGATGGCTGAGCATCACAATCCCTCCTGTGTTGCAGCATGATGAGAACCCAGCATTGCACACTGAGCTTGGGGGAATCACTTGGGCACCAGACTTAATACTGGCTCTTGACTGGATGGCCGCATGCAGGAGATTTCTACAATGGAGGGTTGGCAGGTGGTGGGTATCGGGAAGTGGCTCTGTGCAGGACGTGAGGATTTCTTGGGAGAGCCCAGAACCAGAGCACAGCATTGTGCAAGCTCTGCATAGTTGGAGAGCCCCCTGGATGACGGGGAATGCACAGTGTGCTACCCCACCTATCCCCAACTGCTAACTTAGAACCAGAAGTGGGGTCCTCTGTATGCGTGCCAGGCCAGGATAAAATGCCTGGGAAAGAGACTGGAGCTCAGAACTCCCTAACTCAAAGTTGCAGGATGGCAGAAAAGCCACGGGAAAGACAGGGCTATTTTGAAGATAACGCAACCATATTTTCACCATACGAGCTCGGACGCCGCCTCGGTAAACAAGGTCCGCGCAGAGCAGTGACACCCCCAGGCTGCTTGCGAATAGTCTACTACTGGGAACATAAACAGATTAGGGATGAGCCCACTCTCCCGTTGAACAGGTGCTAAAGTCGTAGATACTGGGCCAGAAGGCGCACCGGAAACCACAGTATCATGCAACTCGCTTTTTTTTTTTTCTATGGAGAGTACACCGTCAAATAAATCTCGTTCTGGTGCTCGCCCTGTGGAGCTCCACCAGGCAGGTGCAGTGCCGGGCTCTGAGCCTCGACAGAGCCCACCCTCAGCTACTGGAGGACCCTCTAGACCGTCTTGTGGAGTCAACAGACGGCGGAGGAGAACTACTGACCAAAACAAAACAGAAAAAGAGAAACCCAGAGTGCCACTTGTCATGATGCACTGGAATGCAGAGGGAGTGAACAGCAAGCAGGCTGGATACAGCAAAAAGACAGAGCTGGAAAACATCTTGTATGAGAAGCAAGTCAGTGTTTGCTGTATCCAAGAGACTCACTTGAAAGCAGATCAAACCTTTAAAATAAGGGGATATCAATGCTTCAGATCCGACAGACAAGATAGACGAAAAGGAGGAGTACTTACTCTTGTAAGGAATAACATTCCTGCACACGAAAGGAAAACCTTCATGGATGGAGCAGAATATCAGCTGCTGCAGATAAAGGTAGACAAGATGGAAATAGAACTCCTGAACTATTACTGTCCGAACAACAAACCCCTGAGTCTCAGCTCTATACAGGTACCAGCCACCAACTTTATAGCAGTTGGAGACTTTAATAGCCACTCCCAGAGCTGGGGCTATAACCATCTGGATCACAGAGGTGAAGAGGTTGAAACTTGGCAAGATGATCACTCCCTAATCCTAGTCAATAATGCCACAGATACTCCTACCTTCTACTCCAGAGGATGGCACACAACCTCAACACCAGATCTTGCCTTCTCCACACCAGATATAGCTGGATCTATTAGTAGAGAAGTAGGAGACCAACTAGGGGGAAGCGACCATCGCCCAATCTTTCTTACTGTCCAGAGTGCAACTCTCAGTACAGGCCCAGCCAGGACAAAATCTAACTACAAAAACGCCAACTGCCCTTTATTCAGGCATCAGGTGAACACGCTGCTGTCTACCCTCAAGGTACAGAACAGAGACATTAATGAAGTGGTAAAAGACTTCAACAGATGCATACTACAAGCTGCAAAAGAAACCATTCCCAAAGGATGCCGGCGTAACTACATACCATACTGGTCCAGCACACTCCAAGGACGTCAGGAAGCTATGGACAAGGCTAGAAAGGACGCAGAGTCTCAGCCTTCACTTGAAACTCACAACAAATGGAAAAAGGCTGTAGCAGAGTTTCAGAGAACAAAGCTAGAAGAAAAGCGGAAAAGCTGGAGAACTAAAACGGCATCGCTGAACCTTGAGAAAGACGGCAGGAAACTTTGGAGATTAATCAAGTCTCTAAATGAAGAGCGTTCCTCACCAAGGCAGACTATCACATTGGATGAAGGTGGCAAACTTTTCAGAGGAAAACAAGCTGCAGACTTGTTTGCTAGAAGATACAGTTCAGAAAGCAACTTACCCATTAACATAGACCATCAGAGAGAGATAAGAAAAGAAATACTGGCAACCATGGGACAGACAGATACTCCTGCCCCAATGAGGGAACCCATCACACTAGGAGAACTACAGAAGGCTATTTCCAAGCTTAAGTTTCAAAAGTCACCCGGCCCAGACAAAATCAGCAACGAAATGCTAGTAAATCTGAGCTCAGCAGCAAAGACAAAACTGCTTGAGATATTCAACCACAGCTGGTTGAAAGGAACGGTACCCCAAGTAAGGAGAGAAGCCATCACAATACCCATACTAAAGAAAGGGAAATGTAAGACCGAGGCTGCAAGTTACCGGCCAATCAGTCTCACAAGCTGTGTTGGGAAGACTATGGAGCGAATAGTCAACCACAGATTGAAATGGTATTTAGAGTCTGAGCAGATCCTGGTGCCGGAACAAGCTGGATTTAGAGAATGCTACAGCATAGAAGACCAAGTTACTTACTTGTCTCAAGCAATAGAAGATGCCTTCCAGGAGAAGAAAAAGGTCCTAACGATCTGGGTCGACTTCAAGCAGGCCTTTGACAAGGTGTGGAAAGATGGCCTCATTGCAAAACTTAGGAGAAGTGGAATCCAAGGCAACATGATGAAATGGATCCAGTCATACTTGCATAACAGGAGAACTAGAGTCACTCTTGACGGTCTGCAGAGCAGAAAAGTGTTGCTCCATCAGGGGGTACCTCAAGGAGGAGTAATTTCCCCAACACTCTTCCTTGTTTACATCAATGACCTGGTGAAAGATCTCCCTGCAGGAGTTAAAGCTGCCTTATATGCAGATGACCTAGTACTCTGGTGCGCTGATGAAAATGTCACCACAGCAAATTATAGAATGCAGCGGGCAGCAGACATGCTAGTGTCATGGGCAGAGAAATGGCTTATCACAATAAACACAGACAAAACCTCCACAACACTGTTCTCCCTCGCCCCCAAGGACAAATCAGCTAACATACACCTAGGGACAACCGTGATCAAGGAAGAAAGCTACCCCACCTATCTTGGGGGGTGACATTTGACCAAAGGCTTACATGGAATAAGCATATTGAAAATGCAGAAGGAAAGGCCCGAAGACGACTAGGCATACTCAGAAAATTAGCAGGTACCAACTGGGGAGCAAATGAACGAAATCTAAAGAAGATTTATAATGGAGTAATAAGACCACACTTAGAGTTTAGCTCAGCAGCATGGTCATCAGCTGCTAACTCACATCTGCAGTCTTTGGACAAGGTGCAAAATCAAGCTCTCAGGCTCATTACAGGAGCCATGAAAACTACACCAATAACAGAGATGCAGAAGGTTGCTGGATTACAGACATTGTCCCATAGAAGAGACACAAAAACCATGATCCAGATGGAAAAGTACAACAGTATGCCAATGCACCCAATGAAGGCAAGACTAGATGATCTGGCATTGGGACGTCTAAAGCGTAGCAGCTTTGTGCATCGGGGGAAAAGACTTATAAGACAGCATCAAGAAGACCTATCCATGAAGACAACACCACTGAAGCCCACCCTATACCCTGTACCATGGGAGCAGGCCAGCAGTGCCCTCCAAATTAATACAACAGTCAGTGGTCTCACAAGTGGATGTGAGTATAATGATCTGCAAAAAACGAACTGCTACATTGAGTATGATCCAAGAAAGCTATCCCGATCAATCATGGATACATGCCTATACAGATGGATCAGCAACTAATGCTGTTAGGAATGGAGGTGCCGGTATCTTTATCTCATATCCTGACAACCACTATGAGACTAGGCACATTCCCACTGGTAAATTCTGTTCCAACTATACAGCTGAGGTTCAAGCTCTAGAGCAAGCTGCAAATATGATTTATAACACCAACTCTGACTGCCACCAGGTAGTCATCCTCACAGATGCACTGTCTGTCCTGCAAGCTCTCAAGGGTGGTAAACTCCCGCATCTGAGAAATGAACTAAACAAGGTAGCTGCCAAAAAGAGAACCATACTTCAGTGGGTACCATCTCATTGTGGTGTACCCGGAAATGAAAAGGCAGATAAACTTGCAAAAAAGGGAGGAGAATGTGAACAAGAAGATAATGAAGTCACATACTTTGAGAAAAAGAGAGCTATCCAGACTATCAGAAGAGAACAGAACCAACCCAAAGACCACTATCACACTCTCGACCGGCAGGGACAGACAACTATTTTTCGACTCAGGACAGGGCATAACAAACTGAATAAACACATGCACAAGCTACGATTGTCTGCTTCACCACTGTGCACATGTGGATTAAACGAACAAACTGCTGAGCATGTTCTACAGGACTGTCCTCTGTATGACCAGTTAAGAAAGATATACTGGCCCAATGACTCAACACTAAACTCAAAGCTATATGGAGTTAAAGAGGAACTTCAAACAACAGTCGAATTCATCATGAGAACTCGTCTGACGGTGTAATCATCAAAGATGCGATCGCAAGAAGAAGAAGAAGAAGTGTGTAGTTGTAGTTTTCTAACTTTGGTTAATACTGGTATATAATGGTAGGTTGTTGGTTAACATCATATCCTATCGTTTATTTGCTTTTTCGTTTTACACTTGTGGAATGTTTTTCCAATATTCACAGTCTTTATTTTAAAACTAGAGGTTGAGCTTCCTGGTGCCGAACAGGCACTTATCTTCGAAGGATAACACCGGTAGATCTGTTCATATGCTCGCTGGACAATCTGTTACACTTCTTGAAAGGCAATGGCATCCAGCATGTGCCCGAAATATGCAAACAGTGTCAGGAATCGAACAGTTCCCACGAGCTTGGTACTACGTTAATGTCAGTACCAAAAAACCCTGAAATAAGGTTATGCGCCCTTCTTTATAACAAGTATACAATAATATTCCACAATTAATTACAGGCACAGTACAAACAAACAAATAGGGTCAGCTCTTTATGACAACCTATTTCACCATTATATTTTGAGGTGACAATGTATACCAGTATTCCTCTCCCCTAATGGTTAAAACGCCTCTGCAATTCCAGCAGTAATCTTTTTCCATACAATAGGATAGGTGTTATGCTCCTTGATGACAATCATATATAATCTTGTATTGGTCAATGGGACCATGCACACATTTATTTTTGAATCAAACTTAAAAAAAAAAAACTCTCAAACTACTATGTTTACTACTGCAAATATATTTTTAGTTTTAGGTCAACCAATCCTATCTGGCCTTCCTTTAAACTACAGCCAATCAAATTACAGGTACCTTTTAGACCTTATTTCCCCAAAAGCTTTTTTCAAAACATGCTATGAAGAAAATAAGCAGGCATGATTTTTTTCCGTCAGTCCTTCTTACAATACATAGTATTTTTGCCAATATCTTGGTTAATTATTGTACTAGTGTGTAACTAACACCATATTATTGATCAGGAAATCATAAGGCATCCGAATATATAATTTTTATGGCCATATGTATTATGGTTCATAATTCCATATTTTTTTTCTATGTTAGTCGTTCAAATCTAGAAACTGCCACCTGTTCACTTCTTTTTACAACTATTTTCAAACTAAAAACGAGAATCGTCCGTAATCCGTTAGAATTACGTCATTTTTTAATAAGAGCTAAGGCTGTCTACGTGTCCAATTTGACGAACATTTTTTAGTTTTAGTATCGTAATTTGAAAATCGCCCAATGCTATGTCGCTCAAGTTGGCTTTTTTTTTTAAATCAACGCGAGATGGCTATCGTGGTGGGTTTTGATGTTATGAAATGATGTTGATATTTTTCCTTAATGTACTGAATGAGGCCAGCTGTGAAGGTCCCTGATTCTAACAAATTTAGGGTTGAATATCAGGGTACCTTTGTGCTACCACCTTATGGCCTCAAGCAGACTTATTCTTGACTAGTATCAATGATAGCTACGTCTAATGTCTAAGGATATGCAAGTGTGGTGTGATGGTACTTTAACAATAATACACCTCTACACAAACAAGTATTAAGGTCTATGATTAAGGAAATAACACCTCAGATAAATTTGTACAATTAATAATTTTCTGTATGATTTATTTGGTCCTGAACCTAGTATTCTTCTGGTCAGGACTTTTAAAAATGAAAAGAATTCAAGATATAT